>JAQLOL010000022.1:5344418-5355987 GCA_029783665.1 Naso thynnoides | reverse complement strand
CCTGTGTGTAAAGGGTATTTTAAGCAATATATTAAAAATGATCCAGGAAAACAACATCTACCCTACCTTTAATGCTGGTTGCCATCAGCCACAAAATGAAAAAAATTGATTCTTTTTTGGTTATCATTATCTTGAAATCTTTAGGGCTCTGAATACTGTGCATTGAAAATCTGATACTGTGACAGCCCAAGCTGAAATGAAAGATCTAGTAAATTTCCATGCACAGAAAGGTTTGTTTACCTCATATTTTGTTAACAAAAAAGTTTAAAATCTGTGAGTCTGCTACATTGCAATGCTAGAAGGTGGAGCCTGTGCACCATTTGAAAGGTACTGTAGCCAACCAAACCTCTTTTTCTGCCTTTGAATCTCAGCCAGAAAAGCAGCCTTTTTCACCACAGCCAATTACAAGCAAAAAACAATCAAGTGAATGTCATCCACTCTCCATACTGGCAACAATTTGTCAACTAGAAAAGCTACCAAGCCTTTGCACTGTAGTCTGACATTGCTGTCAGGTGATACTTAAGTGGTCGCTGCAGCTGGCGGACAGATTACATTCCATCAAAAAGTTTTCCTGGCCCTTTCCATTACATGTTGCAGTGCTCCACTTCACTGAAATGGAGCAGACCCTGTGTTATTAAGCACTTCTCCTTTGTGAAGATGATCAATGTACTTGACAGGTGTGGCATATTAGGATGCTGATTAAACCGCTTAAATATTAAAAAGGTGTTTTTTTGGGTTGGTCAGTGGTCACAATAAATGGTTCCTCTAAAATGTGAATTTTTGTCACACTACACAATGCCAAATATGTTGCAGCTTTTGAGGAAGCATGCAATTTGCATGTTGTCTGCAGGATATTCCACCAGAGCTAAAAATTTAATTTTCATTAGACTCCAGTAAGTCATCTCCAAAGTCGTTTTCGAGGATTGGCAATACACCCAATGGCTCAAACAACTGCAGACAATGTTTAGACCCATGTGAGCTCAGGACATCCACATCTGGCTTCTTCAGGTACAAGGCTGTCTGAGACCAGCCACTGGGACAGTTAATGAGCAATAAATTCATGTGAAAGCTGTCAGAAAGCATTTCAGCAAAGCCAAGCTGCATATTTTTAAACCACACAGAGGGTCCTAAGGTAATGGGATGTCCTGAGCTGTGGACAACAAACACATGTGCATTTTATTGATGACAACTTCAATGCACAGACATGTTGTTGTACTGTTTGTCCAACACCATCACCTCATGTTGCAGCATTTCACAGCCAGCCACCAGAAAGTTGAAATCATCCCAGAAGTGAAGATGTGCTCACAAACACGGACCTAAGCACATTTTAAATCAAATTTAACAGAAACAAAACTTTTTGTGCATTCAATAAAAAAAGCCTTTGATCTTTCATCTCAGTTAGCAAAGACATGGGAGTGAAACATAAATGGTGCAAATGCATGGAAACTGAAAAACTTTTCCAGTTGAAAATGAAGTGAACAATTCTCACTCAAAGAACTGTTGACTGGCAGACTGCAAGTGGGTGTTGTTGCCAGAGAAACCGTTGGAACAGTTCTCAACAACATTCCAGGTGCTGTTGCAAGAGGTCCATGGGAGGGTCGCTCCGAATGAGTTAAAAAAATAGAAAAGTGCCCAGGCCATGAGTACATTGTAGTAGGTGCTCAATACAAAGGAGATAGCTACTGTGGCCAGACCGACACCTGTAGAATAGAAGACACAAAGTTAGGGACGACTCTGTGGACATTACAGCAACTGTAGGGAAGCAGTTTTTTTTTCTTAAAACTGTTTGAAAATCACTGTCATACTCCATATTTTGCAGGGAGGGGACTATTACTTGGGCCCAGGATAATAATAATGATACGACCAGGCGTTATCTGGTCAGTGGCGACCAAGATGAAGTCAAGCAAAGCTCGGCCACAGATAAAAGACATTCCAGGAGCAATGGATTAGACATTCCACTGTGTCACTTGGCCTCTTAATATCAAAGGCTCTCAACCAACTGAATGGAAGTGAGATCAAAGTCCTCCAACAGATGTAATTATTCAGTCCTATAACACCTGTGGTTATTAGCTCTGTTATCATATTTCAGGTTGAAGTGTATATACATGTTTTTCTACTGAACAATGACTCAGCAAAAGAACTTGACAGAGAGGATTTAACCTGAATCATTTTAAAAACAGAAATATCCTAAGAAAGCATTCTCAACTAGACGCTTTTCACTGTGTTTTTTCCTCTGTATAAACTGCAACTTCTGGTAAAACAGCACTGCTTTTGTGCCACAACAAACAGAACAGCAAAACCATTATATGACATAAAAACTTTAAACAAAAGATCTCAATTTTAGAAATAATGTCATCCACTAATGTGCTGAGACACTTTCATGTGTTTTTTCATGATAAATATGCGGCTAGAGCTAGCAGCTAGTTAGCTTAGCTACTCACAGAGACTGAACGCTGCTGGAAATAGGTCTTACATATGGGTCCTCTACTAAACTGCAAAATTTACAGTACAAACTGACTGAAAGTAGATGTAAGGAACATCATCTTTGCACCAGAGGATCACGAGAGAGTGAGATCTGCCACTGAATTTCACCTTTTGTTCCAACAGTACAGGGCAGCTTAGGGGTGCAAACTTCTGCCTATATACCCGAAGTCCTGGTTTTGTTGACAGGGCCACAAGTGGTTGTATAGTAGTATCCAGCCTGCACTTGGCATAGGTTTGTGTGCCTGAAGCTGTCCCATCCTGATCCAGCTAGTCTTACTTACCTGTCTTGAATCGGCTAGCCAACAGCCTGCAAACTTCCTGTCAGCTCCTGCACCTGAGGTAGCTAGTTACCGCCTTGCTAGCTTCTTTCCAGCCCCAGTGCTAAGTCTACTAGCCATCAGTTAGCTACCTGCCTAATTCTACCTCCAGTGAATCCCAAGAGTCCCCTCTCAGGGGGACCTTACTACTATCAACAACCCAAGGTTTATGACAAATGTTGAGGCTCCCTGTCATCTGGCTCCCTGGTCTATGTTCTGCTAGACCTTGCTCTAGAGCGAAACAGCCTCCAGACTGCTGGCCTTCAGCCAGGTGATCAACTGGCTAACACAGAACAAACCAGTTCCCTTCCTGGTCATGCTCTTGAACCACTTTCTGAGGAGCAATAGTCCACCGCAAGGAAGCGTGTCTCTCAGCTTTCAAGCCTCTCAGCAGCCTCGTCCTCACAGGTGCCCAGCTCCTAAGCCTCACCACAACCCAGCACCATGAAAGGTCTTGTTGCCTACCCAAGAATCATGAAGGTCCTGCCACCCAGCGGTCTGAGTCTTAGCTGCCCAGCAACTCTAAGCTTGTGTGGCCTGTTGGCCAACTTTCCAATGAATCACCCATTTCTTCAGCCACCAGTGACCAGAGCCTTGCTGGTTCGCAGTTGTCGGTCAACACCTGCTCCTGAGGGTTCTGGTTCTCCTGCTCTCCAACCCCCAGGTCATCTGCTGAAGACTTCCAGGTCCCCCTCCTGCCCAGCTGCCAGGCAGTCCATCCAAGAGTTCTGACACTTTGGCTTGGTTTGAAAGTGCGAAACGGGGCCAAGCAAGATGGAAAATGATACAACAAAACTCATGTAATTTCAAAATGCAAGCTTTCAGTCATCCAAACTTTGGTGCGTCAGAGGATAGGTGATTCCTTTATATGTTTGAAGAAGAGAATGTAAACATCATAATGCATTGAAGAAATACCATAGCAAAAGAGTGTATTTATTTACTTTTAGATAGATTTGGGTGAGAGTGTCCCTCAAAAACTATGTGGGCTTCCCAATAGGGCTTTTCTCTTAACACTTTGGGTCGTGCAGAGTCAAACAATGTCAGCTGTGTTTGCATTTCCATCAGCAGTTTAAACGTGCTGAGTTGTGCCAAGATGAACCAAAAATGCATCCTGACTGGAGTGGGTCCAAAATATCGGGCCTGGTTCCAAGTGGGTTGCTGTGATGTCTTGATGCCCCATCCTCTCCCTCAAACCAGGTTGCTTTGTGAGACTTAACTCATGTCTGTTCAGGAGACCAGATAGGAAGCCCTTTTTTTGTTCAAGGATAAATATTTATCACCTGTAAGAAACTTCATTTTAATACCTCACTAACTGACTGCTAGCTCCAGTTCCATATTTATCATAGCGGTGTGAGTTTGGCATTGATTTTTTATCTAACTCTCAGCAAGAAAGCAAATAAGCTCATTCCAAAAAATATCTTAACTTATCCTTTTTTTATTGCTATTTCTGTTGCAATTCTTTTGCATCATGTTGCCATTGCCATCTTGTTATTTTAGAATGACGGAAAAATGGTTTACGGTGGTAACATAAACACATTTGAAGTAAATGGCCCTCTGTTTTTAAGGACTACACAAAAAGCTTTCTGGAATGTTTTTTTCTCTCGCCTGGAATGCTATGCTCCACCGGATCCAGTGTCAGTATCTGGTAAAATGGAAGAACAGGCTGCTGAAAAACAGCTCTGTGTCATCATAATGATGGACCCAAAGGAAACCCTCTCTGAGCTCCAGGATCAGCTAGAACCACTGCTGTACGATCGACACAAAGCGCTCCTTCCATTGTGATTGCCTGTTTGCCTCTTTCAGCTTACATGGTTGACTGCCCCACTCAGCCTAAACACGCACTCCAAGTGGGGAAGTGATGCGTCATTTAAAATTATCAAAACATTACAGTCTGCTGGACTCAAAAACAAGGCAAAGCAGAAATAAATGGAAGGAATCAGGTAGAAGTGGCCTTTTTGTACTTTATTAGTTTATTACCTGTCTATTAGACACTCTCACTGAGACAAATAAGCAAGTCTACAAAGTCCTGAAGTTAATAAATTAAAATTATACATTCCTGTGCTGTGATTAAGCATAAACATGGGCATATTTGTTGATGTGTGATCATAGGGTACATCACAGCAAACTGCAAACTGAGTTGCACAGGGAAATCATTCAAGAGAACATACAGAAAAAACTACCTGCTTTTGGACCTTGTTTAGCACAGAGCATTAACCAGGAAGAAATGAGCGATAAATCAAGTGAAGGACCCATACGTTTTGACCGGGTAGATAATCTCTGTCTTTAAGGAGATAAGAAAACTATAGAGAAAAATCTTTAGTTAGAACAAGACAGGCAGAATTTTTAATTAACACCCATATGTACTGATTGTTGATGGCTGAGATCTTGTTTGATTTGGAGAGTAATTAGCTTGATGAGCTGCTGATGCTCTCTGAGTCCACATATTTAAAGGTGCACTGAGGAGTTTTAGAAATACAAATACAGACTAGTACTCAAATAATTCCCCTCAATCAACCCTTATGTGGCACTAGATAATGTGGTAGTGTGCGGCCTGCATACACAGAGTACCCTCCCTCTAGCTGTGTTCTTCTAGCTGTATCTTGTTTTGGTTAGGTGGGACGTGTCTGGGCGTCAACCTTTGGAATGGGGGGTGTGAACCCCTCAACCAATAACATGCAGGCTATAAGACAAACAATTTGCCAGACCAGGTTTTCAAACTCTGGCAACCAGGCTGGTAACTTTAGAGAAGCCAAAAAGATACAATGGCAGAGCCTGCAATAAAGAAAGCTAATTACAACGAGGCAAAATGACAAGACGCCAAAGTTCAATCCAAAACGAGAGCAAATTTAGGACCCTCTGGCAAACATTGAAGGAGAGGATGGGGTTGAGGAGCAATGTGGGGTTAGCTTGTTTTCTGTTGGGCAGGTAAGTCACTAGCTTTTGTTAGCTAACTGGCTAACAATGATATTTATCTGTAGAAATGTATCTTCCCAGTCATCTAACCAGCCATCTAAGTTAGAAAAATCCACATGAACAGTGGGGGAGTTCTCCTTTAATATCTCATTTCTAATGTGTTTTCCATGCCTTTGCAAAGCACTGTGAATTGCCTTGTCTATGAATGGTTCCATTTAAATAAACGTGCTTGCTTGCTTCGCCCAACCGCGGAGGGGGTACAAGAGAGGAGGGGCGAGTTTGAATGTTGTGTTTACAAAGTAACTGATAAATCCAGTGCAAAATTCCTCAGTGGGCCTTTAAGTTCATTTACATGTTTGATTTACAAATTGTCAAATACCTCCTGCTGTGTGATTTTTTTTAAATTTAGCACTGCTGTAAGCTTTAAAACATACAGACTCTCCCAAAGTTTACAAATTGTTTTGGGAACTAATGAAGACTATGAGAGCACAGCTTCAGGCATTGCTATTTTAGTTATTTATCAGATTTGAGGTTATTCAGTTAATTATCTAGTTAATTCATGATTTCTTTCTAAATTGTACACTTGGTGAACAATTTCCACAATGGAATTTTCAAGATAAAGCAGTCAAAGACATCTGATCGAAATGTTGGCGTTACAAGTTCTCATTCATCAACATGTGAAACAGAAAAGGGTCAATATCATTTCACAAAGAAAACAGAAAGCACTCACAGCATGCACAATGAGCTGCACAGTCCTCTAAACC
The DNA here is from genome assembly GCA_029783665.1 of Naso thynnoides. Taxonomy (NCBI): domain Eukaryota; kingdom Metazoa; phylum Chordata; class Actinopteri; order Acanthuriformes; family Acanthuridae; genus Naso; species Naso thynnoides. The sequence goes on along the minus strand of JAQLOL010000022.1, from coordinate 5,349,509 downwards.
AATCATTTAAATGACAAAATATGTGAAAATGTTTGGATTTGGATGCAGATCTGCATCAAATATACTGACATACACAAATATGAGATAGCCATGTGTGAGAAGGTTTTACACTATTAATGTATGTCTGCTCTTGTAGTATTTTTAAACCTTATGGGCAGACATAAAATGATACAGTCACTTACAGTTACAGTGTCAAACTGGACACATTGTGCAAAGTAGACTCCCTGTGTTGTCAATATAAAATGACTGACACAACCCATCAGAATAGATTCATTGCTGAAATGGTAATGATGCAGGGTTTTTTTTTACAACCTGAACAAAGATTTATTCCTTTTTAAAGTTTATTAGCTAATTTTATTTAAGGTACAGTTTATTTGCTGTGATTTATGCTACTGAGCAACTAGAAATGAAATGTGACATGATTGCCCCTCAATGAAGAGGAGGGCTTTATAACTATTGAATAATTTTGTTTTGTAGAACACAAAAGTTAAATTTAATCAGCTACCTAGTTTGTAAATTCAGCCGTACAACACCAGGCCACTTGTGTGGGAACTAATGAACTTCTGCAAAGTCTTGTATGTGCAAGACTGAGCAAGACTCCATTCCTTCCTTTTGAAGATTGATTGCATTCTGTACTTTGGTTCAGTAAACATACAGTAATACAGTTGGTTTGATTTTTTTTCTTTATGTATCTGTGACTGAGCACATATCATCTTTCCTGCTCTTTGTTCTGAAACCTTGTGTTGATGGAAAGAGCAAAGGTGTGTGGGTCTTTCTGTACCTAAAACTTACTTGTGCAAACTTAAAAATCAGTTGTTTTGCTGTTTAATCAAGGTGTGATGACTGTGAGCTGTATTTAGCCACACCCCCACAATCTATTTTATTGCTTCATTTCGAGTGAGTCACTCCATTACAAACTATTATGTCACTGACTGCTATTATGCAGCTGCTGCAACTACAGGATTAATCTGCACAAGTTTTGTCTGCTTTTTCTACTTTCCTCTTTTTGTTACATTTGTTGAACACACATAAAAAAACGCAGCCCCTCATGAAAGGATCTGTATTACCTGAGAGGACTGTTTTATAGGCCTACCATTATTCTTTTCCAGGAATAGTCTAATTTGTAATATGGAGCTTTTTGTTTACATACTGTATTGATCTACTGGGATTTTTGGGACTAACAGTTAATTATTTACTTTTTGCGTTGAGAATTTGTTGTCTCTTGGCAAGACTGGCCCCCAGAAAGGTGCAAATGACAGAAACATAATTTATGTTTATCTTCATCACATGAGAGGAGCTTTTGGCCTGCAGGGTCACCCACCTTTTAACAAAGGACAGATTTTGGCAAGAGCATGCACAGACCCTAAACGAGTGTACTGCCCGACAGCAAACTCCATTAGGAGCAGAGGAATTCCACACAGGAACATCATGATGAAATAAGGAACCAGGAAGGCACCTGAATCAGAGGAACAGAGGGAAACAATTAAGTCTGAGTAACTCCCATTGTTTAGACTAACTGTCCATACAAAGAGTTTCTGAGTTACGACTTATGACATAATCGTTGGTTAATAAATTATAAATGCTCAAAAAATCACAAAGTAACTCATTGTCATACATGTGTGAAACATTATTTTTAGGGGGAAAATGGTTGATTCTGAGCTCACAAACATCTTCAGAGCTTGCTTTGTCTCCGTCCTTCAGAAGAAACACGTCTGATGGCTTTAAAATAATATGAGGCTAACATCAGTTCAGTGAAAATGAGGGATGCTCCAGTGCTTGAGCTCTTGTTCAACTGATAGCTGCGACAGGATGTTGAATTTTGCTGAGTCATTCTCAGTCACAACGATGAAAATGAGTGAGAAATGGGATGTGTATAATGATTGTTATAAGCATTAAGTAGCAAGTTTTTCTCTTATTAAAACTGCACATACTGTATAGAGCATTCGGGTTACTTTGACCTTTTGCAAAAAAAAAAAAAACTTTAAGGAAGTCGAATAACATGATATCAGGCACTCACATCCCAAGTGTCAGTGTGTGTTTGGCATTTTTATCCATAGCCTGAAGAGAACATGTAAAACATGGATGTATCAGGTTCAAACAATGGATCCATATGTCCAAAATATTCCCCACATTCCAAAAATGCCTCTGTCTGTATGTGTTAAACTAACAGTTTAGTTTATTTACAGACCTGATTGATGGTTGAATAAGGGAAATATTTGAAAAATGAATTTTATTAATGGTATGGAAGATGAACACTTTACACATAAAGCAATTTTGAATCAAAAGCGTTTACATTCTTCGCTGTTTCTGTTGTAATAACCCTGGTTATGACTGAGACTATTGTTTGACAATGCAAAGGCATTTGTGTGGCTCGCAGTCATCCTGCATGTGACTGCATATAAGGCTACAGACTTTAAGGGCTGTGTAAGAAAAGAACTGTGCTGGAATAAATCCCCCAAAATCCAATATATTTTCAGTTGTTCAGTTAAAGTTTCAGGTGGCAGTTTTTTTCCTCCACAGTTCCTTGATTGTGTTTTTATGCTCTTTTTTGACATATTATCAGACATGACATCAAGTCGTCTTGATTTGGTTTCTCCTGCAGACTCATTTAATATTTTTTAATTCAAACATGAAAATATTTATCTTACTTAGTGACATTAGTTACGTTCATTACTTCCATACTTCTTTTAAATATAATGCATTTTCCAAGAAGTTGTCATAATGCAAAAGAATGGACAGAATTTTAAAAATTTCAAAGTTTTTTCCTGTCTCATACCCATTTCAACTTTCAGCTGGAAACTCCATTAAAGCCTTTAAATGTTGCATATTATTCACACATTGTCAGTTTTATCCTTTTTAAAAATTCATCCATATTAATCAGAGCATTTTCAATGGACTCTCAATACTCTCTCAGCTGAAGTTCCGCACCCACCTTACTCTATATTGTACATCATTTATCCCTTCTTCACTTTTTAAACTTTTATTTATACTTTTAGCAAGAAATTCCATTCAAACTTTACAATGGACCACATATACCATGTTTTTTTGTTTGTTTGTGAACTTATAAATCTCTCTTTATACTCTTTAAACATGCCTCTCTGTAATAATTTAATTCATTTTAGCAACAGCTTTCAACAAACCTTAAACCTTAAAATATTCCACAACTTTTATTATTGTTATTTTTCTGCTTTTAAAGCCAGCAATGCAGTTTAGCTGTTTAACATTCAGCGTTCAGTTACCTTCTCAAAAAGTAGGAACTTGGTAGAAAAACAGATTTATTGGCAAAATAGTCTGACTGCATGAGAAAATGGAAATAAAAGCCCAGTTAGGCTATTCCATTTTAAGAACCCCCATCCTTCCACCGGATGTGAGCTGCTATTCTATCATTCAGGGGGTATACAGCGGCTCTTCTACACATAGGCTAATTGTGTTTATTATTATTATTATTATGTTATTCACTGACAAGCATTTAATCCTGATTCACACATGCTGCATTTTGTCTTGCAGGTCAGGATTCATTGCCTCACCTCCACCGCTGCTGTAGCACAGGTAGGGAAACCTCCACACGTTGCCCAGTCCCACCGCGTAGCCCACCGTTGCGAGGATGAACTCCAGCTGGCCACTCCACGTGGGTCTCTCCGCCTCCGCCTCAGCTGTCCTCTCGGAGATCATTTTGAAATCTAAAGGTTTCAGAGCATTTTCTGCCTCGTTAGATGGCATCTTTGAATTTTCGTCGCCCACCTCCATCCTATCCCCTTCAAATGAAGTCTGACAAGTAAATTATCCCCTGATTGCCTCCTCTGTGGATGATCTATTGATATTCAGAGCGACAAATGCTATTTGATTCACGGTTTTCGACCCACAGCGCGCGCACATTAAGACAGCAATGACCTACAACAGCAGCATGCACACACAGACACACAAACACACACACAGCCCACCGGCTCTGTTCCTCATTGAGCCAACACAGACTTGTGTAATGTGACATATGAGCAGATGTCCTTTCCCTGTCTCACGGTCCTGCTGCTGTCAAGCCAGCGACACTAAGGAAGCCTACGCCCCTTTTCAAAATCAAGGTCGAGCTGAACGAGTGGTCGTCCAGCACACCGACAGGGTATGTAACGGCAGATGTGTGTGTGTGTGTCCCTGGATGAACCTCCAAAATGTCCAGTGTTTGTTTGCGTTGTTGGCAATAATGTCTCTAAATCTCTATTAACCATTAGACTACGCTGCACTTTCACAGCCGTGACATTGTGACTTTTTGTTATGTTCAATCAAGCATTAAACCACAGCACTTTGTGTGTTTTCAGGGCATCAGGAGTGAATGACAGCAAAGAGGCCACATGACAGTTTTTGCACAAGTTGTGTTAAAAGAATGAATGTACAAAATAGAATTAACCCATACGGTCAATAAGAAAAGACCAAGACAGAAAACCATAGCCAGAGCACAGATTTGATGATTCTCACTCTGTAGCCTATGTCGCCTGTACATGTAAGCATTGTTACATCTAATTCCTAGCCATTTGCAGTCCTTGTTAGTGGTTAAGCTTTTAGAGTATAAACCCATTAAATTAACTAATGAGCTGTGAAATAATCAAAACAATGCTATACATTTTATTTCCTGGTTTCTATTAAAAAGTAAAAGCGTGTGTGTGTGTGTGTGTGTGTGTGTGTGTGTGTGTGTTACACATATTTTTTTGTTTTTCAGTGAAAATAAATGCCAAGGGAAAAGAAAAGAGCTCTTCAATTGTATTTTTTTTTATGCCTACTCCGATATTTAGCCTACAAAATAAACCCAAATTCTTTGTTTGTTGTTTGTTTTCGCTTGTTTAGGTGATGGAATGGGCTATTAGAACTCTCGGTAACGGTAATTTTGCATTTTCTTGAAAAGAAAATGATACGACCTAATTTCCCTCAATATTAATTTGGGTGCAGCAGCCGGAGTCGCAGTCCCACCCCTTCCGGTCAAACATTTAAGAAAATAAAGGCACAGTGGTCAATGGCGAGACAAATCTTTATTTCTATTTATTTTTTTATCATCATTATTATTATTATTTGTACAATCAATTAAACATCTTTTCAAATCAAAGC
>JAQLOL010000022.1:5305974-5325523 GCA_029783665.1 Naso thynnoides | reverse complement strand
TCTAGAAAAGTGGGGAAAATGCTCATCTCCATTTCCCAGAGCCCAATGTGACGTCTTCAGATTACTTTTTTTTTTTTGTTCAAACAACAGCCCAAAACACACAAATTCCTCATTTATTATCATAAACAACACAGAAGAGCAGCAAATCCTCACATTTAAGAGGCTAAACCAGCAGTTCTTTTTACTGTATTATTTAAAAAAATGACTGAAACGATTAATCGATCATCAAAATAGTTGGCGATCAATTTACTGTCAGTCGATTAATCGATTATGCGATTAATCGTTGCAGCTCTAGTTTGAGAACACTTAATAAGACCATTGTTGGCAAACAGTTTATTTACAAATGATTGCATTCCATTTTTATTTATTTTTTACTTAGTGTACTAACTCAATTTCAATTAAGAATGCATATTTCTTCTTCATTATATTGTAATCACTGGGGTGCACAAGGTGATTTTCCACAGGGCCGCATTTAAAATGTAGACTCAACGTATTTTTGTGCTCAGGTATGTGTGTGTGCTCAATTAGACTGCCTGCTCGCTTAAAGGCAACAGACAACACATTGTCTCATCTCGCATGAGAGAGAGAAGCACAAAGCCAGATGAAATGAGAGGGAGACATGAACTTCACAAAGGGAAAAGGGTCGGTATGTGTTAATGAGAGAGAAAGTACACGGCAGACTGCGAGCTGGTTTCAGAGGGTTCAAAGTATGAACGTCTGCGAGGCGAATGGCTGTGAGCAGAGGGAGGTGACATCATAGCAGATTCCAGACAGCGTGAGAGTAAAGCAGGTGTTACGACTGTGTCACGGCTCGCAGCGGGGAGGAGAGCAGATAGCAAACACGCAGCACAGCACACTCACCACTGATGGGTATCACACAATAGAACCAGACAGCAGCACATTACTTCTCTCTGCTCCAAGTCAAGCGAACGCTTTGAAGACTGGATTTTATTTGTGGTTCCAGGTGGCCGGAGAACACAAGTATCACCCTGAGTGCTTTGTGTGTCTGAGCTGCAAGGTGGTGATTGAGGACAGGGATACCTACGCCTTAGTGGAGCGATCAAAACTGTACTGGTAAGACACCTGTGCAGGCCTTTTTTCATACTATTAGCAATAAAACTGTTGTGAACATGTGCAGCTTGCAGTTTTTGGGCTGACATCTTTTAAACTCCAGTCGTAATTTGTCTGACTGTGGAGGTAACTGTGATACACAATCGAAATTAAAGAAGTGACAGTGTCACGTAGTGTCATCACTTCAACTTTTGTTGTACTTATATTTCTTACAGGAATTCTAATGTTTTATAGAGACATGAATGACATTTGATTGAAAAGCCTTGTAGCATCTTCACTGTTCTTCCTCTTATGTAATGTGTGTATTCCTTCAGTTCATATTTCTAGTTAATGTTCAATTGTTAGCCTTCTTTATTAGTCATTATTCCATGATTCCTTAAGTTTTGCATCCTTTCAGCACTAACAACAAGCACACGTCCACACATGCACTGATGCGCCTCTTTTCTGTTACGTGTAGTGGAAAGTGCTACAAACAGGTGGTCCTCACGCCCATGTTGGAAAAACGTTCACACGACTCGGTCTTGGACTCGCTGCCCCACACAGTGACGCTCATCTCGATGCCCTCTGCAGCCAACGGCAAGAGGGGCCTGTCCGTCTCCGTGCTGAGGGACGTCAACGGCTCAAACAGTGTTCAAGTCAAAGAGTAAGTGATTGAGAGAGGCGGCATGAGTCAGACCTTATGTAAGACTAATTATAGGTGTGCTGAACAGCAGGGCAGCGGCGTCTGCCACAAAAAGAAAAAGCTGTTATTTAGTTTGATATGATGCAAGAGCGTTTTCACATCAGCACTTTACTTCTACAGCGCTAAATACTCACATGTAAGTGTTGGCTGTGTCATTGCAGAGTGAGAGGGATGCTGATTAGTCCAGAGGTGCGAAATGCCATCCACGTCGGGGACAGGATCCTGGAGATCAACGGCGTTCCTGTGGGAACGTTGATGGAGGAGGAGGTGAGTTTACATCTCACACATATCTTTGATACTCATGGAGTGGTATGTGAGTTCTTCAAAGGGAGCTGATTAAAGTCACTATTAAGAGCAAGTTCATTACTCGAGTGCAGTTTGCTGCGTGCACGTGGGATTTTTGCCGTTCCTTACATTCCTCCATCATGTATACATACTTCAGCAGGGAGAGGACAGCATGTGGAATGACAGCACTTAAAAGCTCATTCCCACACCCTCTCCCTCGCACCACCCTCCCTTCATACCAACTCTGTCATCATTCACCGCTCTCATTTTGCTTTTTTTAATTGTTCCGTTTCCAAGTTCCCACCAGCAGCATCCTGTTTCCCCTGGAACATAATTCAGTGTTATATCCCTCTCTGAAAGGTCGTTTCACATTTGCTGCAGTCAAGTCATGATTTTTACTTAGTTTTGACTGTTGTAAGTCCCACTGTTTGTGAAAATCACGTCCTGCTAAGTTGCTAACTAATCTAATGCTCACACTCAATAGAGTTAAAGGACAATCAGTTCTCAGTTTATTAGATACACTTAACTGAAGCTATTGCAGTCTAATTCAATAAATCCTTCCTTTGTGAGGGTTAAAATGTCAATGTGTTGAAATGATTTTAGGGAGGTGCTTATTCAGCCGAAGGATTTATAGACTGTTGTATTAGATTTATTAATTTTAGCTCAGACCTAATAAACTGGAAAGCTGACAGCTGTTTAACTCCCATTATGGTTCAGTAAAGTAAAATTATTCATCACTGAGCTGCTGTGAGCCTAATTGGAGCTGAGTGAAGATCGCAAGTTTGTTATTTCACACTCAAAGATAGTGTTCTTTCAAACAGGGCTGCCCAAGTTTGATTTGTCAGACTGATATTGTAATTGCGATCTGATTTGTGATATTAGAAGAAATTCTTATTTTCACACAAGTACTTTTAATTATGATTGAAAAACTTCTTAAAAAGCTTATGGTCGATTTTTGCAGGGATCTGAACCAAACTCAGATGTTTTCTGAAATCTCTAGAATATGATGTGCAGGCCAGGACAAGTCAGCAGCACCGCAATATGTGAAAAAAAAAAAAGCTTTTTAACACACACACACATTTCTCCTTTAACAAATATTGAGCCTTCCTTTCAGATTAAAAATTGTAGTAGACCATATTGGAAAACAATCGATGAAAGAGAAACGTGTTTTTTTTTTTTTTTTTAATTAGATTTTCAAAAGATTTTCTCAGCATTTCTTCAGCTGAAATCAAATTTTAGGAACTAACACTGAAACGAGAAACTTTTTTTAAGCCTAAAACTTTTGTTGGTTTGTTCAGGTGGACGATCTAATTCACCGCACCAGCCAAACACTGCAGCTGCTCATAGAGTACGACCCGGTCAGGCAGCGTTTGGACCGGCTCAGGCTCGGATCATCGGGAACACGTCTGGGCGTCCCCGCCACGTCCCGCATGCGTCTGTCCTCGCCTTCTGATGCGATCCTGGAGAGAACTGATGTGGTTGAGGACGGCACACTGAAAAGGAGGTCTTTGAGGTGTGCTAGAGCTGCCAAAAAACATACTGCTCTCGTAGCGTGGCTCTAATAATGACAAGAGATGCATACACATCTCTACTGCAGTTTTCAATTAACCAAATTCTCTGTACTTCAGGCGCAGTAACAGCATATGCAAGTCACCCGGGCCAAATTCTCCTAAAGAGACGCCTTTTATCACACGAGACATTAGCCGCTCGTAATCCCTGAGATCCTCCAGCAGCTGCTCTCACCGCATCTTCCGACCATGTGACCTCATCCACGGAGAGGTCTTAGGAAAAGGCTTCTTCGGGCAGGCGATCAAGGTCAGGCCTTTACCATGTGTCTTCACTCTTCCATTCAGCACCTCTGTGGGCTTGTATTTGATGCATTTGTTGCTTTTGTCCCACTCACAGGTGACTCATAAAGCCACAGGTGAGGTGATGGTGATGAAGGAGCTGATCCGCTGTGATGAGGAGACGCAGAAAACCTTCCTGAAGGAGGTTGGTAATCTGCTTCCTTACAGACATAACAAAATCTTGTTTTTTAAATTCTTTTGCTTCCTTCTCATGGGAAAACAGTCTGTTTTCGTTTTATTTCATGCTTTTTTCAGAGAGTAAATTTAAGATGTGAAGACACTGATAAGAGATTATCCGCTTGCAGTCAGATCAGTAGATCTGTCTTTAAATGTAAATCCGTTTCATCCCGATCTTCAGGTCAAAGTGATGCGAAGCCTCGATCATCCCCACGTTTTGAGGTTCATCGGTGTGCTGTATAAGGACAAGAGGCTAAACCTGATAACTGAGTTTATTGAGGGAGGCACCCTCAAGGATTTCATCAGAGACACGGTGAGTTAAACTAGTTGATTCACTATGACGTCTTCCTCTCCAGCTCCACAGCAGAGCAAAAAAACTGTTCAGTGGCAACGGAGAGAGCTGTTTGCAGTGTGGGAGGAGTTTGACCTGAAGTAAACTCTGCACTGATAAGTGGGCTCTCAGCTCTGTAGTGGGCTGGCTGGCATGTCAACTGGCCAAGACGAGGAAAGAGAGAAGTTGTAGAAAGTGTTCCCAGGTGAAATTTTAAAGAGCAGTTCTTCCTTCCTTTAGCCCAGCATACGGCCCAGGGAGGAGAAGTAAAGTGTTTGTTGTTGTTGTTGTTGTTTGGTCTTTATTTATGTTAAAGTATGTCAGGGGAAGGCCAGTTTTTACATTTCATTTGTAAAAGCTTAGTTTTGTTTAAAGCTGCTGCTGAATACAGTTTTTCTATCTCAACCTTGGTGTAAAATTATTTTATATTCACCCCTGTTCTGCATTTTTGCCTTTGAAGGAGCTTCCATTAATTTTGTTTCTTGTTGTTTTGTTTCTTCTCTCTGGGATAACAGGACCCGTTTCCATGGGAGCAAAGGGTGAGCTTTGCAAAGAGCATCGCCTCTGGCATGGTGAGTTGGCCTCATGCAAAGACATCACTATTGGTGAAATGTTCAGCTGCCTAAGTGTGTGTAAATGTGGCACAGAGCTCATTGTTTGCATTGAGAATAGCAGTTGATTAGTGGAAGAACAAAAATTTTTCCCCTGTAAAATGCTATGACGTTTTATCCTTTAATTAAGATACTGATCTGAAAGGAGAAAATCCTTCTTCAGTTGAGCTGCTTGCAGCTCATAGATACGCAGCACAAAACATTTCCCACTGCATTGCAGAGATTTGATGAGATCTGACTTTAGCCACAATTACTAACTCTCAGGGAGAAGGATTAAAACTGATGTCAGTCTTGAAATATGTGTGGATGTGCTGAAAAGTTTCACGTTTTAAAAAATGAATTTTACCCTCTGTTTCAGGCCTACCTCCACTCAATGAGCATCATACACAGAGACCTCAATTCTCATAACTGCCTGGTTAAACTGGTAGGTGACATGCCATTACACTTCATGAAATTCCAACAATGAAAATTAGGGTTGGGAACAATTTGTAAGTTTCCTGAACCGAGTAAAAGTTGGCGAGCATTCAGTTGTGAGTAAAAGTCGTTCCCAGTGCTGTGATTTGCCAAGACAGAGTCTGTATAAACAAGTTGTAGGAAAGTGGTAAAACATAAATTGTTCGTTATTGAATCAGATTGTAGAAGAGAATTTACAATATTTATGATTCCTTTGTATTATAGAGCATTTGTTCTTCTTTGTTTATCATTAGTTTATAGGCCGGTTTATGAAAGGTGTGCATTTTAAGTAATGTGGCCCTCTGAAGTTCAAAGTGAATCATCATCTTTCAACAGGACAACACTGTGGTTGTTGCTGACTTTGGTCTTTCTCGACTCATCATCGAAGACAAAGTTAAGCCTCCACCTGAAAAACCTTCCACCAAGAAGAGAGTGTTCAGACGAGTCGACCGGAAGAAGCGCTACACTGTGGTGGGAAACCCATACTGGATGGCTCCAGAGATGTTAAATGGTGAGCTGAAAAAAAAAAAAAAGAAATTAGCAAGTTGATCTAAAGAGGATAATTTGTTGTTTAGGTCAACAATTGTTTTCACTCAATCCAAAACTTGGTGTTATTTCAGGTAAACGCTATGATGAGAAAGTGGACATTTTCTCCTTTGGTATTGTGCTTTGTGAGGTAAGAACATGCTGATTATCAAATTACAACAACGAAATTTGACAAAATTATTTTTGCTATTCTCCTGCCTAAAAAGTAAAATGAAAACGTTACGCTGTGTGCTTCATGTATCTCCCTCACAGTTAAGTTTTGTGTCTCTGTCTGTTGATGGATCGACACTTACCCCCTCTTCTGTCTTATGATCCAGATCATTGGAAAAGTCTATGCAGACCCCGAGTGCCTCCCCAGGACGATGGACTTTGGCCTGAATGTTGGAAAGTTTATGGAGAAGTTCCTTCCTGAAGACTGTCCTCCAGCATTCTTTCCGCTGACTGTGGCCTGCTGTGACCTCACGCCTGACAACCGGTGAGCACCTGCTGTTATTGTGAAATATGTGATTTACTTTTATCATGAAAAGTTCGGTTTTCGCAGAGGTACAGACTGTTACAGTATTGATTCTCAATAAGCTTAACAAGGCAACAGTTGTTGCGCAAACATGTAAAGAAATCTATTCGGGCCTGACTGATATGTTGGTTGGCGAATATTGGGCCATCGTAATATATATTTGTATCAGCACGTAGTTCACAAATGTACGTGCCACTGTTAACGGTTTTCAGGTTGGGAAAAATGCTTGGACTTATGATTTCTAATGGTGTAATGATGTAATGATATGCTTTGCGTCTCCTTATTTAATACCTAATAAGTGAAGTGTTTATTGTTAGTGCACCTAAGTTTAGAATAAACTTTGTTCTAAGATATCCTGCCTCCATTACATATCTTTGTCACAAGTACTTGATAATCACATTTAGCCAATATTATATATGTTCAATATCAGCTGATATATATTGGATATTGGAATTTTCTTACTCTCCATTATTGGTACCAGCCCCAGAAATCCCGTTTCAGTCGGGCCGTTAAACCTATAACAATAACAGTGTTTATCACCTTGAGCAACAGCTGGTTATTTGATCTCAGAGGCTTTGTAGATGCAACAGTGGAAAAAACTGCTATTCTTAGATGCCGTGTTGACCTGCCTGCACCTCTGCTGCCAAATTGCTTCCTCGTGTTTTCTCTCAACCTTGCAAATCTTGTTTTAACCCCCAAAACCCCTCTTTGTGCCCTCCCTGCTCTCTCCTACTCCATTAGTCCACCTTTCCAGAAGCTTGAAGACTGGTTTGAAGCTCTGTCCCTCAACCAGGAGCTGGGGATCCCCTTGCCAGCCGAACTGGATGAACTGCATCAGAGTCTGAGCCAACTCCACTGGCCTAAAGACGTCTCCCCGACCCAGAGCACGGAGCAGCCATTAACCCCGACAGTGGCCTCTCCAGACTCACCCACCATGACAGAAAATGGCACCTAGGAACTGAGCCTTTCTTTTTTTTAACCCCGCTGAACTGCTGCACTAATACTGTGGATGAGAAATAAGGAAAACTGCATCAAACCCGAGCCATATCAGAACTGGATAACCGGAGGACCAACGTCCCTGTGTGGAACCTCGACTCTTTTGAGTGCCAATGAGCTGCATTTTGAGCGGAAAGACACATTTCAAAAAGACTAGTGTTAGTTTCTTCTTTGTTTAACCTGCTCAACACATGCAGGGTCAGCAAATGTTTACTTTGTACAAAGGCAAAATGCAACTTTCCCCGACAGAAGATGAGCATCTTTACTAAGGTGGAAGACAGCGTACCAGCAGTTTTGTTTTTCTGGTTCTGAAGTTGGTGTTTGCAATGTTTGGAATGCGCAGAGATCATTCCTCGCTCAGGAGAGGATTCACTTCACAGAAAACAAAAGATGCTTGACAGACAGTAAACAGAGGGCGTGGCGTGGAGACGCCAGGTGGAAGCAAAGCCCAGAGTCGTTTAATCACCTGAGATTTGACACAAGATGGAGGAGGAACGTTTAGATTTCTATTTTTCATCTCAGCACCACTGACCTATTTTTTGACGAGATGGTCACATGTGATTCTGTACTTTGTTGCAGGGCTGGGCAATATGGAAAAAAATAAATAAATCAAATATCATGATATTTTTTACCAGACACCTCAATATTGATAATACTACAGTATTGTTGGGTTGACAAATTGGTGCTTTTTAAAATATTACCACCCTGAGATTTTTGATAAATGATCGTCAGTAATGTAAACATAATGACTAAAGGTAAATATTTGAACAGTCCGATAAGTTCAGATAATTACATCACTTTAGCGTAATACAGCCTTTAACCTTTACACCCTAAGGACTCAATGAGTCCTCGCCCGTTTTTCTATTGAGCAGCATTCATGATTTAGCAAAATGCATTGGTGTAGGGTAGCGTTTTTCAATGAATGTTGAAATAACAAAAAAAAAAATGGGGGTGGGGCCTTCTTTTCCGTGTGTAGCTTAATTTCTAGCTCTCACCCTGTTAAGGTCTCACTGAGTCCTGGCAGGGTGTAAGGGTTAAAAGCAAGAAAAGGCAACACTTGCCATATCACAACCTAACAAAATTAAAATCTAAGGCCATATTTAGAGCAGCATCCCATTTTTGATATAATACTATCATATATTGTCCAGCCCAACTATGTAGTCTAATAATTTAAATTAATTTCCTATAGTAATAAGTAAACACTAGTTTTTCATGTTTCCACACTGACATTTTGTTTTGTCAAACACTTGGTGCCGATTCTTAAAAAACAGGGCGGAAGCTCTGTACTAGTGTTGGTCAGACAGAATCATGAGTTGCTTTGTACAGAACTGGATTTTTTTTCTTAAACAATGTATATAAGTATGTACATAGTAAACCTCTGATTTGGATGTCATTTTCTAATGGGATCTGTAGATTTGTAGATTTTTACACATTTCGTTAACGACGGACGTTTTTGCCTTTTTGCTTTCATCATGCGAGGTACTGACGACCAGCTGTAACCACTGTTATTTATATCACTGTAGTGATTCATAAATAAACCTTCTAAAAGTCCAATTTTGTTGTCATTCTGCAAAGAATCGGCTCTTCTGTTACAATTCTGGATCAAAGTTATGAACTTGTACGTCTAAGTTTGTGTGAGAATACACTGTGGCACCGATCATCAGTCATGAAGGAAACAGGGTTTATGTTTTCTCACTAAAAATAAAACTAACATTTTGAAATTTACCAGGGAAATAATTTGTTGCCTTCATCTGTTTCTTTGCATATTGTGCAGTTTAAATAATAGAAATTTGGATATTGGTCAGACAAAATCAGATTCAAGCCTTCACTTTTGACCCTAGTAACTTGCATTACTTGCCATTTCACACACTCTGTGGAATAAATGATAGATATTTAAATAATAAAAAAAAACAATTAAACCTTTTTATTCATTTAAATAGTAATAATTACTTGCAGCTGTAAAAAATCCAATATGTACCTTTTTTACAGTAAAGGTTGGCAAAGAATATATCGAAGTTATATTTTGCGATTATTATTATTAATTTATCTCAAATGTTGTAATGGAGTTCAAACTTCGTGTCTGTCTCTAACTTTTGGGGCAACATCAGTCAGAGAGAGGAAGGAAGCTGGCAAACGTGACCAAACAGAGCATGAATAAAACTTTAATAAATTAACTCATTGGTAAATATTTAAGTCTGAGTAAGTGATATAGAGTTTCATCTGTAACCGTGGCTGCTTAAAAATAATGTATACAAATCCCATGATCCCGCACTACTTGTTTTTTTCAATGTTTTTATAAAGGCAGGGGCAGAAATTGCCTGTTGTGTGCAGTACTGATTATCATGAATTCAAATGTAATACTTTACTATACTCTAATACTTTATGCACCTTGAAAAAAAGCCACGCATTATCAGATGAAGGTACATATTGTCTAAATTATTTCACCAATGCATACAGAGGTGTATCCCAATTTTATTTGTTTGTTTCCAGACATCTGAAACTTCATGTTAACAGTTTTTTTTTTTTTGTAAAAGCCCTTACTCACCTTTTTATCTTAACCTTTTTTCTCAGGTGACTCCATAGACTTAAGTGGATTGACTTAACTGATGTATTTGAGACTTGCCAACAGAGGGAGCTGCTGCGATAAAATCTGAGTGAACACAACTCAAAAAACAGTCCAGATAGTTTTGGTATGTTGTGCTGTTACAGAAGGGAAAAAAAGAATTTCTGTATAATTTAAAATACACACAAGACACCACATCATGTTGTCTATGTTTGACAATTTATTTCAGTCTCAGCAGTGAAAATCTGCATTCATACAAATACATACAAGTCCTAAATCCAAATGCTTAACAACAGTATTTTGAACACCTTGCTTATATGAAGAAAGTAACATGAACACCCAGCATACAGACAGTTAAAGTAACAGAGCAGCGGTAGCCAAAGATTTCAGTGATGTGGATCCAGCAAAAATCACAAAACAAGGTCATCTGCAATGATAACAAACAAACTGCAATACATGGGGTATGATGGTGCATCACATGTATGAACAAAATCTGGAAAAAATCTGGATGATTTTAGATTTTCAGATAAGTTTTTTTCTGAATGTCTTCCATCAGTAGTTCTACTTTTTTGGATGCAAAGAAATGGCCCCTGAATACAAACAAACATGCATTCATGTTTTTGAATGTTTTCTCTGAATGAACAACACCAAGCTTTGGACTGTTTCTATTCTACTCGTTTCCTGTCTCTACCCTGAAGCATCAAGTGCATAACTCCAATGTCTGGCTCTAATCTGGACACCAGCTCCTCTACACGCTCAATGTCCTGCTCAGCATGGACAGACTTGAGGCTTTTTCTCTCTCTGATGCCATCTGTTCTGTGTTGTGGCAGTGCTATTTTGTCCTGAGGACTAACTACTGTCTCTCATTTTTCTTGAGAGCGCTCTGTGTATTTCCTGTCACTCCTTAACCTGTGGAAGAAAAGGGCAAGTCCTCTTTCATGTCTGCCAACGTCCGGCATCATGCTTTGTAACCGCATTGGCCCCGTTGGTTAAGTACAAAGAGGGGAAAAAAATCACCCGGGAAAAGATTTAAAAAATACATTCAAAAGCATCATGCTAAGGCATTTCCCTTGTCTTTACCGAACATGTTTAATCCCATCTCCAAGAGGGACGACTATTTTTGGACATTCTGTGTCACCAGTGTGTCTCCAAGACAAAGAAGTCTTTAAACACACAAGTTTGTCTGCATCTTCCTCGGCACAGCCAGCGGGTCAGTACAAAAACATCAGTCACATATTTATCATGTAAGCATACACCTCCTGGGGAGAGCACCACGCATGGTAACATACTAAAAATAAAATTTTTCTAATTTCAAACACCATCTCCATGTGAGGAATTGCTTCATCACACAACTTAAGCACTGGCAAGTCAACATCCTTCTTTTTGAAGAAATTCATACTGTTTCTTAAGGGGGCAGCCAGTGGCCTCATTCTCTTGGCTACCAGATGCATCAGATATGAATGTTAAAGACCTCATGACAAGGATTTATCACTGTGTCCTTTGTGTGACAGCTTATCTTGCTTGTGCCTCGGATGTCGAAAAACAAACAAAAAAAGGACCCAGAAATCAGTTCAAGTCTGGAGCGAACACTTCTCCTCTGCTCCTGTCTGAAGCAGAGGTTACTCAGGGAGGCAAAGAGGAGAAACAAACACAGGAGTGATGTGGTCCACTAAATCGCATCTCAGTCCCGGATGAAAATAACATGCCTGCTCATGCTCCGGGGGTACCGGCCTGCTGGCCCATGAGAGGATCCCCTCCCTCCATTCCCTCCTGGACAGGGGTCGTCTCTTGCTCTGCCGTGATGACGATGGTGTTCTCGTCCACCAGCTCACAGGTGGGGTTGGAGAAAGCGGACAGGGGCAGAGTGATCCTCTGCATCTCACGCTCATACACTCGCTGCTCGTGCTGCTTCTTCAGGTCCCGACCCCTGAACAGAAACACACAACAAAAGTTCATGACGCTGTTACAAATCTGGTGTTTGCTGTGACCACAAAACAAACATATTTTATATTGATGCAGCAAACTTGTTGGTGAACAGTTAGAGATGCATTTACAAAGCTGTATTTACAGCAACATTATCACTTGGAGTAGAGATTTTGACCATAATATGGTAAATGTAACACCAATCATCTCTGTCATTTTAACTCTGTTTTGGTCTCCTCCAGTTTCTGAGGTAAATATTGGTCTCTTTGTCTCTTCTTTGTCTGTTTGTTTGAAGGGTTTCCTCTGAAAACTCCTGCTAGCTGTGGCTGAAAATTACGCTAATAAAGCGATATGAGCGAACAAAAACAGTAGAGTTGTGGATCACAACACCAAAACTTTTTTTTTTCCCCCTCCAAAAATACAAAAAAATAAATAAAATTTAAAAAACCATGGTTAAGATGGGCCCCTTGGTAAATCAGCAGAAACTTAATTTCCAACTGCGCTGTTGGCCGACTGATTTTCTGGTCCTCCACGCAGCAAAAATATGGGCCATTTGCTAGTTTCATACAAGTGAAAATTTGCTGTTTTTGTGACATTTTTGATTGTTGATGAAGAGTCTTTGCATTTTGTGCTGTTAGTTGAACAGGGGCGGCAGACTGGGGACTTCACTTTGTGCTCTGGGAAACTATGACAAGCATGCTTTTTGTGACATTTTGTAAACTAAATAATCTTTTTGTTTTGTTTTGTTTTTGAGATAGAGCCCAAAAATAAAAGTCTATTCATGTATAATAGGACATGTGATTATGTATGATATGTGCATGTATGTGCGTCTGTGGACACATTGTGTTAAAAAAACAAAGAAAGACAAGCCAAAGCCAATCAAACACTGCACACCCACCACTCCTCAGCTAGAAAACTGTGTAGAGCTGAGAGGATCTGCAGAAACAATATTTATGAGTGCCTCCTTACATACAAGCAGTCGTGTGATCCAATGTTAATTTAATATATATGATTATAGCCAACTTAATGATTGCTCTGAGCTAAATATCAAAGCTTTAATACAAATCAAAGATCAGAGTGACGTCTAATTTTGCTTTCATTATATAAAAACAGCTGCTATACTGAGACTGTGTACTTGCAGTTGATACTATGAACAGAATCTATTCTGGGGATGACCTAATCTAAATATTCATGATAAGGAGCTTCAGATAACATACTGTATATAGATAACAGAGCCTGTTACAAGTGCCTTGTCGGCAGCAAGCAGGAGGGACAGATGGTGAAAGGGAACAGATAGCTGACAAGCTGGCGAGGAGTTTATCTCCTCCAGGGCAGCAGAGCGCCCGGAGGCAGCACGAGTCTGCTCTCTACAGATCCAGAGCCAAAAACAGGACAGTATGCTCTTGGACACAAAATATTTCCTACCTGCCTGCTTCAGTGCAGCAGCTTGCGCAACTCTGTTGTGTTTTAAAACACTATTGCCCCACTTACTCTTTAAGCTAGGGTGTGGTTCACTTAAGCTTTAAGCTCTCTACTGATTTTTCAAAATTTTCCCAGCTACTTTTTCCAGCAACTTTTATTTGCCTTAAAAAGATTTTTTTTTAAACTTCCTGAGTCTATACATGGTGCAGCAAGAGCCAGAAGGTAGTAAGTGTAGTTTAGCAAAAAGATTTAAAACAAGTGGGCATCTAGACTGGCTTTGTCAAAAGGTAGCTGCCTACCAGCACCACTTAACTCCTTAATTAGTCTGTTGCATGTCATTTGTTTAATGAACACCACAGTGTAAAAACTTGTTTTGAGGTGTAACAGACATTTCCTGGAGCTTGTTTCCTGACACATCACCCAGGTTAGCCATTTCCTTCTGTTTGTGGTCTTTTTGCTGAGCTAAACTAACTGTTGCTACATACTGTATTTAAAAAAACGTGTGTGAGTGTGTTATCATTCTTTGGATCTACCTCTCAGCAAAGGAGAGAATAAGTATAATTCCCCAGATTTCAAACTTTTCAGTGAAGTAACAACAACTACAGGCTGGTTGTTCACTGTTAAAAGACTGATAAAAGTGCACAACAATCTTTCTGATATATTCTAAAATAATGAAGCATTGCTTTCTCTGGGGAAAAAAAGTCAACTTCTTGCTCATCACTGCAGAGCCTCAAGCTCAGGGTGTCTATTTGCAGTGCTCGAGGTTTGGAAGCAAGCTTGGGGTCAGCATCCTTGTCAGGTCAGTGCGGGACCTACTTCTACTGGTTGGTTTTAAGCCAGTTCCTTATGAGGGTACGGTATGAGCCTCAGAGTCATTACGCCCTCTCTGACCTGGAGACGACTCAAGTGAAAGGAGTCCATTTCAATTAAATTGTAGGAGGCATGAGGTCGACTGCTGGCACTCCTGGCCAGAGGAGGAGCAGCTGACAGTTGCAAAAAGACATGGCCTTGTTTGCCATGCTAGTATCACATAACTGAAGGTGATGTCACTGTACATTCAGGGCAGGCATAAACCCTCTGACATAATATGCTGCTCCTCCTTATTAATAATCATCTCCTCAAAATAGAAAACAAAGACGAGGGCACCGCTAATCAGATTTGAGAGCCAAACAAAGATCTGTTAGGGCATTTTGTGCTGTGCCAAAGGGAAACACAGTCCCCTCTTTCACAACACTGGGGACGTCGTTTTGAATATTGCATAACTGCAGTAAATGTGCAGGATTCTCCATCCAGTCCAACCCTCCTTTATGCTCCTTTCTGTCATAAGAATGTGAATTAAATTGAGCTTAATATATACTGCAAGCATGTACCTTCCTCCCCATGACCTGTTGTGTTTGTGGTTATAAAAGCACTAAAAAAGCTGAATTATATCTCAGTGGAATGGGAACAACTGATGTCTCCTGCACACCATAATGCTGTCAACAACACTGAATGTGCCAGTGGAAACAGGAAGACACATGAAGGCTCTGAAGCAGCATCCAGGCCAAATTTACAGCACATGTAAACAATGTAAAATGACATCCTGGAAGCAGATTAAATGCCTCAGCAAAGATAAGACAGTAAATTAATGCTTCCCATTGTGTCCTCCTTCATAATATCCCTCTAATACTGAATCAAATAATTTTTAATCTCCTGTTATTTAGATACTGACCTCTTGTAAAAGTAGCCCAACGTGATGCCAACTCCAAGAGTGATTATAATCGCCACCATGAGGATACCAATGACGTAGCCTGACAAACAAAAAGAAAACATTAAAGGTTTTTAAAAATTCGAAATGATACTGTAAATTTTAAACAGCGTGTTCTTCCACAATCATATATGTTTTCAGAGTACGACAACGACAACGTACCAAGCGTGCCAAGGTCCTTTTTCTGCTTTGGTCCTGTGCGAATTCGCTGGCTGATTCCCATCACCGGCTGCACAGCAGCAACTTCTCCCTGCGAAGGACCGACCTTGGCGGGCGGAAAGCTCTCTGTGGAGGGGGGGCTTCCTGCTGGGTTGAGGGATTCCACCTCTGCTGGCACAGTGGAGGCTTCTTCTGAAAACAAAATTAAACAATGCCAGTTACTATGAGCTTCTTCACATGTGACAGAGGATACAATCCATATCTACCTCTGCTTTAATCAAATTTACCTTCATATCCATTCACAACAAAGAGACAGAACTCCGCAAGCATTAATATGAAGATTAAACCCTCAGACATTGTTATTACCTAAGGATTATTTTTGGGTTGGAATCAAATAGTACCAGGCATTGAAGCTTTGTTCATAATATTGACATTCCAATGCTAAATCAACATTTTATTGCAAAGGCCATTGCTCATATCTCCAGGCTTTGAGTTTTAAACGATTTTATGGGTGGAGCAGAGGAACGGACTCTGGCAGAAAGCCACGGACCAGAACTTCTGGAGGAGTAAACTCCACGAGTTATAAACTGTTCTAGAGTTTTTTACCAAAGTTTTGAAGTTTTTTTAACTTTTAGGATAGAAAAATATTTATTTTCACTTTGACCTTCAAATGATCGTGTAAGTACTAGAAGGTGAAGACCTCAATAGAAGCCTCAAATGTCCAAAAATGACATTCACCCACATTCTTAATGTTCATATGAAATAGAGTTTAACTGATTTTTTTTGTCTAAACTGTCTTGTTTTATCAAGGCTATTTTATTGTTTGTGTTCAGGCACCTTGCTATTATTTTGGACAGATTTTGGGATTGCGATGTGATTCACAATTTTAGCAGGTATGATCATTTTTAAGTAATATTTTTGATTTGATTTTTTTAATGAAAAATCAATATAAAAATGATGATGTGATTTTGCCAGGGTCTGTACCAAACATGCATGTTCACTTTCGTCAGGAGAATAAGACTTATGGGGCCAGGGCGTCACTGTGGCACAACAATGCTTGATTTTTCAAACGCTATGTTGTAACACATTTTACAGGATATTAATGGCAATATCCTGCCATTTGGATATTGCACTAGGCCATATTGCAATTTCAGCATATTTCAGATCCATTGTTCTGTCCTACTTAACTTAAACACACTTAAAATTGATTCTTACTTAACAAAGAGTGCATCATCTGGGCTATGTGGTTTCACATTACTGCTGGTCCAATAACATTACCACTGGCACAACAACATCCTCTATGGCTGCCCACAGCACTCATGAAGTTTTTAGAGCGTGCATCAGTTTGAGGATGGGCCAACCAGTGCGTGCTCTTTTCTCTCGCACACTTACTCTGCAGCTTGGGTCTGCTTCAAGCGACAGGAAGGTTCAGCCGCAGACATCAACATCTGCTCTTTAACTCTTCCATTTCCTTCATACAGGTTGTTTACAACTCTGCTGGAGTTAAAGGGCATGAAGTCATAAACTGAAGCAGCCAATTAGATGCTGTCTCCGAGGTAAAAAAATTTCTTTCTGCCAATGAGGTCGGGTCGGGGCGTGGTCAACGGCTTTTTTTAACTGAACTTCTTGACATGTGACTGCAGGGCTTTGTTATTGTGTGATTTGGGTTGGCTTCTGGAGGAGATGGAAACAAAGGGCGAAGTACATAAACAGTTTATTGTTGCTTAACTGACCAACTGACCTACTAGAGACAAATATCCTGCAATAAATCCGTCTCTGTACGAGGATTTAAACATGTGTTATTACTTTTAAAGTACACCAAGAAAAAAGTTTTCAAAAGTTTTTATTTGACCCATCAAAGTTTCAAATCTGGCTTCAGCCTCCCTCATCTAGATTCCCATCTTTTTTTTGTGAGGACTAATTGGAACATTTGCATAGCTTCAAACATCTCACCTCATTATTTTCTTCCAGCATAGCCTACTTTTTAAAATAATGAGAGTTTTTACAGGAGGGCGAAAGTAATTGCCGGCAGCATCAATAGAAGAGTCCAAAAAAATCTCACAGAGTGTTCAGAGGGAAGAGCTGCCAAATCAGCGAAGAGTTGTTTTGCCATTTATTTGGATTGTGCACATTTATCTTTGCCAGCTCACTTTTGCAGCTGAGGTTCTGCTTGTTTTTCTGCAATATGTGTTTACAGTGTGAACCTACCCTTGCATGTGTCAATTGCACAGAACTCTCTCTGCACCACCCCATCTGGGCCTGCAATGTAGCACCAAGGCCTCTCGGAGGAGTCTGGGTTTCGGCAGTAATTGTGATCTCCAACACCTTCAGGAGGAACGATGAAAACAACACACAGCTGTTAGTGACGCCTCATGGAAATATAGGGCCTGTGTCTGTCCTGCTGTGTGGGAAAACCACTCGATTCATAAATCATTAACACGACTTCATCACAACACAATGAGCAGGCCGCCATGGGCACAAAGAAAGGAAATGGCAGCTAGTGTATGAGCGCATGAAAGAAGCCATTTAACACAATAAATAGACAAATCAGTGGTGACGTAAATCAAGTGTGGGCTGTAAATCTCATCACTGTGAGATTGCTTGCAATCCTGTGGCAAGCTGTGTTATTACACTCAATCAACATCTCAACACAAACAATTAGGTTGTTTGTTCTGTTAGGGAAGCTGTAGTATCGTGCTGTGGCAGAAAGAAGAGAGGAGTCACAACATCCTTCATTTAATGGGACATAAAGTGACCCTCTGCATTAAAACACACCACTGCAAGTTGTTTACCTGTGTGTGAATCAGGATGGATGTCAACATCATAGTCTCTGGTGCAGTTGGTCCAGTTCAGACAGGTCAGACCTGAGGAAGAGCTCTGCTGTCCCCCTCTGTACTCCACACCACTGGATCTCATGCAGTCTGAGAAAAACAACATGTGAGCTCAACACACACATGTGACATACAGAAATAATGGATCTTGATAACACACTATTAATATGCATGCAAATTAAAGTTAAGTTGGGAAATACTGTCCCCCAACACCCTTTTTTTAAACAAATAAATAAATAATAAAAGAAGCCTGTTAATGTATTATATTACCTTGTTGGTTCCCATTTGACGCGCTGTTCTCCACGATCACTGCGCTCAGGAAAACAACGTGCAAAGAGACAAACATTTTGCAGAGCTGACGGGCTGAATTCACCGACAACATGCTGCTGCACTAATGGCTTTTATCTATGAATTTAAAAGAAAAAAAACAGCGAAAAATGGAAAAACATGGACAAAATGGACGAAGAGCCTGTGCTGAACGTGCGTCAGACACACTGCTCTGATGGCTCCACTCCCAGCCCTTGTTTTTGTCGAGGAGCTCAGTGCTTTTCGTAAACAGCCTTCGACAGGAGGAGGAGGAGGATGAGGAGGAGGAGGAGCTGCCCGTTGCAGTACAAACCTCAAGGTCCTAAAGCCTCACCAGGTTCATACATGCAGGAAGGTAAGCAGCTGGAGAGCAGTCTGACGTCTTGTCCTGGCATGCAGCCTTGTGAGACTAAACACGCCGTGAAAATAGTCAGCATCAAGTTAAAAGTTCATTCACATTTTTGTTCAAGCATCAAGTGGTTTTCTTACATAACCCATCCTCAAACTTCTTACTTTTCCTTTTCCCTGACCAACAAAAATCTCCATGTGCATTACATTTTCTGTGGTTGTCTATAAATAGCTGCTCTGCTCTCCTTTTTCATTTTAAAATTCTCTGAGTCATTACTTGCCAGTTCTAATCCCAGCTTGGATCTGGCTCTCAGAGCTCATTGCATCTGTCCAAACTCAGTCTTCCTGCTTCCCAGGCTTCCTCTCCGCCCCACGAGGCCTGTTTTTCCTCCAGCCTCAGACTGCAGAGGACTCTGACTCCGCAGAGGCTGATAAAGGACAGCTGCCAGTAGTATTTGCTTCTATCTGTCTGCTGTTTACTGAAAAGCAGAGAGGCCCTGTGTCACTGTTGGCTGACAGCTAGAGAGGGCAGCCAACGCCTGAGTCAGTCACTGTTCACTAAGCCACTTTTCAAATAAATGCTCACCCAGTTTTCAGGCAATTACTAGAGTAAAGACAAAGCATCTGTCCAGCAACTTCTGCTCTTTCAGGGTTATGGGGGGCAGGAGTCTCTCCCAGCATGCACTGGGTGACAAAGGGTGGACACATTTGGGACTGAGCTTGATCATGGCTATGCA
>JAQLOL010000022.1:5265219-5276064 GCA_029783665.1 Naso thynnoides | reverse complement strand
TCGGATATCGGCCGATACGCTCAGCCCAGGTATCGGTATCGGATTGGATCGGAAAAAACTGGATCGGTGCATCTCTAGACAGAATGAGTTGTTACTCTGACATTCACTAAATGTTCACCTGTGTTTGCTGCTATCTGCCTGTTGACATCTAAACTATGAAATTCTAAAATATGAACTCTCCTGGTGTTAAGTTTTAAGATAAAGCAATGCAACATTTGCAAAAGAAAGCATGCAAAAGTTTAGTGTTTTATGAATCATTTACATTGAGAAAGGATTGCTTTTACCAAGAGAAAACTAAAGGAGAATAAATGGCTTATTTATTTTGTTAAAAGATTAACTCAGGTTTTTTTTCATGTGAACCAGTTCTGGCTTTTAAAGGGTCAGTCGAGTTGCTGTGTGACGCATTTCACAGTGAATCATTTGGTCGTTTTAACTCGATGTGACTGACAGACAGAGCTGCACTAAAAGCCTGCAGCACATGATCAGCATTAGGCCTCAGCTGAAAGTCGACCAGATTTTTTTTTCTTTTCCTCATGTGTCTGTTTTACTTCCCCAGCCTTCTCTTGACTGTTTCTCTTGTCTCCTTGTCTGCCCTGACTCTTATCTACAAAAACACACACACACATACACACACATGGCTCTTGTTTAAAATGTAAATGTAGATTTTGCTCTGTCAAAGTTTAAAACCTGATCAAAGACATTTAAAAAATATCAAATTTGGACACTTCTTTTTTTTTGGAAAGTCTTAAATATCTTTCACGATCCCAAACTAAAGGTCTTCACACACTGGGTGCGTAACAAATAAACAGCAAGGGAATGCAAATTGTTCAGATGCAAATGTTTGAGATCCAAACTATTCACACTGGCAGCAACAAGAATTTGTGACAGAACACAGGAATATGATTTCGTTGAAGAGTTTTGACAGTTTACCCCTAAGAGGGAAAAATGAACACTAGCCTCAATGTGAGACTCAACTTGTTATTCATAGCTGAGTCTCAGGTCCACACTGCACACAGCAGCAGAAAGATTCCTATTAAATGCTCCTATTCTTTCTTACGTATAGTCATCACAAAAAAACAGTATTTACCAGGTTGCCAAAGTCGAATCCATCTTGTCGGAACATTCATTTTAATTTATATTGCTTAGTTGTCAATAACAAGGGGTTTTGGGTTTGCCAGAGCCTGAAATTTCCTCAAAACATGGCGCTGGCCATAAAAAAAATTCCACTCAACAATGAGAGAGAGACGCGATATTTGTTCCGCGCAGTCATCATAACTGGTTGATGCCTTCGCTCACAGTGCGAAAGCCTGGAAAAATCAACCTTGATCTGAAAAATAAAAGGGTAGCTTTGCTTTTTCGCAAAGGGATACTCATGTTCTGCGTGAAAATACTCAGGCCCAGTCAGCAATTTGAAAAATACCAGTGATGTGGGAATGAATCGCATGGAAAAAAATGCATCATTTGTGTTTATCTGCTGCTGTTTCCAGGTGCTTCATAGGACGGAGGACTACCTGAGACAGGTCCTGATCAAGGCCTCTGAATCCATCTACACATGGGTCATCCAGGTCAAGAAGATGAAGGCCATCTACTATATTCTGAACCTGTGCAGTTTTGATGTCACGAACAAGTGTCTGATCGCTGAGGTTTGGTGTCCTGTCAATGACATTCCCACCTTGCGGAGGGCCCTAGAAGACGGATCGGTAAGGAAATGTTTCCGACTCCGGCCTCTCTGCAGGCTCTTCCCTGTTTGTTTAACCCCAACAGCTGCTTCATTATTATTCAGGTATTTTGTTGATTTTCATACAAACAAACAAACAACAGTAGTGCTCAGTACCCCATATGATAAAAAAAAACACAAAACGAACAATGACTTGCCACATCCTGTCGTTACAGTCTGTTGACATTTATCAAATCAAAATAAATAAATAAATAAAAAACATAATACAAAAGCTAAAAATATGTAGAAATAAATATGTAAAATTAATAGTAATTAAAGTAATAAATAAAATCAGATTTAATTTTTAAAAAAGGAAATAAATTGCAATTGCAATTACTTGCAGCTACATCACCTATGTGGAAGAGAACTCCATTTCAAAATAGGGCAGGAAATTTTTCCAGACCTTATGAAATTTCTGTGTGGAGCCCCGGGCTGGGTGTGTTTAAGATGTTCAAGTTTTGAGACATAACGTCTTCCACCCATCGCTTGTGAGATACTGACAGTTGCCTCATGAACTGGTGCATTTGTTCAAATTAAAGAATAAAAGGAAAACTGTATGAGGCTTTGCTTTAACCACTGTTCATTCATTATACAGGCTGAGCAGGACACAGTGTCTGTTCAGGATGAGGAAAAACAAAGATGCACCAGTGGGGTTAATTGTTCCGACAGATGTTCATACTATAGTATACCACAGCTGCTGAACCACAAGGGGACCTTTTATTCACATTTCTTCTGGTCTGATAATTTTTTTGGGATTTGCATGTGCTGCCTAACTTTGTAGTTAATGCTAACAATTTTTATTTGACGTTAATATTTCAGAGAAAAAGCGGAGCGACAGTTCCTTCATTTGTCAATCGTATCCCCACCACTGACACTCCCCCAACCCTGATAAGGACCAACAAGTTTACCTCTGGTTTCCAGAACATCGTGGATGCTTATGGAGTGGGCAGTTACAGGGAGGTGAACCCTGGTGAGTCAGATCATTTGTCTTTCTTGTTTCCTCTCCGTACGTGAAAACACATAAAAATGTGCAAATGGGGTCAAACTAAAATGGAAAGCTGGCCACAGTTTGGAGGTCACGTTTTCTCACACCACCTCATTTCTTTGAGTAAGAATTAAATCATCTAAGTGTAACACTGATTGAATGATAATTGTGGCTGTCAAAGTTAACGCTTTAATAATGCGTTAATAGTGCATTCAAATTTAAACTTAAGTGAAACTCCATGATCCTCCTGTGAATAAATTAATCACTGAGGGATTTAATTTATTTTATCTCATACATTTATTCTATGTGGTCTTTTATATCTGTAATTGAACATTAACCAACATGAGGATTTTGTTCTTTGTCTTTGTGTTTTGCTCCTGTTTCAACGCCTGTGTTAATTATATCTACTTTTTCTCTTGTGAGACACTTTGAGCTGCATTTTACATGAAAGGTGTTATACAAAGTTCTGATCCTATTATGTGTGTATCTAGTGTGTTATATCAGTACTGTGTTGATTATATGAATCTTTTTTTACCTTCACGTCTTGAAGTTTTATTTGTTTTTCTTCCTCATCTTTAGCTCCTTTTACCATCATCACTTTCCCATTCCTGTTCGCTGTGATGTTCGGAGACCTCGGCCATGGAATCATCATGGCTCTGTTTGCTTTCTGGATGGTTCGGTACGAGAACAACCGCAAGCTTAAAAACACAAGGAACGAGGTTAATGAGATCTCCACCTATAACTCATTACAGAGCACAGTTGGGTGTCACACAGTGTCTAAGCTGTAACTGGGTGGTTTGATGTGTACGTGCAGATCTGGAACACGTTCTTTGAGGGCCGTTACATCATCCTGATGATGGGCCTGTTCTCCATCTACACTGGCCTCATATACAATGACTGTTTCTCAAAGTCTCTTAACATCTTTGGTTCTGGATGGAGCGTGAAGGCCATGTACAAAGTGTGGAAGTGAGTATTTTATGGCAAGAAGTTCTTCAGTGTAGCTGAAAAAAGAGCTAAGCAGGCTCAAAAGTGCATAAGTATTTTGACTGTTCTTAAATATAATAAAAAAGTAGTTGCAAGTTTGAAGATGTGAACAAAGCTGAGATATATATGTATGTATTTCATAAAGACATCCATGTAACACACACTGCTGTTTTTATTAACGCCTAACAGACCAGCGGACGTCAGTGGGAATCGATTTCTCACTCTGGATCCAAACGTCACAGGAGTTTTCAAAGGACCGTATCCTCTGGGAATCGACCCGGTAAGAAAAAAAATAATGACGCAATCTCTTATGAATTTCAGGATTTGTCACGTAATTCCTCATATACAGAATTTAATACCACAGTGACCGTAAAAAACACTCTAAAATGTATTATGTCATCAGGACATGTGCTGTTTAAGGTCCAAATGCATGCATATGGATGCTCACTTTTGTGTGCGTACATCATTACCCTAAACAATCAAAACTGCTTCTTAGCGTCATGGTTACAACAAGAGTTGACACTTTGCACATCACTAACCTTTCTGAACAATAAGGATAACCAATTACTTCAGTAATTTATGGAAATGACTTATTAATCCTGTCAGATTCTGAAATACCCCTTTCAGACAGATTACGTCTAATTCAGCAACTACACAAGAGCACTATGTGTACTCAGAATTCAACTTAATGAGCTATAGATGCACCATCTGCACCTTTTTTCCCCTCACACCAATTCCTAAACTCGGCGTGTTAAACCATTTAACACTCAGATATTGAAGTTTGAATGTCAGTTAAAACCCTCACATTCTTCGTAGGTTTGTGAAATTTGAGTACTGTTTGACATGATAAATAAACCTCTGCTAGTACAAAATTGTTCTATTAAAGAGATAGTCCACATTTTTGGAACCAGAGCCCTGTTTGTTAATTAACAATAATAGTGGTGATTGGCAGAGTTTCTTCAAAGCACAGCACTTGCTGTTTGTCATGTTAGCTCTGAATACTTATCCACAAAACGAGTAAAAAGTCAATGGGGTCACACTCCTGCCTGTGCAGGTGGACTGAGGGTCATTGAAATTTACTTCACATGGCACACAAAGTGTTCAATTAGCTTGTCATTGCTAATTAACAACAGGGCTCTGTTTCCAAAAATGTGGACTATCCCTTTAAGGGCTATGAAACAGCCTTTAAATTGGAACAGTCATGTCTGGTGCAGACACAGTAAACTGGATTAGTGCATCACTATCGAAAACAGAAGAATTTTTGCTTTAGAGGCAGTAATATTACTCACACAGGAATGCACCAAGTGTGGTAAAAAATTAATTAGGCTGAAATATGGGAATAATAAAAAAGTTATTTAAACGCATAACTAGACCCTTCCAGGAACAGTAATGCAATTCTTACATGGCTGAAGCAAAGACCAAAACACAGCTTGTTATTCTTTAGCTTGAGTTCATCTTTAACCAAGCACAACTACCATTTCATAAAACAGTATATGTCCTCTTTCCATCATGAAGATTTGGAACTTGGCAACCAATCGCCTCACATTTCTCAACTCCTATAAGATGAAGATGTCAGTGATACTGGGCATCATACACATGAGCTTCGGGGTCATCCTCAGCACCTACAATCATTTGTAAGTACAGTTTTTCTGTTTGTTTTTTTACCTGGTAAAGCCCTCAATATAAGATTTTATAGTTTTTCACAGCTTGCCTTGTTTTTGTCAACAAAACCAGGCACTTTAGGAAGAAGTACAACCTGTACTTGGTATTTCTCCCTGAGCTCCTGTTCCTGCTCTGTCTGTTTGGCTACCTGGTGTTCATGATATTGTACAAGTGGGTGTTCTTCTCTGTGAAGGACTCCAGAACAGCCCCGAGCATCCTCATCCACTTCATCAACATGTTCCTCATGCAGGGTGATGCGGTGCAGCCGCTCTACCCAGGACAGGTACGAAGCTAATCCAACCTGCTACAGTGTAACTTAAGTTGTTACCGAACAGATTACAGTTTACTACAACCTTGGTTTTCTTCTTCCAGACTGGACTGCAAGTATTTCTGGTGGTCATTGCTGTCCTCTCAGTGCCTGTCTTACTCCTGGGAAAACCTGTCTACCTTTATTGGCTTCACAATGGAGGCCACCGCCTTGGAATGTACAGGGTGAGGGGTTGAATTTCATGTCTGCCTCTTTATGTGTGCATAGTTGTGAAAACGTTTACAAATATTTGATCTCTGGCTGTAAATATGCAAATCTAACTCTTTTGTCTGTCCTCAGGGATATGAGCGTGTAAGGCGTAACAGTGAGGAGGAGCTCTACCTGCTGCGAGCTCACGACATGGAGGAGGGCAGCAGTCACAGCGATCTCTCCTGCAGCGGAGAGCACCAGAAAGAAGAAGTGAGCGTGAAACGAAACAACCCGATAATCGCATCATAAATTTTGAACTTCCTTTTAAGAATTGTTTTTCTTAACTGGTTTCTGTCAGTGATGAATTTTGTTTTGTTGTTGCCATAGTTTGACTTTGCAGATGAGCTCCTGCATCAGGCCATCCACACTATAGAGTATTGCTTGGGTTGCATCTCAAACACAGCCTCCTACCTGAGGCTCTGGGCCCTGAGTTTAGCACACGCCCGTGAGTATAACAGTTTGCACTACAACACACAGATGGTTTTTCCCTCCTTCAAACTTGTACGAGCACACACTGGATCCAAATTGAGTTTGTAAAATCATGAATAACTTAAGAGGAGCTTAATTAGATGAAGGATTTGGTCTAAATTTAACAGGCACATGACATTTATTTCCAGTTTACTCACTGCACCTTGATGGTTGTTGCCGGTTTGTACACAATTTCAACCATCATTATAATGATCAGATACTATGTACTTGGATCTTATTTCACTGAATGATATTAAGTGTATAATATGTTTTGTGATGCACAGTAGTAAGTTGAATCATCCTGCATTAGGGTAAGTCAGTGAGACTTCAAGGGAACCAGATTTTTTACCACCTATATATGTTTGCAGTCCATCAGAGATAAAACAAAATCTAAATATAAATTATTAGAATTTGAATTATTATCCCTTTTTCAGTTGTGAAAACGTGCTTGAATGTGGTCATAAAACTTATTTCATAGTTTTAAACTGTGTATTAAACTTATTTTCCGTAACAGATTACAATTACATGGAAAACTGATTACGGGCCTGTTTCAACAAGGCAGAAACAAACAACCATTTAATTTTGCTCTGTGTAAATATTTTACACTGTAAATATCTGTGTAAATATTTTACACTGTACTTCAGTCGCATTAAACGTCACTTTTCTTCAACCTAATCTTCTGACTCGCTCAACAATATACTTAATACACACATTTCATGTTCTCTCTTCTCAGTATGTGGTTGTTCTTTACAACAACAAAGCAAACTTTGTTTAAAAAAGACTAACAGGCAGCACCACAAAAGTTAACAGAAGCAACAGAAGAATTTGTGAAATCCTCTGAGTGCAGACCCTGAGAGGATTCTGATTACTGAGAATCTCTGTTGATTCAACACGAATGTTTCGAGCTTCCCCTCTGAAAAAGCATTAGTAGTTTAGGTTTCCTGTGTAGATTTGAATGGGTACTTTTCAGCTGTAATCGAACTGTACTGTATTGCCTACAGTGGTTGGACACCCCTATTTTGACAAAGTAGAGGGAAATATCGACACAGGTAGACTAAAGTGCTCCTGCTACTGATGTCAGTAATACACTAACTATGGGTAGTTACCTCATACAACCCCGCTTCAAAAAACCTGAACTATTCCTTCTTAGTCCTGAATCAGTGTGCTTGTTACTGGGTCACTCAAAAATGGATTAGAATGGAGTAGTTGTGTTGGTGCCATCCACAACTTCCACAACACAGTAAAAACTCAAAGTAGCCGTTCTTGCATGTAACAAAGTAAACTGAGCCGAAGCAGGACGGCTCAGTATATACAAATGAAAATCAATGGCCGACCTGAGTAATAGAGAGTAGCATATACTGTTTTGTTTCTGTTGTAATTCACTCTCTTCTTTTTCTGCTTTCACAGAGCTGTCAGAGGTGCTGTGGACCATGGTGATGCGAATAGGACTACGAATGGACAACAGTCTCGGGGTTTTATTCCTGGTGCCTGTTTTTGGCCTGTTTGCCGTTCTCACTGTGTCCATCCTCCTGGTAATGGAGGGTCTGTCTGCGTTCCTTCACGCCCTCCGGCTGCACTGGTAAGACAACAATAAATTTAAAATGCTAAAATGTGTCATTTTCAAGGCCAAAGTTGTTTGCATTGTCCCATTGTTTTTTATTCATTGCAACTGTTTGTTTCTCCTTTAGGGTGGAGTTTCAGAATAAATTTTACAGCGGGTCCGGAGTGAAGTTTTGCCCCTTTTCTTTCTCTCTCCTGCCCTCCAGCCTCGAACATGAGAACTTACTGTGAAGGGACTAACTGGTAATACTGTGAGCCAAAACAAGCCACCAGAGTTTCATATTTATGAAGACAATTCCACAAGTGTCATGAGGTGATTTTTGATTTTTCTTTTCTTTTTTTCTTTGTGTTTTAATAATTTGACATGAAAATAAATTGTGTGGTGAGCTTCACAGACTCTGGACTGAAACATGCTGCCCTCTCGGCAGCTCCAAGAACACAAACAGCACAGAAGACTGTTGAGAAATGTGTCAGTGTGTCAAAGGGTATTTGCACCAGGGTTAGGCATTTATTGGTAGCATTTGCTGATGTCACTTGTATGGAAAACCACACCTGTCTAAAAGAAATAATAAAAAAATGAGTTAAAAATTTACATATTATTTAAGTATGAGATAACAGTAATAAGCAAATGCATTTCCGCAAGGTGTGACTACACAGAAAACATGTTGGAATAAATTCGTAGCAGGTTTTTTTTTTCATGGAATTGCTGATTAATTAAGGTAAAAAGATAATATTTCCTCCAGTTCTTAAAAAATCTGTCCCTCGCTTTTTATCTCTTTAGCATTAACTTACTTTTGCCATGAATTCTGGCACTATTGTGTAAATACACATGAATTGTGTAAATTCATGCAGTTGTTTTTTTGTTAATGTTTTGCTTTTTTTCCCACTTTTTTGAGTTTTGGCAGATCTGGTTTCCATACATTGGGCAGTGAGCCACCTATCATTTATGTAGTTCTTGCTCAACTTTTTGTTGCACTGAATGCCTTACAGTACAACCAAAGGACAGCATACTGTATGTTCCTGTAAACACCACAAAAGACTTTTTTAGTATTGAAGGATGCTCG
The DNA here is from genome assembly GCA_029783665.1 of Naso thynnoides. Classification (NCBI taxonomy): domain Eukaryota; kingdom Metazoa; phylum Chordata; class Actinopteri; order Acanthuriformes; family Acanthuridae; genus Naso; species Naso thynnoides. The sequence continues at coordinate 5,267,107 of JAQLOL010000022.1, read as the reverse complement.
AGCAGGTATGTGATGAGATGTAAATACTTTTACAGAGATATTTTTTAATTTATTGTGTTTTAAAATGTTGCTTCGAAATTAAAGATGAATGTTAATGGGATATATGATTTTTGCCTTTATGCATTCACAGTGTTGCCTATGCGTCTGCCAATTTCTGTACAATCTAACATTCCATGCGTGGAAAATGTAAATCATTCATTAGTTATCTGAGCTCTGCGGATTGAAAGGCTATTAACTATGAAAGGTTGTACATCCACATATTTAACACAGGGGTGTAACTGTGTTAAATCTTACTAAAAATAGATTGACATGTAATAATAGAGATTAGTAGTACTGGTTTGATTTTGTGAGTTTTTAGAAATACTGTATGGCATTGGTATTTTTTCAAGGGGAGGAGACTTATCATCATTGTCGAGATGTCTGCACTTTTTCACTGGCAACAAATACTGCTACACCTGCAACAAGCTATGACCTTGTTAAATTTTAACAATGGGACACTATGGAGTCAAATCTTGATGTTACAAATGGCAGTCACCACTGGGGCGTGAAATATTTGATCAATTATTTGCAAATCATTCTATGTTAAAGGGTTTTTGTTATTTCTCCTAATGCAGCTCAAGTCTTGTCATTTATTTTAATTAATTGAATCACTTTCTAGTCACTGATGAACACTCCATGTTCTTTTCTGAGAAAAACCATCATCATGTCAATAATAAATTGTATTTGTTTGAGTTGTTTTTCTTTCAATGAATGTGCATAACTGCATTTCTTACTGTATCTGTCTTTAGTGTATAAATGGCAGTCAACACCAAAACATTTGACTCGCCTCATGTAACGTTTCAAGTTGAAAGATTTTCTGAAGGGCTTTCAAACCAGAAAGACCAAATTCATCAACTTAGATCTTGTGTGCGGTAATCCTTTTGAAAACATGCTTTATGTAGGCTATATATGATTTGAACTGAATGTACACAAACTTCAGCTTAATACAAAGGCCTCGGTGCAGCTCAAGGTACTCTGGAGAGGTTGTTAGTTATCATTTCTATCAAATCAGTTGTCTGACATAGTTGCCCTCCTGTTTGTGCATTTCTGATTCATTAAGTGACCATTAATATGTTATTAAGACTTATATCAGGGTCTGATAAATTACTGGAAAAGCACCCAATCAATAACATTCTTTTTATTGTTATGGAATAATGTTGAAGTTGAAATACTTACAAACCAGCAAAGTCCAAAATGTCCAAAATCAATATAACAAGAATGTTCTGCATAAACCAGTTTACAAATTAAAACGTAATTGTTGACTTGATATGTTTTCTCCGTCTTAAAAATTAAATTTGTCTCACTTTTGTTTTTGTTTTGTAAATTTATTGTCATTGACGAGTGACATGTAAATAAAGCGAAAGGTTAGGTTAGGTTGTCACTGACGTGCCATTTAAAACACTGAAGTTTAGATTTGCTGAGTTCCAAGCTACTTCTCCTTGTTATCAGTTTCTTTAGCAAAGTTCTGTTCAGTGATCACCCTCAAAGGAAGCTTCCTTCCAGTCAGCACTCCGGGAACAAAGTTCCAATTCTCACCTCCAATTACTGCTGGTAGTAGCGCGAGACGTTTGATGGTTACCCCGGCAACGGGACACTACAACATAATTTGCTGAGATATTTGTCACAAGCTAACGTTCATTTGGATAAAAGTCTCAGTTTTTGAAAGTTTAACCTTAGTTGCCAGTTTAGTTTTTTCTTTATATTTTAGATGTTTGCTAACTGCAGCGTTAACTGACAAAAATGGTCCACGACGACTTACGCGTGGAGTGGATCCGACAGCGCGTTTCTGCCGGTTTCAATCTACCGGGCTGTCCCGACTGCTTCGACGAGCTTCTCAGTCGGCAGGACG
>JAQLOL010000022.1:5235913-5256795 GCA_029783665.1 Naso thynnoides | reverse complement strand
TGTGAAGTTATTTCATCCCGAAAGAGAAAGAAAGACTGTGTCCCCTGTTGAGCTTTTTGTGCTCTATTTCTGTGTTTAGGTTGGAGAGGATGAACTAGAGCTAGTGGTCACAATTGGCCAAATGTGGAGCGACCTGTTTACAGAATCCAGACAAGTAGATAGAAGTCTAACAAATGTCAAAAAGTCCTTTACCACGGTAAACACCAAACCCTAACCTGCACAACACAACAAAAATTGAGAAGTATTGTGGGTTTTTTTCAATCTGCATTTACAATTCTCCTTTTCTTTCTCTCACTACTCAAAGATTACAAAGGAGAAGACTGAAGAGTTTAAGGAGGAGTTGTCTATCTTTGCTGAAAGCTTCAACATGCACGGTCCTGGGGCTGTGGGGGATAATTTGGAGAAAGGTACGTGTGTCCTTGAACCTGCTCTCACTTGCTGTAACTAGAGCAGTAATGTGATCAGGTGTTAAGTCTTATAGTGTAGTAGAAGAGCTCTTGTCTGTTTTTTCTTTGCAGGGTTGGCAATTATGGCCAAATATGAGGCAGACCTTGCCAAAATATTGGCAGGACGGCAGGAGCTAGGGAATGCTGAGAAGCTGTTGGACCTACCAGTCACTGTGCATCCTGAGATTATCAGCATTCAGAAGGACATGAATGGCTTGAGACAGATATATGATGTCTTTAAAGCTCATCAGGTCAGATACTGAGGCTGTCAGTTACAAATAAGAATTGCATATTGGAACACATTACATGTAATTCTGCTCAACACCTTTTCTTCACTATTTCATGTGCTTGTCCTTGATGTCTTTCAGGATGCAAAGACAGAATGGTCTCAGACACTGTGGGTTGATTTAAACATCCAGTTGCTACAGGAGGGTGTCGAGGGTTTCATCAAAAGCATGAGGCAGCTGCCCAAAGATGTGCGGGCGTTGCCTGTATCGTTCTTCCTAGAAGCACGCATGAAGGAGTTCAGAGAGTCTCTGCCTCTTTTACTGGACATGAAGAATGAGGCTCTCAGAGACAGGTCAGTCTGCAGATTGACACCAGAACTGAACTGAAAAAATCTAACTCCTGCAAAAAGGGGAAATTAAAATAGTTTAAAAGTACGTGGGATATAAATATGTAACTGTGATTGGTATGACAAAACTACAAAACATCTGTATTTTGGGCCACAGACACTGGAAGGAATTGATGGAACGGACGGGCACCATCTTTGAGATGAACCCTGACAGCTTCACTTTGGAAAACATGTTTGCTATGGAGCTGCACAAACATGCAAATGTCATAAGTGACATTGTCACCTCTGCTGTGAAGGAGCTCAGTATTGAGAAGGCAAGAGTTTGTCTTTGTGTTTTTTTCCAAACGCTAGTTAAGAATCACTTGTATCAGTCTTTTACAACAACAACAAAAAAAAAACATTAATACATATTAGACATAAACTCCATGTGTGTGGGTTTGTGTGTGCATGTGCTTCCAGGGAGTAAAGGAGGTGGTGGAGACCTGGGAAAACATGAAGTTCAGTGTGCTGCCCTATTTCAAAGGCACCCAGGAACGTGGTTCTATTCTGGGTGCAGTGGATGAAATCCTGCTGAATGTGGACAACGATGCCATGAACTTGCAGAGCATGGCAGGCAGCCGTTTTGTCGGACCTTTCCTCAATACAATACAGCAGTGGGAACGAGACCTGTCACTGATCAGTGAAACTATAGAGGTCAGTGAGAGTGGCTAGATCCTCCATCACACTTGAGCTGATCCACAACATTCCAACTGAAAAATGTGTCTAACACAGGTTTGGTTGCTGGTACAACGGAAATGGATGTACCTGGAAAGCATTTTCATTGGTGGAGACATTCGCTCGCAGTTGCCCGAGGAAGCCAAAAAATTTGACAACATTGACAAAAAGTTCAAAGATGTGAGTGATGTCATCATATTCACCCAATGAAAACAAATAACTCTGTTTCTGGAGTCTCCAACTAACACTGTCATTGTCTTCATGTAGATAATGAGCGACACTGTGAAGGGTCCAAACATTAAGCGATGTTGCCTGGTTCCCAACCGGCTCACAGACCTGCAGGCCCTGAGTGATGGTCTAGAAAGGTGCCAGAAGAGTCTAAATGACTACCTGGACTCTAAGCGGAATGCGTTTCCTCGCTTCTTCTTCATCTCTGATGACGAACTGCTCAGCATTCTGGGGAGTAGTGACCCTGCTTGTGTCCAGGAGCACATGATTAAGGTATAAGAGATGAGCAGCATCACTGCTTGCCATGTGTGAAACACTTTACTTGATATGTTTTTTTCCTCTGTTCCACAAGATGTATGACAACATAGCATCTCTGAGGTTTGATGTGGAGAGCAATGATGAGACAGTAGCTGGAGCCATGGTGTCTGCTGAGGGTGAAGTGATGGAGCTGAGGAAGCCCGTTCCAGTGGAGGGCAGGGTGGAGGAGTGGATGACAGGAGTGCTACAGGAGATGAGGAGGACTAATCGGCTCATTACCAAGGAAGCAATCTTCCGCTATTGTGAAGACAGAAGCAGGTGTGTGATACTACAAATGCCTGAGCTGTTTTGCCAAAGTCTCTGTGTGAAAATGAGCCATAGTAAATTTGTCACTCTAATGTCTTTCAGGGTGGATTGGATGTTGTTGTACCAAGGTATGATGGTGCTGGCTGCAAATCAAGTGTGGTGGACCTGGGAGGTAGAAGATGTCTTTAATAATGTAAAGAAAGGAGAGAAGCACGCACTGAGGGACTTTGCCAAGAAAATGCACCAGCAGATTGATGAGCTGGTAACACGAATCACACAACCCATGAAAAAAAATGACAGACGAAAGATTAACACAGTACTTATCATCGATGTCCATGCAAGAGACATTGTAGACAGCTTTGTGCAAAACAGGTAAAGTTTTGCCGCTTTTCCAACTTTTTTCTTCACACATGACAGTGTGACTTATGTCTTTGAAGGTAAAATTCAATAAGGTAAAAATTAAGTTCTCTCTCTAGTGTAATGGATGCACGCGAGTTCCAGTGGGAAAGCCAGCTGAGATTCTACTGGGTCCAGGAACATGACAACCTATTTGTGCGTCAGTGCAGCGCTTCGTTCTCCTATGGCTACGAATACATGGGGTTGAACGGTCGATTGGTTATAACCCCACTGACAGACCGAATTTACCTCACCATTACACAGGTCTGAGATGCTCTGTATCAAACATGCAAACTGATAAAACACAAAGGAGACACATACTGTCTGACACTGATACTGTCAGCTTGTTTTGATTGTAGGTTATCTGTATGTGTGTATTTCTAACACAGGCCCTCTCCATGTATCTGGGTGGAGCTCCTGCTGGACCAGCTGGTACAGGAAAGACAGAGTCCACCAAAGATCTGGCCAAGGCATTAGGCCTGCTCTGTGTGGTCACAAACTGTGGTGAGGGCATGGACTACATGGTAAGAAGCATACACTTAAAGAATTAGCGTCCATTTAAAAATCTTTTAGTCCCATAAACTTGGTTTTGTGATTTTTTCTTTCTTTTTATTTGAGTACAGAATTTGCAACATGCAACTACACCCTTTTAAACAGAAGAAGGTGTCTGTAATTATCTGGCATGTGTGCTTGTAGTATGTTCATGCTCCTTTGTGCACATGCTGTAAAAGAAAAAACATCAACACCTCTAACTACACACAATTTTTCTTGCTGTCATGTCCTCACTTGCAATGATCTCAAAGGTGATAGCAAAAGTTATACTAATCGTTTGTATGTACTGTATATATTGTTGTTGTTGTTGTTGTTTTTCATTTCATATTAGCTTTTGCCTTGATGTCATTTCCTCTTTGCATGCAGGCTGTGGGAAAGATCTTCTCCGGCCTTGCCCAATGTGGAGCCTGGGGCTGCTTCGATGAGTTCAATCGTATTGATGCGTCAGTTTTGTCAGTTATTTCCTCCCAAATTCAGACCATCCGCAATGCTCTCATTCTTCGCCTGAAAAGGTTTCAGGTCTGTTGTAGTTGTAACTAAGCAAAACCAGCAATGAAAAAATAGAAAAAAAGTCGAGTTTTCATGTAAATTCTAGGATATTTCTGCAGGATTAATGGTCATTTCACTCAAGGCAATTAAGATTGAAAGCTTGCTTTTTTAGCTGATACGAGGTGAGTTGCTGACTTTTGAACTATCCTCTTCTCACCCTGCACATCAGTTTGAAGGGCAAGAGATCAGCCTGGATGACCGCATGGGTATTTTTATCACCATGAACCCAGGTTATGCAGGACGCACAGAGCTGCCAGAATCAGTCAAAGCCCTCTTCAGACCTGTGGTGGTCATCGTGCCCGACCTGCAGCAGATTTGTGAGATCATGCTTTTTTCTGAGGGCTTCCTAATGGCCAAGGTGAGGGAGGCACACAAAATACTAAATGTGTTAGATTTATTTCAGTGTTCTCAGGTGGTACGTAGACTTTCTGAGCAGGGAAAGTTTTTTTTCTTATAAACCTTAAGAACTTGTAACTGCTTATTGCTTTCCTACACATCAATTTCTTACTGAGAATTTTGTCTCTACTTTCACTCAATTCAGGTGCTGGCAAAGAAGATGACTGTCTTATATAAGCTGGCTCGTGAGCAGCTTTCCAAGCAGTCTCATTATGATTTTGGCCTGCGAGCTCTGAAGTCTGTTCTAGTGATGGCAGGAGAGCTGAAGAGAGGCTCACCAGACCTCAATGAGGTAGAGACCAGAAAACGCTCTACATATTTCATTTTAACAGTGAACTTTTGCTTCAGTTCAGTGTAGAAAGGAGGAGTTACTTATGTGCAATCCCTCATAGACTGGAGCTTGATTGCTGTTGACATGACAGATTTTTAACCTCGTGAATACATGAAACCTATAATCCCAGTGAACATATAATATCTGTTTTTTGGAATATTCTGAAATGCTTTGCAGTCTCATGACACTCATTTGCTGTTTTCTGGCCATTATCTCCACAGGATGTGGTGCTGATGAGAGCTCTCAGGGACATGAACCTGCCAAAGTTCGTGTTTGAGGACGTACCTCTGTTCCTCGGGCTGATCTCAGACCTTTTCCCTGGACTGGACTGCCCACGTGTTCGCTATCCTAACTTCAATGATGCTGTGGAACAGATCCTCCAAGAGAATAAATATGTCTTACTGCCTAACCAGGTTTCCCATCGTGGTCCTCGATTTGATTCTTTGAGATTCAGGCTTTCCTGCACAACTTAAAGATTGTTGATTTTAGTGGCAACAATTTTATTTCCTAACCTCTATGCTCTCTGTGGCTCCAGGTGGATAAAGTGGTGCAGATGTATGAAACGATGATGACCAGACACACTACTATGATTGTGGGCCCAACAGGTGGAGGGAAATCGGTTGTGATCAGCACATTGTGTCAAGCTCAGACCAAGTAAGTGTCAGTTACATCAACTGAGTTTACACCACCTTTCTAATCTTTGTGTGAACAGTGACCTTTATTTTTTTCATCATCAGGATGGGATTACAAACCAAGATGTATCCTCTGAACCCTAAAGCCATGAGCGTCATTGAACTTTACGGTATTCTTGACCCCGACACTCGAGACTGGACTGATGGGATCTTATCCAACATCTTCCGCGACATCAACAAGCCTACTGACAAAAAGGAGAGGAGGTAAAAAGAAAAAATGAAAGATGTCATTTAATCATTCAATCATACAATGAGGAGAAGATGAAAGACTAAGAAATACTACATAAAGACATGAGCTTTGACTTGCAGGTACATACTGTTTGATGGGGACGTGGATGCTCTGTGGGTTGAGAATATGAACTCGGTGATGGATGACAACAAGCTCCTAACTTTAGCTAATGGAGAGCGGATCCGTTTACAGAGTCACTGTGCTCTGCTGTTCGAGGTTTGTCTGAATTTAAAGCTTCCTATCAGCAGAATAACAAAGCAACTCCTACGGTGTAATGTAAGGAAACATCATCATTACAGGTTGGAGATCTGCAATATGCTTCCCCTGCCACTGTTTCCCGCTGTGGGATGGTTTTCGTTGACCCAAAAAACCTGCGATACACCCCTTACTGGCAGAGATGGGTGACCAACAGACCTGAAAGGGTGTGAGAGAAAACATAAACAATGTGTAATGATTGTACTTGCTCATAATTTGATTAAAATCTCAACACTATCTTTTTTTTTTTTTCTAGGAACAAGAAGTGCTGAATAAACTGTTTGAGAAGTATGTGCACAGCTCTATTGACATGATTGTGGATGGTATTGTTGATGGCAAACAGGGCCACAGACTGAAGACTGTTGTGCCTCAGACAGATCTGAACATGGTGGGTCAATCTCACCCATCTCATATTTACTCCCACACCAGTTTTGTTGTTTTCCCAGTATGCAGCAAGAATTTATTGAGTATTAGCATAGTCCCACAGTTATATTAAATTGTGCATTTTTTTTTGCTTTGTCTTCAGGTGACTCAGCTGTGCTTGACACTGGATGCCCTGCTTGAGAGCGAGAGCAGCAGTGCTGAAATCCTGGAGTGTTACTTCCTGGAAGCTCTTTACTGCTCTCTAGGAGCCACTTTGTTGGAGAGCGACAGAATCAAGTTTGATGAGTTTATCAAAAGGCTATCTGGCTTAAACACAGTGCATGATGAGAAAACACCAGCTGAACCTGGTGAGATTCCAGGTATGAAGCAAGAATTAGTACTTCGATTGTGAAATGAGCATGTGTTAAGATTTTGCATTTTTAGCAAGCCTGATAGGTACAGTTGAATTGTGGGTAAGATTTAATATTATATGTTAAAGAAACATTTGATGTTATACAACAAGTATAGTTGGACGATATACTTTTACTTATGTATACATGAAATTGTATTTTAAAAAAGCTATCCATCAATCACTGCAGACACTTTTGAAGTCAGTCAGCAGAAACGATATAGTTGGTTTGATTTTAGTTGGATGACTTATTATCATGATGAAACAAACTTAGTTTTGACTATTAAACAACTTTATTTCCCACACAAATATCTGGGATTTTATGGTGTCACTTTTCTTGCTTATTGATGAGAAAATGTCTACATCCATACAGGATACCTTCCAACTCTGTATGATTTCCATTTTGATGGAACGCAAGAGAAGTGGGTTCCCTGGAGTTCCCTAGTGACCAAATACATCCACAACCCTGAAATGAAGTTTGCTGATATTTTAGGTAAAACTCAATTCTGTGAGCTTTGAAGTGTCCGTCATACATGCAGACTGTGTGAATTAAAACTTCATGGCCCTTCCAAGCTCCTTCCTTCACTTTGACGACCTCATCCTCCTTCTTTACTTCAGTTCCAACTATTGACACCACGAGAGCCAACTGGATCCTGGAGCAGATGGTGAAGATAAAAAGGCCGGTGCTTCTGGTTGGAGAGTCTGGCACCTCCAAGACTGCCACCATTCATAACTTCCTGAAGAACCTCAACGCAGATAAAAGGGTAAGTTTACAATCTAACCATGTGTGTGTATGTTTGATATGTCACTGGAGTTTAAATGTCTTGCCTTCTGTTTCTAGATTACTCTGATCATCAACTTCTCATCCCGAACAACTTCAATGGACCTGCAGAGAAATCTAGAGGCCAATGTGGAGAAAAGGACCAAAGACACCTATGGGCCTCCAATGGGGAAGAGACTGCTGGTTTTTATGGATGACATGAATATGCCAAAGGTACTACAAGCTCTTATAGACTGTGGTTAGTGACAACTCCTGTACAGTGTGTTTGACATTATTATGATACCCTGTGTGCTTGTCCAGGTCGATAATTATGGCACACAACAGCCAATCGCACTCCTGAAGCTGCTGTTGGATCGAGGAGGCATATATGACAGGGGGAAGGAACTTAACCACAAATTCCTGAAGGATCTTGGCTTTATTGCTGCCATGGGAAAAGCTGGAGGTGGGAGGAACGAGGTGGATCCCCGCTTTGTCTCGCTCTTCAGTGTTTTCAGTATCCCCTTCCCTGCAGTGGAGTCCCTCCACCTCATTTATTCTTCTATTATCAAAGGCCACACCAAAGTGAGTATCTCTTTCCCACAAAAATCCAAACATATCAGAATCTCAATCATTCATAGCACTCAGATTTAATACACTGGATCAAATATTTTAGAATTTTGAGGACGCCATACAGAAGGTTTGTGATAAAGTCACCGCCTGCACACTGGAGCTGTACAACAACATCATCAAAGATTTGCCACCCACTCCGTCCAAGTTCCACTACATCTTTAACCTGAGGGACCTGTCAAGAGTCTACAACGGACTGACCCTCACCAGACCTGACAGGTCCGATCAAACGCAGGCATTCTCAGAACTTTGCAGTTACACGTCTATGTTTCTAAATTTTGTCACCTGATTTCTCTCTGACAGTTTCCTGACAGTCACCCAGTTTGTGCGTGTCTGGAGAAATGAGTGCCTGAGAATTTTTCATGACAGGCTCATTGATGAAACTGACAAAGCCTTGGTAATATTTATTAATAACAGTAATTGATATTTGCTCTATATTCTGCTTTACATTTACTCCAAGTACAAATACAGTGTGTCTCAAACGCTATTGTGTAGAAAAAAGTTGTTTTGTGCTGTATTTCGTTTTTCAAATGTACCCAGTATTTTCATTTATTTATTTATTTATTTATTTTTCCACTAGGTCGAAGGCCACATAAAGAACCTGATTGAGGAGAATTTCAAATCGGACATGGAGGCAGTCATGAGGGACCCCATTCTGTTTGGAGACTACAGAGCAGCTCTCAGTGAATCTGAACAAAGAGTATACGAGGACGTACAGGACTATGATGCTTCAAAAGCCCTGTTTCAGGTAATGTCAGTTTGTAAACCGCAAGACTCGTTTCCTTCTCATGTTGGGAGTTGCACATGCAGCACTGATTGGGCAGAGATGTTTACAAGCTGAAGTACAAGCTAACATTTAATTAATTCAGGAGGCAGGAATGCACCTACTATTCATAAAGCAGTCTGCCACAAGTTGAGGAACAAGACAGAAAAAATGGGTTTGTTTTTATAAGGCACATCAAGTTTCTGGAGTATTTTGTTGGGTGTCTAAAAAAAAACATCTAATTTGGCTTGCATGGCAGCTCAAAAGGCCTCCAGCAGCTGTTGTTCTGATTTTTTTTACTTAAAGAAGGTTTAAACATAATAATTACCTTTACTTTTTGATGTTCTTTTATAACTACTGCACTCTAATGTTCCTTTTGGAATATAATTGAGAGTAGGTATTTTTAGTCATTTGTTCAATTATGTGTATTCTGTATTTTAACATATTAAAAGATCGCTGTGTTTTGGGATTGTGCAGGACATTCTGGAGGAATACAATGAGAGCAAATCGAGGATGAACCTGGTATTGTTTGATGACGCTCTGGAACATCTGACCCGGGTGCATCGAATACTCCGCATTGATCGAGGCCATGCACTGCTCGTCGGTGTGGGCGGCTCTGGCAAGCAGTCGCTCACTAAGCTCGCTGCCTTCGCTGCCGGCTGTGAGGTTGTAAAACTCAAGAATTATAAAGGGTGTAGTTGGAGGGCAGGTTATTCTTTATGACAATTTTTTTTTCATTTCTTTTGCCTTGCTATAAAACTAGGAGTCATAAATGCTACAGTTGCACTCATGACAGAACTAACAGACTTTCTATTGTTGTGTTTACCACAAAAGACCAAATGTGTCAAGCCAAGCAATGTGGGAGTATGTCAACAAGATGCAAGATATTTAAAGTATTTCCATCCACTGCTGTAAGAATGTGACGTCTTAGTTTAGAGTTTTCTATTCACTACAACTCGAGCTTGAAAAAAGCATCAGAGCAAGACTTTTAACAGTATAGCACCTGGTGACATTGTGTTCCAATGTGGAAGTAACATTTTTCTAACTTTAAAGCTGCTAAATGAAACTGAAAGGGAAAATTACGCTTTTAGAGGTTAAACTACATTGATTTCAGATTTCCACATTGTAAAACATCACATATTGAGAAAATCTACAAAGAAATCTGCAGAATCAAGTGATGAAATCTGCTTTCTCCAGGTGTTTGAGATAACACTAAGCAGAGGATACAGTGAGTCAAACTTCCGTGATGACCTGAAAACTCTGTACTTGAAGCTTGGCATTGAAAACAAGAAAACAGTGTTTCTCTTTACCGATGCCCATGTTGCTGAGGAAGGCTTCCTGGAACTGATAAACAACATGCTTACTTCAGGTTAGAAATCACTCCAACCTCCTGACTCACACTACATTTATCTGTGTTAAGGCTGCTGCTGTAGTTCTGAGCGTACTGTCTCTTTATAGGCATTGTCCCTGCGTTGTTTCCTGATGATGAGAAGGAGTCGCTTCTCAACCAGCTTCGGGATGAGGCTCTTAAGATGGGAGCAGGTCCTTCAAAAGAAAGTGTGTGGCAGTACTTTGTCAAAAAGAGTGCCAACAATTTACACATTGTTTTAGGCATGTCTCCAGTTGGAGACACTCTGAGGACGCGCTGCAGAAACTTCCCAGGTGAACTACAGAATCCAGCTTTACTTGATTTTGACAACAGTTTTTAATTCTTTAGCTAACTTAGAGTACTTTTTTCAGGACTGATGAACAACACTGTAATTGACTGGTTCCTGCCGTGGCCTCCGCAGGCGTTACTTGCAGTGGCTCAGTCTTTCCTTGGTGTGTGATTACACATTTATATCCTTTTTAAATGCATCTTTTATGGAAAAGTTTGTCACCTACAGACCTACAGCTGGAATATTTGAAGAATTAATCATTTTGTTTTTTCTCTAGGTGAAATTCCATTGATACCTGAGGAACACTCTGCAGCAGTAATAGCTCATGTATGCATGGTCCACGGCTCTGTGGGTGACTACAGCAAGCTGTTCCTGCAGAAACTCAGGCGGTGTAACTATGTCACTCCAAAGAACTACTTAGACTTCATCAACACGTATTCTAACCTCTTGGAGGAGAAGGACCAGTACATCCTGGGTGAGAGGATGGAACATGTTTTAAGAAAGGGTTTGACTGCTGTGCATTACTATGTTCAAAATGATATGGGCAACTTTGGTTCGATAATGTGTTTTCACCTGTTCTAGCTCAGTGCAAGCGTCTAGAGGGCGGTTTGGATAAACTGAAGGAGGCCAGCGAGCAGCTGGCTGAGCTGAATGTCAAGCTAGCAGAGCAGAAGGTGGTCCTTGCTGAGAAGTCTATAGCGTGTGAAGCCCTGCTAGATGAGATCACCTCAAACACAACTGTAGGTCAGTATGCATCTGGTACTTGGAAGGGAATGTAATAATTACAATGTACTGTGTCTTTTGCGCAGCTGTTATAAACTACTCATAAATATATTTTTGTTGTAGCTGAGGAGAAAAAGACTCAGGCAGAAGACAAAGCCCAAGAGATTGAAGAGCAGAACAAAGTGATAGCCGTTGAGAAGAAAGAAGCTGAAAGTTCTCTCACTGAAGCTCTGCCGGCATTAGAGGCAGCCCGGATCGCCCTGCAAGACCTGGAAAAATCAGATGTCACAGAGATCCGGTAAACTCTCCTGCTTATTCAGAGCATTGTTTTACCTCCACACAGGTAACAGTCATCGCTGAGGACGTCATGTTTTTGGATCTCTCAATAAGTTAAACTTGAATCTTGAATCTTGATATTAGGAAGACCTGGAGGGAATTTCTTAGAATTTGGAGCAAATTTCCACTTGGATTTAAGGATAAGCTGTTTACATTTTGTTGGTCAGACGTTAAGGTCATGTTGAGCGCATGTCCTTTCCATTATTGTATAATTATGTATGTATATGTATATCGTAGTTTTCATTGACTCAACAGATAAACAGTGACGCTTGTGATGCAGAAATTGATGCTAAGCCTCTATTAGGAAAACAGATGATCACCTGAAACAAACTGTGTATGGGATTTATTAATATTCTAGAATGTTTAATTGATCACCAACTGATCATGCAAAACCAGGACTTAACAAAGCTGACCAAAAAAAGCTAATTTACACCATCTGTTTTTCTCCCTCTACCTGCCTTTTCCTGCTGCTCCTTTGTGAAGCTCCTTTGCCAAACCCCCCAAACAGGTGCAGGTGGTTTGTGAGTGCATCCTGGTGCTGCGGGGCTACAAGGAGATCAGTTGGCAGTCAGCTAAGGGAATGATGTCAGAGGCTAACTTTCTGCGCTCGCTAATGGAGATGGACTGTGATTCTATAAATAACAGCCAGGTCAGGACTGTCAAAAGTAAGTTGGCTTCATGATAAATGGAAGCAAATAATGGTGCTCCTATAATGTATATAATAGCGGCATTTGTATTTGCCAAATATGTCACGGTTGTTCTTTTGCTATTTCTCCTGACTAGGCTTCCTAAAGAACCTCCAGACGAGCTTTGAAGAGATGCAAGCCATCAGTAAGGCTGGCTCAGGAATGCTGAAATTTGTTGAGGCTATCATTGGGTACTGTGAGGTTGCCAGGGAGATTAAACCAAAGAGAGAGAAGGTAATAAAAGGTTTTTGAGTGCTTTTTCGTCATATGCTCTGAGAGGCAACACAGATTAAATTACCCTACTTCCAAAATTGTCTTAGGTGGCCCGCCTAGAGAAGAACTTCTTTCAGAGTAAACGAGAACTCGAGAGCATTCAAAGTGAGCTTAGCGGTATCCAGAAAGAGTTGAAGGCTCTTGGAGAGAAGTACCAAGATGCTATCGAGGAGAAACTGCTGCTACAAGAGGAGGCTGAGCTCATGGAGAGGAGGCTGATAGCCGCGGACAAACTTATCTCTGGCCTGAGCTCTGAGAATGAACGGTGAGGCTGTAAAACACTCAAAATATTGAGTGAACTCTTCCTGTCATGAGCCTAAACAGCTCTGGGAGGATTTGCCTACTTGTTTCTTTGTATTTTCCTTGTCTCTTTTACTTTTTTTCTCCATCTATTTCTCTTTTTAACTATCCCCACTCAGGTGGACACAAGATTTGAAGGAGCTAAAGCAGCGGCGTGTGCGTCTCCTGGGTGACTGTTTGATCTCTGCTGCTTTCCTGAGCTATGAAGGGGCCTTCAGCTGGGACTTCAGGAATGAAATGGTTTACCAAGTATGGATAAATGATGTACAGGAAAGAGGAATCCCCTTGAGCCAGCCTTTCAAACTGGAAACCCTACTGACTGATGATGTAGAAATCAGCAGGTAAGAAGAAGTGTGTGCTTTTAACAAATTTCAAAACTTGTAACACAAGACAATATTCAAAATGATTTATTCTTTAAAATTACATGAATTATGAATTATATCAAGGCCTGATTTTATCTTTGTTTTGGCTGCAATCAACACTGACTATGAAGCTAACTGTGCCAAATACATCCTGTGTGACAGATGGGGCTCTGAAGGTTTGCCTCCAGACGAGCTGTCAGTGCAGAATGGAATCCTCACAACCAGAGGGAGCCGATTTCCCATGTGTATTGACCCTCAACAGCAAGCCCTCAACTGGATAAAGAAGAAGGAAGAAAACAATAACCTCAAGGTACAGCAGGTTTCATGTAGAAAAGTCATTTCTGCTCACAACTGCCAGCATGACAGCTTTAATTAGTTTCCCACTGCTGACAGCCCCGGAAGAAGCACTTTGGAAAGAGTCCTGACGTGTTGTTCTGACAGTGTAACCATCATTATTTTCCCCAGATCTCATCTTTTAATGATCCAGACTTTCTGAAGCAGCTAGAGATGGCCATCAAGTATGGCTTCCCATTCCTCTTCCAAGATGTGGATGAGTACATTGACCCTGTGATTGACAATGTATTGGAGAAGAATGTCAAAGGAGCAGAGGGCAGACAGGTCATCATGCTGGGTGACAAGGAGGTCGACTATGATCCCAACTTTAAAATGTATCTCAACACCAAACTGGCAAACCCAAAATACTCCCCAGCAGTGTTTGGAAAAGCCATGGTCATCAATTATACTGGTGAGACCCTGTCATATTACAACCACAGTTTTCCATCTGTAGCATTTAAACAGCATGTTCTAGATCTACTGCCTATTAGTGTGTGTCTGTTTATCTGTCTATGTTACATACAGTGACCCTAAAGGGTCTGGAGGACCAGCTACTTAGTGTTATTATGGGGTTTGAGAAGAAAGAGCTGGAGGAGCAGCGTGAAAGTTTAATCCAAGAGACGAGCAACAATAAGAAGCTGCTGAAGAACCTCGGGGACTCCCTGCTCAGAGAGCTGGCCACATCTACAGGCAACATGTTGGATAACACAGAGCTGGTTCACACGCTGGAGGAAACAAAGTCAAAAGCCAGTGAGGTCAGTGCAGCTGCCGCAAGGAGGAACGCATGAAAGAAAAGAAATGTCACTTATGTTAATAATCCCCGTTCTTTCTTTCTTTTTTGTTGTTGTTGTTGTTGTGATCAACAGGTATTTGAGAAACTAAAGCTGGCTGAGAAGACATCCATGGACATCGATGAACTCAGAGATGGTTACCGACCTGCTGCCAAGCGCGGAGCCATCCTGTTCTTTGTACTGACAGAAATGGCTCTTGTGAACAGCATGTATCAGTACTCTTTAGCCTCCTACCTGGAAGTGTTTGACTTGTCACTGCGCAAATCTCTGCCTGACCCTATCCTGCCAAAAAGGCTGAAGAACATCATGAACACTCTGACATACTGTGTTTATAACTATGGCTGCACAGGTGAAACACCAGACTAACAACAGAATGGTCAATTATTTTCTTAAGTGAGGCACAGTATTTATGATGACTTTGAATATTTAATAACCTGAACTCACTGCATATCCATAGGTCTGTTTGAGAGACACAAGCTGCTTTTTTCCTTTAACATGGCAATCAAGATTGAGCAGGCGGAAGGGAGGGCACCTCAGGAGGAGTTGGAGTTCTTTATCAAGGGTGAGATATGCAGAGAATTTGAACTCCTCTAAAAACTTTTAGGTAGATTGCAGTTATCACAAGCATACACAAATACAAACATGCACACAGTGTTTAAATCCAATTTATTTTTCCCTCCATGTGTAAAGGTAACCTCTCTCTGGAGAAGAGCAAACGCTCAAAGCCCTCTGACTGGCTTCCAGACCAGGGCTGGGAGGACATAGTGAAACTTGCAGAACTCTTTCCCGAGAAATTTGAATCCCTGCCTGATGATGTGGAGAAAAATTCCTCTGAGTGGAAGACTGTGAGTGAGCACATTGACAGGAGTCATTGCACGGTTTTTGCTTAATTGGATAAGTGGTGACGACTCATTCTTTGTCTCCTCAGTGGTATGACCTGGATGGACCAGAACAGGTTCCCTTCCCCATGAAATATGGGGAGAACCTGTCAGCCTTTCAGAAGCTGCTGCTGCTGCGCTGCTTCCGTGTCGATCGAGTCTACAGAGCTGTGACTGACTACATCACTGTCACCATGGGCGAAAAGTGAGACTGTTTGTATCACAGTAATGCAGTTAAAGGAGAAGGGATTTTTTTGCACTTTAAGCCTTATAATAAAGATAATTACAATCATATACAATGTTCTACAGCATAATTATGATGAATAGTGCTGTTATGAAAGCTGGAGCTCCTGGCTGATGTCACTGCTAGCTGAAAACAACAGAAGCTTAGGGACATATCAAGTGCTTCGACAATCCATCAAAAAAGGTCGTGTCAAAAGATGGGACAATCGCCGAATGTTGGGTGGTGTCCTCTCATGTTACGACACAAAAACAGGGAGTTGAACAACAGCTTTGAACCTGGAAATGACTTTTTCAGCTGCTTCAGGACACAGACAGTCAGCTGTATCCGGCTTATTAGCCACTGTTTAACTGTGTTTTGTGTCAGTACATAAGAGTAAACATTCTGGGATTATGTCGTCTTTTAAAACGACCTTTTGTTAAAGGATTGTTTACGCACTTGAAATGTCCCTATACCTCTGTTTTTTTAGCCAGCAGTGACATCAGTAAGGAGCTCTAGCTCACATGACTGCAATGCGTCATAATAAAGCTGTAGAACATTATTTATAATCGTTAATATCCCGATTATAAAGATTAATGTGCAAAAAAGGAACATCTCCTTTAAAGATAAACGTGTATACTTTCATGTACGGATATAAACTACTGATTGAGGTGACTAAACACGATTATTTGACAAAGTTTACAGAGGAGATATTTATGCAGAGAGATCAAGCCCTGACTTTCCATGTTTTTCTCTGTATTTGCTCAGATATGTTCAGCCCCCTGTGATCAACTTTGACGTGATATATGAGCAGAGCACACCTTTCTCCCCAATTGTCTTCATCCTGAGTCCCGGCTCTGATCCAGGCAGTGACCTAATGAAACTAGCAGAGAGGTCAGGCTTTGGAGGCAGCAAGTTCAAGTTCCTCGCTATGGGCCAAGGTCAAGAGAAGGTAATGAGTTTTTTTCTCATCACAACTACGAAGCTCCAAGTGTGTTCAGGTAAAATGAGTACAAGGATCAATAAGTCATCACACAAATTGACAATAAAAACTGAAGAAGTTTAGGTTGATTGTCTTCTGTACTTGTGATGAAGGTGGCGCTGCAGTTGCTAGAGAGGGCCGTGTCCCGTGGTCAGTGGTTGATGCTGCAGAACTGCCACCTGTTGGTGAAGTGGCTAAAGGA
Source organism: Naso thynnoides (assembly GCA_029783665.1). Classification (NCBI taxonomy): domain Eukaryota; kingdom Metazoa; phylum Chordata; class Actinopteri; order Acanthuriformes; family Acanthuridae; genus Naso; species Naso thynnoides. The sequence goes on along the minus strand of JAQLOL010000022.1, from coordinate 5,240,203 downwards.
ACTGGAGAAATCCTTAGAGAGGATCTCCAAGCCCAACCCCAACTTCCGCTTGTGGATCACCACCAACCCCATCAAGGATTTCCCCATTGGCATACTGCAAAAGTCTCTGAAGGTAAAACAAACCAAAATCTCTTTACCTTTAGCAGTGTCTTTCTTTCCCTTTTTTTCATAAATGCTGGGGTTGGCTGTACAGGATCCAGTGAGGGGTAGCAAGATTTTATTTAACAGGCTTTGTTTTTGAATGTTGATAATGTTTTAAAAAGTCACACTCTTCCATTACACATCAAATTGTTTTTTAGAAACTATTGTCATCATCTCCTTTAACTGATCTTGTTTCCACATAGACTGAATGCCATTTGCACAGAAACCTCAAAACAATGGCAACTGCACTTAAAACATCTAAAAAATTGTCAGTGTGTTCATAGCACATGTGCTTCGATGTTGCGTGCAGGTAGTTACGGAGCCTCCGAATGGGCTCAAGCTGAACCTGAGAGCTACGTACTCCAAAATCTCCTATGAGACCCTAAGTGCATGTCCACACCCTGCCTTCCGCAGCCTGGTGTACGTGCTGGCCTTCTTTCATGCTGTGGTGCAAGAGAGACGCAAGTATGGCAAGATCGGCTGGAACGTCCCGTACGACTTCAATGAGTCTGACTTCTTGGTAAGTGGCATGGGAACAATTAACTCTATGGTGGAAATAACTGATTTTGAGTAATTTAACTTTTTTACCTTTCAAACGTTTAAGCAATTTTACTGTGTTTTGCAGGTGTGTATGGAGATCCTGAACACCTACCTGACCAAAGCTCACAACCAACGAGACAGCAACATTCCCTGGGGGAGTCTGAAATACCTCATTGGGGAGGTAAGGCTGGAGTCTTTGTATTTTACCAAACTGTATATCTGTAATCTTGCAACTGAAGCTGTAAGTTTTGCTTGTCTTGATAATGTTTCATAGGTGATGTACGGTGGGCGAGCCATAGACAGCTTTGACCGCAGGATCCTGACTGTCTACATGGACGAGTACTTTGGAGATTTCATCTTCTACACCTTTCGACGCTTTCATTTCTTCAGCAACAAAGATGTAGATTACAAGGTCCCTTCAGATGGGCCCAAGAAAATATACGTCGGTGAGTGGGTATTTTACGTTCGCTTACTTTAAAATAAAAAGCTCATTTTCTGTCATCACTCACAGCTTTTGCTGTTGCAGATGAGATCGAGGCTCTGCCACTGGCGAACACACCAGAGGTTTTGGGTCTTCATCCCAACGCAGAGATAGGGTACTACACGCAGGCAGCCAAGGACATGTGGACTCACCTAATAGACTTACAGCCTCAAACAGGTAATATTCCCATTTTTCATGTCTTTTGCACTTAGATTTGTCTCTGAAAGGAACACTTACTATTTTCTTTGCCCCGGTACTGCCATGTGCTCATGCCTTAGGTGAATCTGGTGGAAGTATCAGTAGGGATGAGTACATCAGTCAGGTTGCCCAGGATATTCAGAACAAGCTTCCCAAGTTATTTGACATGGACATGATCCGTAAAGAGTTTGGCACAGACATTTCCCCAACCTCAGTGGTGCTGCTTCAAGAGCTAGAACGCTTCAACAAACTGGTGGTCCGCATGCAGCGCTCTCTGGCTGAGCTGCAGAAGGTGAGGGGGGGACAACAACGTATTGGGAAAACGAACAGACACGTTACAGTTTTGTGCTTTACACAAACTTAGATTTATTCTACTTCACTTGTTAACCCTAGGCTTTATCTGGTGAGGTGGGCATGAGCGGTGAGTTGGATGAGGTTGCTCGGGCCCTTTTTAATGGTCACATCCCCGCCATTTGGAAGAGGCTGGCACCTGACACTCTTAAGTCCCTTGGAAACTGGATGAGCCATTTCAAGAGGCGTTATGAGCAGTACAGCTGCTGGGTGAGGAAACACACTATCACATATACCTCTCATATGTCACGATAGGGCTGGATGTTTTTGAAAAAATATCAAATTGCAGTTTTTCAGACTGATTTTGCAATTGTGATATGATTTGTGATATTAAAGGTAATTATCGTATTTACATTATTCTCATTTTTATCAAAAAACATATTTAAAAAAACTCTTGTGTGATATTTGCAGGAATCTTTTCCAAACAAAGATGTTTTCTGTATAATGTGATATCTAGGTCAGGACAACTCTGCACCTCAATATTTAAATTAAAATAGGATTTTGAGACACATTTCTCCAACATTTGCAGCTCCAAGCTATTTAAAAATTGCAGTGGGTCATATTACGATTTAAGTAAATTTTGATGAATTGTGCGTCCCTATGCCGTGCACTACGCTCCAATACACCATTGTTATCAAATGAGTTGAGAATATATGTTAGTGTATGTTTTGTCCACCAGGTGAATGAGGGAGATCCAAAAGTCATGTGGCTTTCGGGACTCCATATCCCAGAATCCTACCTGACTGCCCTGGTCCAAGCTGCATGCAGGAAGAACGGCTGGCCTTTGGATCTTTCCACACTGTACACACAGGTGACTCAGTACCGCAGTGAGGATGAAGTCACTGACAAACCTGGACAAGGTAATTCCATGACATCATCGTTTCCAGCCTAATTACTGATGAGTTAGAAGGACTCATAGACTTTCTCCCTGCAGGCTGCTTTGTGTCTGGCTTGTATCTTGAGGGAGCCGACTGGGACACGGAGCAGGGCCTTCTCGTGAGGAGTAAACCAAAAGCTCTGGTTGTTGAACTTCCCATTCTCAAAGTCATCCCAATAGAGACACGCTGCCTCAGGTTACAGGTGTGAATCACAGGCTATAAAATCATCCATACAGAAAATTTTAGTTCACAGTTTTAAAGGTTTTCCTGACTGTGTGTTTTGTCCTGCAGAACACGCTGCGGACACCAGTGTACACCACATCCATGCGGAGAAATGCGATGGGTGTGGGGTTGGTATTTGAGGCTGACCTGTTCACCAACATGCACATCTCTCACTGGGTCCTCCAAGGAGTCTGCTTATATCTGAACGCTGACTAAAAACAACCCTCAGCCTCACTGAGCAGACTTCACACATTCTGCTCTGACATGTAATCCCCAATAGTGGTGCCTGATGTCTAATTTTTTTTTTTTTTTAGAGAAAAAAAAATACCCACTGATTTAAGGGCAGAAATGAGTTAGGAATCATTATTTTATATATTTTAAAAATAAGTTGATACAGAGACAAAAGAAAACTGGATGGACATTTTTGTTTTATTACCTGCTTTTTAGCTTTCATTATTTATCCACTAGATGGCGGCACATGACAGCACTGGGCTTTTCACCCTGGGCACTGACTCCAGGGATTTCTCTTTTGTGTAAAAAAGCCAGAAGCTACACTAGGTCAGGATCTTTCAGGCTTAAAAAATATATTACTATTTATAAACTAATAAATGCTTGCAGCTTCATCGTGTTTATGTTTTTATTTCTTTAACAAGACATTTGAGATTGTGGCCCATTCTTATTAAAGGACCATAGATGCTGAATATTTCTGCTGAGGTTGTATGGGGAATGTAAGCTGCTGCATACAGTGGAAAATGTACCGCTGACCAAAGGCTGCTAAAGTTTTCCACTTTAATGAAGTAGCTTTTCAGCTGCTCTGGGCAGTGTAGGTAACAGTGTAACATTTAACAGATCTGGTGCAGCACTGAGTAATAGAGGCTGCTGAGGTCAGCATGCCAAAGCAGGTGAAGCTTACTCAAAAAATCAGACAGCCCTGCAAGCATCTGGCAGCTGGTGTGGCAGTGAGGTCACAGAAAACACAAATAAAAACTACTATAATAATGTGCCACATATATCATGTAGTTGTGAGTTGCAAGTGTAGCTCAGGGATGTTCTGGTGAGAATTAATTGTGACTAACAAGAGAGGAAAATCATCAAATTCCAGATAACTAGCGACACAAATGTATTTTACATTTCATTAAAAGTCCTTACCCTGACATGAGATCACCGCCATGCCTTTTACTACTGTATTTGTAGTCTAAACGTGGAATGGCAGAGGGTAAAGGTTAAACAGCCCCCTCCTCAGCTTTAATACAATCATAAAGAATGAAGATAGGACATTTTTATGACCAAACACAGGAGGGGAGGAATTGTGTTTACCTGCTGAAAAGCAGGAAGGAATGGTTAGTTAATGAACCTACACCTCATGTAAGTGAGCAGACAAAATGTAATGTGGCCCTTTCTGACTGGGGGAAAAAAAAAAAAAACTACAGAAACACGAGAGCACAAGCTCAATAAATGAAAAAAAAAAAAAATCCTCTC
>JAQLOL010000022.1:5215772-5235813 GCA_029783665.1 Naso thynnoides | reverse complement strand
CTGGGGGAAAAAAAAAAAAAAACAACAGAAACACGAGAGCACAAGCTCAAGAAATGAAAAAAAAAAAAAAATCCTCTCAATGGAACCGGACCCCGTCTTCCTCCTCAGAAGTCCAAATTATTTTCAGCTGCTTGTGACTGGAGGGATTTACATTAACCTTAAACTGCTCCAGTTCCTGCTTGGCACCAGTGCCTGTGCTGAGTGGCCTCATAAAATGCCAAGGGTGCCCCTGAAACAAAAAACTCTGACACATCATTTTCAAGCCCTCCCCAACCCTAAAGTTTGAGTTTGTTGTGATTGAGAACAGGTGGGTTTTCTCAGTCCCATTCAAATGCAGGCACTGTTTGCCACTCTCTCCCTGTTGCAAAGAGGGTGAAATGTGCCAGTCTGAATGCCGTTCTTCTCTCAGTGTCAAAGTGTTAATAACAACTCTCTTTAGCTGCGAGCTTCACCAAAACTACTAAAGCCAATCTTGCAGTTTCTAGGTGTTCTCCTCAGTCTACAGCATCTTTTGCAGCTGGCCAGACTTGCAGCTCAGTCACCCCAACCACAAATACACATCCTCTGCTGCAGGTTTTAGTTGCACTCGTCGATGTTTGGTTTGGAGCAGGACAGCAGGCCTGCGGTTTGCTGGCTGCATGATCTATAAACCTACATGTCCCGCATGCATTGAGGAAAGGTTACAGTAACTCCAACAACTCTCCTGCCGCTGCACACTGCAGGCTTTGACAGAGGCTGCAGACCTGACTGTTTCCTCTCATGTCTTAGGAGTCGCTTTTGTATGTTTTGTAATGGTTGCTGTATGTTATTTGGAATTTTGAACTGCTGATGTCTTGGCCAGGACTCCTGCACCTGCTTTAATAAAGATTAAATAAAAATAGCAGCTAACCGTTGGATAAATATATCTTTGAAAGAGAGACACTGAAATATACCAGTGGCAGACTTAGAGGTGGGTGGAGGGGCCAATTGCCCATTCCCCACCCGTATGTTAGAAAAAAACGCCATAATAGTGCCCTTTTGGATGCCTCTATGGTAGAAAAAACATGATGAAGTGCCTTCTAGGGTTCCCCTTCCAGTGCACAAAATGTGGAAAAGTGCCCTCAAGGATGCCCTTCTAGTGGATAAAAAGTGGTAAAGTTTCCTCTAGGGTGCATTTTCATTGGATAAAATGTGGCAAAGTGGCCAACAACTTTTTGCACACTGGTGCCCCAAACAGTAAGTGCCCTTTTTAATATTTCGCCCCTGCAAACATCCTGAGTCTGCCAGTGTTAACAATACAGTGAACTGTACTTAATGAATATAACTTTTCAAATCTAATAGAGCCAGGACTTTATCATAGTGTATTTTATGTTCAGTTAGGTTCACCAAAAACAATTACTCATCACCAGCACAGCTGCAGTGATTTCCGAGGAGAAGCAGCAGCCCATAATTCATTTGGAACAAAAACAGTGCGTAATGCGCCGTCGCCCTGGGCGCGCATTGTCCTGTGTGAGAGGTTGAAACGGGGCAGGGTAAAAGAGACCCAGCAGGCTGTGCTTTTAAAAGACCCGAGGAGACTATAAAAGTGGTTTCATGCCCGCTGCAGTGAAGGCTCGACTCGAAATGCGCACAGACGCACGGAGGTGAGCGGAGAGAGCGGGACAACGCACGCACAGTCTCACGCGTTATTTACGGTCTCCAAATGTCGGCTCTCTGACAGGTAGAACAAACGAGAAGCGGGAGTTTATGGGACGGCAATTTTCTGCAATCCACTTAAGATTGTAAAGTAGGTATCTTACATGTTAACGAGTGTCAGACATCGTTTTTTAGACTCCAGAAGTGCATGTTTGCGGCTTTGGTAAATAGGATGTGCGTCCTGTCCAGACGACCCGGTGCTGTTTGATACTTTTTGCCCCCTCGAGCTGGATTTAATAACCAGTGTGTTCTCTCACCGGGGGAAATCGGCTTCATTTAAAACTTTTCTCGTCGTACTTTACATGCCACGGACATGGGAGCGCGACAACGGGAGAGCGTGTCCGCACTTTGCAGAAAAAGTTTGCTGTGGACGGTGCTGCTGCTCTGGCTGAGCACGCTGGTGGACGGGACGTGGAAGACGGGACTGTACAAAACCTACTCAGCCGGGACGCAGCAGGCAGCAGCTTCTCACACCTCAGTCTACCAGAAAAGGTAAGAAAAGCCTCTGTTTATATCATAACAACACCTAAACAAACTGTACTGTCTGTTAATCCTTATTTATACCATATTAAAATCTCATAATGACATTTTTTAACCCCTAGAATCTATTTTAAGCCTTACAGCGCTTCGCTTTTTCTTTCTTCTGTCTACTCCCATCTCCATCCATCTGCCATGTCCTATTGTTTTCCTGACAGTTGGTTTCCTTTTTCCTGTGCTGGCAGCACACATTGCTCTGCTGACATGCCCATGCTCATTGTTGTCGCTGCTTCTCTCTGTGTGAGCACCTCCACTGTCTCTGAGGTGTGTTGTGCGGCCTTTCTTTCTGCAGCAGGAGATGCAGGAGCAGCAACATCTGCTCCCTCTCAGCTGTCAGGGTGCTCTTTTAAAGCCCTCTGATCTGTCCACATAAAACCTGCTCCTATGTGGATTCCATCAGTCAAGACAGGATGCGTCTTGAATAAGTGTTACCCACAGCAAATGGGGGAGAGATGAGTGTTCTGCTTGTAATAAAATGCACAAAACTGAAAGCTCAGAAGATGAAAAGGGGATGAAGCATTGATGAAGCTGTGGATGTAAAGTCAGTAGACTAAACACACGCAGGCAAAAAGCGCTGATCAGCTCTGCTTCCCTCCTGAACAGAGCCAATGTTTAGCTCAGAGACCAGCCAGTGCTCAATGATGAGAGGATGCTTCCCATCCTACAAATATTTATGCTGTCAGGTTGCGAGTGTGTGTGTGTGGGCTGAACATGGCCGGAGGCTGACACCCCTTCTCTCTGCTGAGGCTTTCGCTTGCTAGGTGTGTCCAGGTGGCTCCCAGTCTCGCTCCACTGGCTCAGCTCTTCGCTCAGCTCCCTCCACACCAGAAGGGTTTTCGGACATGTTTACTAAACACAAGCAGCTGTGGGCTCAACCGCATCTGGGCTCGTTCTGGGAAGGGTAGATGAGTTTACAGTGGGTGTGCTGCTGTTTGTAAGTGGCAGCATAGGAATGGCAGGAGGATGCTGCTGCTGCTGGTGTGAGTCAGCCGCCGACCAAGGGGTCAAGCGGGTTTGAGGTGACATGAGAGGAGCTGAAAGTCTTGGTCCACCTGCTGTCTGGCCTGATCTGTGAGAGCAGCAGTTTATGATGTGTCAGCATAGCTGAACTGTGGCAGTTGTTTTTCACAGAGCAGGAGGCTCTTTAAGGGTATCTGAAACTTGACATGCAATGACAAAGGGGTCATTGAAAGGTAGTAAATAATCATATTTGACTGGCAATGAATTCTGTCACAAACAACCTTCAATAAGAATGTCTTTCCCTCCTCAGCCCTGTTTTCACACAGTGATTACCCAAATCAAAGGGGATTATCAACTCTTGAGTAATTTCTTGACTGGTGCGGCTTCTCTGTAGAGGAGCTGATAAAGCGTTCGCTCACCCTTGTCGTTCTTAATGATTATATGAGCTCAGTACACTGAGGGGTTACTGAGGTAGCGGCTTCTTTATTTCTTGTCTCGCCCACTTCTTTATCCCCCCTCGGAGGACTTGTCATGGTCTGACAGGCAGTCTGGACCCTGTGGCCACCCTCATTCCTCGCCCATCGTAACCACATCCATGTTTCCTTGAAGCATGGGAATGAAGATGACAGAGATTTCAGCAGGCTGAGCCCCCGTGTGTCTTCGAGCAGAATCGCTTTAGATTTGACACTTCAAAGAGCTTCGGATAACGTATGTGCTCAAGGAAAATGTAGTATATTTGAAAGCAGAGGTGACAGAAGTACACACATTCTTTACTATAGTAGAAGTACAGACACCTGTGTAAAGAAAAACTGGTAAAAGAAAAAGTACTGAGTCAACATCTGTACTAAAGTAAAAGTAATGAAGTAAAGGTTCTGAAATGCACTCAAAGTTTAAAAGTAAGAAGTTTCCCTCTAAAGGACATCTCCACAAAACAAAGCTAACTGAGCCTCATGTCATATTAATATAATTAAAGGTAGAATCAGTAGGATTTGTCCAAACTGTTCCTGAACACACCAGAAAAGGAGCTGACTGTTGAATCTCATTCCATGAATGTCAAATAGCAACATTTTGGGTTGGTAAAGCATCCTGAGCACAGCCAAAAAAACAAAAGCCTTCAAACTCAAGTAACAAGTATGTTTTGAAAATGTAAGGAGTAGAAAGCACAGATATTTGTGTGAAAATGTAGCAAGTAAAAGAAACAAGATTTCAGAAAAATAAATACTCAAGTAAAGTACAGATACCTGAAAAATCTACCTAGGCACATTAACAAAGTATTTGTATGTAGTTATTTTACACCTCTGTTTGAAAGTAGAAATCACTGCGGGCTCTTACATGCACAATGATTTATTTGAGTCATTTTCTTCGACAGACTTAATCGAATTTAAAGGTTTCGTTGTCACCTAGTGTGAAGATTTTTGTCCTGTCTCTGTTTTACATCATTTTATTTTAAACTTTGTTTTTGACTTGGCTTCGACTAACACCTTGTTCTTTTGGGAAGCTGTGGTTGTCATTTTCACAATTTTCAGATCTCTCATGGGCCAAACGATTAATCAAAGAATTAGAAACAGATGATTTGATGAAGGAAACAATTCTTAGTTACCAAAACAATGTGGTTGCAGCTTATAAAATGTTTCTCAAGTTTTCCTGTGTCTTTATCTTCTTTGACTAGAAACTGAACCCCTTCTGGTTTTGAACTGTTGGTCAACCACACAAGACATCTGGAGACATCCTGTTGTGCTTTGGGAAGCCTGTTTTCTGACATTTTCTAGCAAACCATTATTTGTGCTTATTTAAAAAAATCAATAAGTAGCCATTAGGCATCAACTTAAATACTAATCATTGCCCAGCTGTAGATGACAGTCAACAAAGTCAGTGTCTTCAGCCCTTCATGATGGATCTTTCAGGCTGTATGAAGCCAGAACTCTGATTTAAGTGAATCCTTCACTTGTTTTTACTTTCAGCCTCAAACACCTAAAGATGCAGGCACCCATTACCCACCGAGACACTCAAAGCTCACAGGTGTTCGAACCTGAAAGCTCTAAACAGACAGAGACAAATGAGTGTTTTCCTTGTTCCTGTGAGGCTGCTGTGAAGAGTCACTTAGCTCTGACCTGCGAGGCCCCGCTGCGGTGCTTTGATGATCTTCACTGTCCTCTGCACATGGAAAACACACTGCCGCTTTGAAGCTACAATATGGTTGCCCACCAGCCCCAATGTTCTCTATTAACTTATCATCAAATCATTCTTGAGATGCAAACTGAACCTAAATCTTGTCAGATTTATTTTATGCTTCCTCTTGCAGATTGTTTTTAACTGATCTTTTATGGGCATCTCTGCATCTTTCCATTTTTCCCAGAAGCCTCAGATTGACTCCAGAAATGTTGTTCATCCCTCTTTCTTCATGTGCTCACCATTTCTCTCTTTGTCATTTGTCGTGGCACCACATTTATCTTATGCCTCTTCTATGGCCCGTGGGACCAAGAGTGCTTCATAATTGTCTTTCCTTCCACTTCACTGTTCCCAGCGGAAGCTCCCTTGTGTGACCCTTATGATAAAATGACCTTTGTCTCCTTTCCTTGCCTCTTCCCTCTTCTTCTCTACTCTTCTCTCTTCTCCTCTCGTTGGGCCGTTTGCCACGTATGTCTTTTGTCCTTTGTTCTCCCCAAGTATTTTTCCCACAGACAGAAATGTAGAGAAATTCCTCTAGATTTGTATGCATGCTGCATTTCAAACATATCTTTGAGAGTTCGGCAGTTTTCCTCCCACTGTACATGAATGGCCGCGTGGATGGAGAGGGAGTTACTGAGACATTTCTCACCGTCATTTTGCCCTCATCAGCCCTCTCGTCAGTTCACACGGCTCGACTCCCAGCTTCCTCCTCCCCACGCTGGCTGCTGCAGAAAATGCACTAACTCAGTAGTCTGATGATGAGAGATGGGGCGAAGTGACGGCGCACACAGCAACTAGAAAACAGCATAAAAGCTTTTTTGACAAGTTTATGAGCTCTCTGTCAGCATTTGCATTCATTTTTGTTTCCCTCCAGTGTTTTACTGTCTCGGCAAATCTGTGATTCCTCCGTCGCTTAAAAATCGTGGATTTCTTTGCTTATTATTGGCTCTGCCTGTGTGTGAATGTGAGAAATGGCAGATGATTATTTAGTTTGGGCCCTGCGTTTGGAGTGTGCCATGTGTGCTGGGAGACCTGATACTCACCGAGGGCTTGCGTGGTGCTTTTGCCAGTGAAACAGCATGATGCTGCTGGGTTTCACACTCCATAACACAAGGACACGTAAAGTAAGAGGAAAGTGTTGACTAGAAAACATTTTACAGTGAAAGACTGAGTGCGCCAAGCACCTGTGCGTCTTGTGCATTAAGCCAGATAAAATTCAATGGATCTTTGTGTAGTGGCTCTCAGAAACAAAAGTGAGGAAAGTCATGTGCTTTAGAACTTCTAAGACAGATTTGTAATCTTGAGTCTTTCACATCCCAGAGGATAAAATGATGTCACGTGTGCCCAGTTATTATAATTATCTTTAGATAGTAAAGCCCCTCAGAGGAACTTTCATTTTGTGGTGATTGTAGCAGCACGCGTGGACGAAAGCAGTACTGCTCACAGTCGAAAGGATCTTGTGCAAATAAGTGACGTAAAAGAAACACGTCATTTATTCACACAAGAAAACCATTTTGACCATAAACACAAAATATTGTCATTATTTAAACAAAATTACACTACTGCTTCCAACCATAGATGGTCGTGTTGTAATACTCAAGACCACTTTTTAAAGGTCTCGGTCTCGTCTCGGAATCAGGGTTATGCATTTTGACTTAGTCTTGTATTGGTCTTGGACACAGCGGACTCGAGATTTTTTATCAAGGTCACCACATATTTATTTGTTAACGCAATAACTGTGATTGGATGTAAAACTTTCTTCTTCAAATGCAGCCAGTAATGCAAGTTATTTGTAGTTTGATTTTATGATTCGTTTACTGTTTGTCTACCTCAATCACAGAGAATTCATGTGCAAAACAACGTACGAGAGAAAACACTCGGCAAAGTGCAGCTTCAGCAAGGTGGTGCTTACTGAGACAGCTGGGAAAACATTAAACTTCTATCACTAGCTTGAAATCAGAGGAAAAATTTTTGAAAGTCTTGGTCTTGTCTCGGTTTTGGCCCCTTAAAATCTTGGTCTTTTCTTGGTCACGGCACATTCTGGTCTCGGTCAAGTCTTGGTCTCAGTTAGTGTGGGCTTGACAACAACACTAATAGACAGTAAAAAAAGAGAAAAGCTGATTGATCATGCTCGTAAAAAACAAATCATCCCTTCTGGTCTGTATGCTGTAAAACGTTTTGTAGCATTTCTGCTGACCAAGCAGATCAGACAAAGGCAGTTTAAAAGACAGGATAGTATCTCCTCACCCACGGTCTCATTTCCCCATGTAAGTAAGAGGTGAGGCATCAGTGTTAAATTTAGACTGCTTCATAACCAGTTCCTCACATCTCAACCTCTTTGCAGTCTTTGTTCTTGCTGCTTGTCCTTATTACTGTATAAACTGGCTGGATCAGTTTCAGCAAGCTGTGTAGGTAATGCAGGTATTGGTTTCAAGACATCTGGGAAATAGTAAACTCTCCTCTACCCACTGCTTTTGTTATTTCATTCACCGAAGCAGCACTGGTTGGCATTTCCTCTTCAGTAATTGCATAAGTGTAATGCAAAGAGAGAGGAGGGGATCGTAAAACCAGCCCCCTCTTCTCTCCTTGCACCCCCTGGTGACAACCTTAGCTGTTCCCAGGTGAAACCTCCTCTGCTCAGCCTGGGAAACTTAGATGTTTATCTGTTGGGTCTGGAGGATAAGTGGTGGGGAGGAGTTTAGTGTTGGTACCCCTGCTTGCCTCACTCCTGGCTCTACCTGACCACAGCTTCTTCAGCGTCTGAAATTTTCCACCCATGATTAGAGCAATTTTTTCTGGACTGGAGGAAGCAATCATGGGGTATTCACATAGATCTGAGTCCATTTTTGTAGCCTCATGGCTGATGGATTCTTTTGATACAGGAATGTTGGTTCTGTATTTAAAGAACGTGTAGAGGATGAATCCCCTCACTTTACTTTTAAATTTAGGATTAATTCACACCGTCTTACTTTGCAAAGTTCCTTTGACTTTCAAAAAGTCCCTGGAATATGTTGCTTCATACATAGTTTACATTCTTGAATTAATCTTGGAAAGTAACCAGGGCCCAAACAATATGGGATTTTTGGGTTGCTATTAGGGAGCAAGTAAATTCTGATACCTGATATATTGGCTGATAGTATTTGTGCAACATTGGCTGAATGTGGTTATCAAATTCTTGTGACAGAGATAAGTAATAGAAGCAGGACAGCGCTAACCGTTGCCTCTATTTAAATCAATTTGTCTCATTGTCTCTGATGAATTTTAGCTCTGAGCTGCCCAAAATAAATTATGATTGACAGGTAGATGTCATGATGTGATTGGTTGAAAACTGGCTGGTTCTCCTCCATACAATCATTCAGCAGATTTTGTTTAACATCGATAAAAAAAAAAAAAAAGATTGACTTTGATGTAAGAATGCAAAGAAATTTACTTTCTGTAATTTTGGGGCTTATATTGTTAAATAGGTGGACATAATGACCAGGGATATGATTCAAAATCAGTATTCATTATATAAAATATGTGTCTGAGGTGCTTCAGTAGTAGACATTTTTCTGAGGTGCCCCTCCTGGCTGGCTCAGGTCTGTGTGTGCGGCCACCACAACATGTGTGGCTTGTTAATGGGAGCTGCTTCGCATCCTCCGCCTTTGGCAGTTTCCTTTCGTGTAAACCGTCGTTCACACACAAACATATGGTCTCACATATTGACAAACAGACCTGGGCGGGAACGACCCCCCCGCTCTTGCAAACACATTGGCAGCAGAACACACAAAGTGTAGTTTTGTGCTGTGAGCCACACACTCTCCTTTGTGGTTTTAGCATAGAGCCTCCTCTCTATACATCTATTGACTGTGTAAACACCGGCTGCAGTGATTTGCTTCCCTTGTTCCTCCTTCAGCTGTAGCCATACGAATGCAATCATGGTATTTGTAAATTTCGTTGTTAATAAAATAACAGTAACATATGGTAGCTCAAACAGCCCTAGTGTGGTTCCAATCACTGAAGCCAAGGAACCATCCGTCAGTGTTTTATTGATTTGGTAAATAGAGCTAAGATGCAACCAGCCTCTCAAGTTAACTTTTCTCATTTTTCCTGTGCTGTCAGAATGAGCTATTTAGTCCTGTTAGGAAGGTAATTGAGCCCTTGGTGAGGATTACATCAAACCAATCAGCTCTAAAATGAATCATCCTTTACACAATTTGGTGCTTTTAGCCTAATGATGACATCGAGTGCTGCAACTGGACCCTCGTACAAAGTGGAAATATTTAATTCTGCTTCCAGGGGTCTTAGAGATAACTTGAAGCTGAATGTAAGTGAGTGCACCTGACTCAGCCTGCTCTGAGTGATTATATCCTCACTATCAGATCTTAACCTCTGACCCTTACATAAGCCTTTTTCACCAGAGCAGGTCAGTTTCCTAACAGGCTCAGTGACTCCTGATAGTGTCTTATGAAAAGCCTCCTTGGAAAGGGAGTGGACTCATGACCGAGCATTAACCCGTATTGAAAAACTGTAATCTCCATATCAGACCTCGTCTTCCTCTTCATTCCCTTCTGAAGAACTTCACCTCCTCTGAGAGCAGAATGCAAACGGATGTGTATTGATGTAGGAGAGACCACAGTGTAAATACAGCCCACAATGCAGCCCTGTGAATCTTGTGGCTGATTAAAACCGTGTAAACACCGTAAAGGAGTTTCAAAACAAAGGGCTGGTGGAAGGGAGGGAAGAATCTGAAACCTTGGATGTGTCTGTGTGGCTAATTTCCCTCTGTGAGTTTGCTTTAGTGTGAGCGCACGCTTGTAAGGGTGTTTTGAAAACATGCATGTGTTCTTCCTTGAATATTTTACTCTGAAATTGTGTTTTTCTGACTCTCATGCACTCTATTTCTCTCTGCAGGAACTGGTGTCCGCATACAGTCACTAAGACAGTGACGTGCCAGGTGCAGAATGGGACGATCCTCCAGCGGGTCTATCAGACGTGCCGCTGGCCGCAGGGATGTACAGGAGGCAGGTGAGCACCACTGCTATGGCTGTGAACCCTTTAAAGAGAAGAGCCACCCTTAAAATCCCTAAACCAACTGCTGTGAAAGAACTCCTTTTGTTATTTGGTGCTTTATTCATTTTCTAGACTTAAACTATAGTAGATTTAAATAGCATCAGTGTTCTAAAGCCATTTCCATTTGTCTCTGACTCACTGATTTTTAAAATTTTTTTAGCTTCACCATTTGTCACTTCAGTTCATGTCATATTCCAGTTATATTAGACCATACTTAGGGGTGAATGAATTGGAGAAACCATTAAAGTCAACCTCCAGTTTGTAAAGCCGATTAGGAGATAATGGAAATTTATGACAGCCTATGTCTCGCACAAAAAAAACTAAACGTCTGTCAACAAAATGTTGTCAAAATGACATTTAAATCACTATTCCAGGCAGTTCCATCTTAATAAAATTTAAAATTAACGCTCCTTAGATCAAGACAGAAACAATATGGTTTTTCGGTACCCTTTTTTTGGTTGTTGTTGTTTGTTTGTTTTGTTTTTTTTCCCCTAACACATTAAAAGTAGCTAACTTAAGCTGAGCACTTGTTAACTGTTCTTGAACATCACTGTGTTTGAATAACAGCAGTTTTGTATGTTTTTACTCTATGTTCTTCCCATTCCCTTGACAGTAAGCGACTACATCAAAATGCACCACATGCTGTGTTCTCAGCAAGAATCACCTGAAAATTTTCCCTCAGGTTCACACCTGTTCAGACAAAAGGCATTCTGGGAAATGGAGGATATAAAAACAACTAAATGATGTGGGTTGAGTTGATGCACCCAGGAATCAGAATACACCAAGCTTAAGAGAATACAAAGTCATCCAAAATAACTTCAACAACTCACCGAATAACAGAGAACAATATCTCACACTTTACCTCAGAGCAGATTTTTCTTCATTTAATTTTGTATCTCATCACATCTCAGTGCAGACGCAGATGTTGCTCTCTGTGTTTATGTGATGACTTTGTGGCTTGTGTGTGTTTTCCAGCTACAGGACTGTCGTCAGACCTTCATATAAAGTTGTGTATCGCACTGTGACGTCTCTGGAGTGGAAGTGTTGTCCAGGATTCAGCGGCGCTGCCTGTGAAGAAGGTGAGTCATGACAGGATGACTCACCAGCGCACACATACATAGAAACACACACACATCCGTTATACAGCTGCCAGGACTCTTTGAAGTTGCCGACATCCCAATCTAGACTTAGAAATTATTTAGAGAAATAAGAGCACTTCACAAGTTTGTCTTCTGGAAGTTTATGTCTGTCTTTTTCAGCTGCCTCTTTCCTTAACCAGCTTGTCTGTTTCTATTTTTTCATTTTATATCTCTTCAAGCTCCATCATTTGCATCTGCATCCCTCTGTTTTGATTTGTAGCCAGTGTGCCTTCAACACACGTGTACGAGTAATTCTTTAACACGGGAGTGATTTCCATTAGGCTTACATAAGGCTGCTTCTGTCTTCTAAATGAAGCTCAGAAATAAGATCCCTTGCTCCTCAGGGCGAGTCAGCTACCTCCACTTTATTCATCAGTTTTAATGTGTTCGCTCTAAGAGTCATTGTACGACGCGAGGGTTGTTTCTTTTGTGTGGTTTTGAGTTTTATGGTCCAGCTGGATCTAAGACCTCTTCCTCTTAAAGTGCCATGCTAGCGCTGCTGTTTTCATTTTTCAACTACAGTAGCTACCCACCACACACACACACACACACACACTCTCTGAGTGTATAATGACTTCCCCTGGCATTGGCCCCGTGTCTCTGCAGTCTGGGGAAAAGGGTGGAGCGTCTGTTTATGCAGGGACCCAGGACTTGACTGGGTGTAACATAAATCGTCAGGCTTTCTGACACAAAGGACAATAAATGTTTACAGTGGTTAAAGTAGTCACTTTTTTGTGAGGCTGTTTTTCTTTTAAAGTGAATACTCCCAGGTGAGCTGAGAGCAACTCCCAGTCCTCCCAGTGGCCTGTAGTCTGCTGTGGTGTTGCTTCAACAGGAGACGTTTTTTTCTCTCACTCTGACAAACAACAAAACAGCCTGGATGTCACGCTTGTTTTAGGTCTTCCCCATGCTCAAAGTCAAAAAACACATTCACATTCAGACAACACGGACTTTACTTAACAAAAGCAGAGGAACACACTGTCAAACTGGGAGGAAATTATCCAATTAAGTTGTTGCTGGAGGAGATTCCCCTTCGGTTGTCATGGCAGTGGGGGGCTGTCAAGCCAGCAGGGATGCTGGGATTAGCCACTTATCTGAGCGTCGTTCCGGATGGCTCAGATCACAGGCGGCGCTGAGTGGAAGTGACAGGTCCCATTCACAGGGCCTTTACTCTCCGGCACCATGGATGCTTTCCAAGGCCACCGGTGCTTTGTTCAGCTGCTGCCGCGTGAGCACAACCTCTTGCCAGCGCAGAACCTGATACCCCGCTGCTGTCTGCCGCATTCGCCGCTTTAAGGAGAAATAAAGCTTGCCACATGGGCAAAGCTGGAGGCCGGATTGTGCTTTACTCTGTTGCCATAGTGTTGCCAATTGAAAGTTAAAGCGGCGCTCATAGTTCATTGGGTCCAAGTTTTTAAATCCAAGCTCTTAATACCTGCATGTGGCTCCATCTGCAAAGCTCCATATTTCACTGTGGATTTACAGTCAGCTCTAAGAACTTGTTAAACCTTGATTTGTTCTGAATTAAAGAGGTCCTGTAAATGAAACACCTCTGTCAGCAATGCTCTATATCATATTGTCCGCTATAATGTTGATCTAATTTTTAAAGGTCCTGAGTGTAGAATTTAGGGGCTCATTTAAAGCAATATATGATACGATTCAATGACTAAAAAACTGATATAGTAACTTTTTTTTCCAAATATAGATGCAGTGGTATAGGAGGTAAAATACTAGAAAAGCATAATACACTGAACTACACAAACAGTTAGTGCAAGGTGTTTATTCAGTCTGTGTGGACCGCAAACAGCGACTGAAAATCTCTTGTTCTCCTGGTGCTTCCCTGCCATGATCTGCCAATATTTGAGGCGACACTGCTGATGCAATATACATGCCAGAACGTCAGAGAATGAACTGGAGTAATGTCTACAATTATTTAACATTATTAGTTTGGAAAATACAATTACATATCAAGGTTTGACATTCTAAATACAAGGCACAAATTCTTAGTATCAATACAATTGATTTTTGCTCTGAAAAGCCATTTTAGATTGATACAAGTCACACAAGAAGGACGCTTTGCCATTTAGCTATCAGTGCAATTTGACTGTAGGAAATACAAATTGATGCTGTGGCTGTATTGCCACACCTTCAGCATATAATTACCTAAATATGAGAATTGTTGTGTTTTTGTCACATTAGCTTGAGGCATTTTATATCAGAGGGAGCATATCCTTCTCCATGGAGTCCATGTTGTGCTGCCTTGTTTCTGCGAAACCCAAAAGGACAAACCAAACATCAACTCTAAAGAGGCCTTTTCGAATCACTGTAAAATCTCCAACATGCCTGGAAGGAAAGGGTGAATGGAGGGAGATTCAGTCAGGTGCAGTGTGTAACTTCACCACTAGAAGCCACTAAATCCTACACATGGGACCTTTAAAGCTGGGGTAGTCAACATCTGGAAATCAAGCTAGCTGTAGCATGAGACTCCAGAGGAAGCAACTCCACTGCCCCCTCTCCCCCAGTTTTTGCTCTGTAGCTCCGCTCTGCCCTTCACTTGACTCAAGTTTTATTTCATTTTTTTGACTCTCTTCTAGATCATCATCCTGATTTGCTGGCTTTCTTTTTTCAGGTCACTTTGCCATGTTTGCAGTTGTTGCTAAAGCTGAACCTCCAGGGTTGAGTCCGCTATTGGACTTTCACTAGCTAAGGCAATGTGAACCTGTATCCTTCTTTACAGAGCAGCCTGTAGGAACACATGCTCTCTGAAGTGACTCATGATTGACTGAAAAGTGTGTGTCATGGTCTTCATTTTTTAAAGCCTGAATACTGAGCCAAGGCGAGGTGCAGAGGTCTAATGTTCTTTCAGACTACCTGAATTACAAAGTGCTGAAAGGTTATTATGGAATTTTTGCCCAGTGACGCCAAAAATAAACTCCTTATCCCAGCTTTAATATGATGGGAAATCATAATTTTGTGATAATGAAAATATTATGATTTGAGAAGTAATGACTACATACCAATAGGCGCAGCACCAAAAACACGTCTGGAAGCAAAGTAACCCTGCTGCTGGCTCCACGATTGAGGACTTAGTTCCAAAAAAGGGAGTGATTACAGCAGTGTGGAAGTGGTTTGGTTGCAATACATGAGATGTAACAAACCACGTTAAACAAAGCCCAGATGACTGTATCAACAAATGCAACCAACTTGTTTCAACACCTCAGAAAGAAACACCCAATTAGGGGTGTATGAGAAGAGCTCAACAGCTATTGTGAATTCTAAACCAAGCAGAAAAGTTTCATTGACCCTAAGATCTGCAGATATCTGGAAAGCTGTACTCCCCAATTGTTTTGTCATATATCATTATAAGAGAAATACCCATATCATGATATTAAGTTAGGTCTACATCGCCGCTGCAAACTTCTGTTATTTAAAAGAACAAACAACCATCGTCCTGCTGCACTTTTCAAAGTCTGCTGTCCAGGTCAAACCTTAGGAACATATTACATTTGATCTCATAAATCTTATAAACAGCTAACACCGGATACATATATCTTTAAAGACCTCTTCTGGAGTTCCAGTGTTCCTTATATATCTTCACTCCCATCATCCCATTTCCTTTGCTTGTCTGCTTTTCACAGACTGTGGAAAATGTGTATGATCCGCTCATTTACTCACGCTACCCTGCTTTTAACTCCACCATCCTCTCACCAAGCCCCCCCCAGAAGCCCCCGGCCACGTCTGATTCCCAAGGCCGGTTTGCATTACAGCAGATCTCAACAATGTCCATAGCAGCAGGACTCTGAGGCTGCTGTACAGTGCAAGAGAAGAGAGGAAATGTGTTATAAGCTGAAGGCACCGTCATTAGATGGTTATATTTTAAATGGAGATGAAAGAGTTGATTTGTCTTTGTCCCTCCATTTTCACCTCATTCTCAGGTGTCGGGCGGGGGGACACCTGAGAAGGAGCAGGTCTGTCATTCATATCACAGAGGCAGGAAGGGGGCTAACAGAGAACCTGACCTACTCTCAGACCACTTCTATTACTGATAAATGAAAGGATATTATAATATTTTTACAAAGTTAAAGACAGAATAAGTCACTAACCCTAGCTTTAAGTTTTAAAATGTGCAAGGCAGCAGAGCTTTTTGGAAAAGTTGACACCAATGCTGTCATTCAGTCATACACAAGCTTGTGAGCATTTTTGGCCTATTACATTCAAACTGAGGCCAAAAGCAAAACATTACATCACACCCAGGCCGATAAACAAGGTACTCCATCAGAGTCAAAACAGAGTAAGATAACACTGAATCAGACAGCCACCTTTCACTTTCACTCTTTTTCTTATTTTCTCACCCCAAGCTCGAGTCTTGGCTGGAATTCCAGGCCGGTGGTGTAATTACTGGGTCCTAATTGTTTTCTATGAGGTTTGGGAGATATTGTCTTACTCATGGAGCTGGAACACAATGCTCTTTATCTCTGATTGAGCCTTAGAAAAAAAAAAAAAAAGCTAAGTTTTTGCAGATGGAGGCACTTTCATAGTCTGCCAGAAATGAGGATTTAATGTATGCGTGGTTGGCTTTGGCATTCCAAGTAAGCAAATGCTTGTTTTCAGATGGGATATCCCAGCTTATGCTACATCAAACACAAATTTTAAAATTAAACCACATTTAGAGGCAGTTTTATGATAGAGGCACTTAAATGTAACCTGCAAAAGCAACATTATTACATTTAAACTGGCCCTAAAATACAAACCAGTCAAGGTGCATCAAGGTTAACATACAGCACAACAAAGAAGGGTGATTGCACACTCAGCAATTGTGGAAACTTGTGAATGTTATAGGTTTTTTGGGGACTACCTGGTAATTTTGACGCAGCATTATAAAGTGAAGATGACACTAAGAGACTGCAGTTGATATCATGGACCTGATTTGATTTATGAAGGACGACACTTTAAAAGAAATATGGCTGCAGCTTATCACAGGAGGGGGCCGCCATGTGGAAAAACACGGGGGGAACGTAGACTTGAATTAGCACGGCTGTCAAAGCTCTGCCGCGGGGGTCCCCATCAAGCCATATCTCACAGTCAAGTGGAGGCTGTGGTTTTTTGGGTCGCAATTACAGTGTGGCTGGGAGGCAGAGGCGCGCTGTCTGTAATAAGCCCCAGAAATGTAATCTGTGTTTTCACAGCTCAGCGCAGCTTATCACGGGCCTCCATGCTAAACCCTGTGCTTTAAACATCAGGCGGCTGCAGCTTGCCATTAGCAAAAGGAAGAGTGGGAGTGCGTGGAAGCCAGCATGCGTGTCTGTCTGCCTGCCAGAGTGAATGTGTGGGTGGGAGAGCGAGGTGTTGAGGATTTGTACAGTGAGGGATGCAGCTGTTCAGCATGATTAGCTGCTTTAATGGCGGGAGGCTTTAGGAGCTATGAGTGGAGCGACCCTAGCATGAGGTCAGAGAGCAGGGAGCTGAACAAGAGAAGGTGACCTCCACTCCCACAACTCTCAGACCACACAGAGCAGCAGAGTCACCTCCTTCTCTCTCTCTGTCACATTCCTGAAGTCGCCTCTGTTTGCCTTAGCAGGTGTTAAACATGTTATTCCCTCTTGCTCCATTCCATTCACAAAAAAACAGACTTGTTGTCAGGTGCAATCACACCCCCATCCAGAGCATTTATACACTCATGAGACGAGATCTACAAAGACACATAGATCACATGCACACAGAGGCAGGCAGGCTGCAGCCAGCGTGCAGAAAAAGGCCACAGCAGCTGATATTCATAGTTATGTAAATGGCCAGCGCAGCACAAGTGCTGAGCCCAAATTGGAAGCAGCTGAAGTGAAGGCGAACTTGACTGAGTGCCCCAGATGAGATTAGACATGGGAGAGCATCCAGGCCTGTGAGTCCACGCTGCTCCACTCAGGGGAATTGTCATAATACTCATTAATTAGCAAAAAACATCACCAAAAAACACCAACCAGCCATTTTAAAACATACAGTGGAGGAGGAAGTTACTCTCTTCTCCTCCCCTGCTCGCCTTCCTCCCCATAATGTCTTCTACTTACGTAAGTGTGTTGGTATGTTTATGAAAAATACCAAAATTATGATTCATAGAGGAGTTTAGGCATTTAAATTGGAATATATACTGATAATTATGATAACATTATCATGACATTATTTGAAATGTTCCATTCAAACCACAGAGAGAGCACACACTGTACAGCGCAAACCTCTCGGTCTATGGAATAATAATAACAGAGTCTTAAGAATTATAATTACGACTCCCTGCGCCTGTATGGTTTATGTTTCACTGTAATATGTGAGGCTGAAGGCAAAAGACAAGCACAGTAATGGTGAAATAACATTTGCGAGTACGGCCACTTTCATTCAGACTTGGAGATTGATTGATTATAAATTTTATGGTTTATATCTGTTTTATTTATTCAATGACCTGTCTGTAAATGAGGAAGCACATTTGGTTTAATGCTTTACGCTCCATTTGTTTACTCGTATCATCTGGTGTCCCGTCTGGTCCTAAATCTCACATAAATGTCAGCGGATTTGATGAAGTACAGCTGCACAATTCTTTAGCTGAATCTTTTTTAAAGTTTTATACGTACTTAACCTTGATTCTGAGTTACGTTTTATGTATCTGGCTCGCGGACTGGAAATTCCTCTTCTGCCTACTGATTTATTTATTATTTCCCCAAAACTTCCCCGGGGAGCGCGTTGAAAACTGTTTTTCCTGCAGTCAGAAGGGATAAAGTGGGCCGAGTCAGCAGTGCAAAAAAAAAAAAAAAAAAAACTTTTAGGGATGGAAATAGACCTGCACACCCCCACAAATACACACACGCACGCACGCCAAAGCAGCTGGAGTATTCTTCTGTCCCCAGTAAAGCTGAGGCATTTCGTTCCACCCAGCAGTTTAAGTGGTACGGTGTGCTGACTGAGTGACCCACAAACACACAGGCTCTTAACGGCCTGACAGATCACGCTATCAGCAAAAAAAAAGTCACTCTCCTCCTGGTGAGAAGGGCAAGTGAATGTGTGACACAACTTTTATCATATAGAAAGATGAAGAACAGAAAAACCTTAAAAATCCTCTTTAAAATCCTCCTGACTCGTGGAGGTGTGAGCTTTCCCTCCCTTCCCTCGTCTCTGATCCACTCACGACAGAGGTCATTGATAAAGCTGCTTTAACCCTGTCTGCTCTCTGACCTTCAGCATGTTGACGCCTCTCATCATGCAGGTATGGAGTCACGTGACGTAGGTACTGTACAACACAGCCCTACTGTCTATAAGTAAACTCTAAGAGGGAAACCAAGCATATTTGGAGTTTTGACGTCAGTATTGAGACAATGGCAGCATTGATGGAGGTGGTACACTCAGGCTCCTGCTGGATTTATACAGATGTGATGAGTTCAAGGCTGGTAACATCTGTCATTACCAAAAATCCCAATATCAGACTAAATGTGTCAGATTCCAGAATCTATTCACTTTTATTCAAGTTTTTCTCCTTCTTAATCTTCCTGCTCCATCTTCACTTAAGCTCCATTAAGTGAAGTGCAAGATTATTTTCGTTATTTTATTGCATAATTGGTTGATTTGTTTAATCATTAATTGGCAAAAAAATCATAAAATACACAGGTATTGGTAAACTCATCAAGGATTGCAGCACAGTTATTTCCTTTGTGGTCCTGCAAAAACAACACAAGTTAACATGCACACAATGTCAGAGAGTTATGGCCTGCGTGTTCCAGGCTGTCCTACTGGAAAAATATCTTTTATGATGTGCACTGATGTAATGAATATAGGGCTTAAAAGACAATTATTATATTTATTGTATGGTCAGTGATGTGTCAAGAAATCATGTATTTAACTTGTTTGTTTGGTGTGACCAAACATCTCAAACCCAAAAATATTCAATTTAAAAATAGGGAAAAACAGCAAATTTTCAGAATAAACCGTATAAAAAAATTCATCCTCATTGTTTCTGATTTCTCTTAATAAACAGATCATGTAAACTATTTTTTTGTTGTATACTCTTGCTGCCTTCTTTTAATAATATAAAACCCTGTAAATCTATTTACGTCTTGCTGTTTCATCCTCATCTCTGCACTTACATCCACACTCTGGGCCACAAAAACACAAAAACACTGTGAAAACAGTTGATTTTATATGAGATATTCTCCTCTCTCACAGCATCACTCTGTGGTTTTGGTACATTCCCACCCCAGTAGTCCTGATGATCTAGCTGCTCATTTGTCACTGTTATAAGTTCATAAACATATACAGTACCACATAAGAGAGGCTTGAGTGTTGCGGCTCGGTGGGTGGGGATTTTATGAAGCCGACCTTTAAACTTCCTCCACTCCCATGTTTACTGAACAACAAACAGATTCCCACATCACAGGCATCTTGCTGTGGTGTGTTGTGGTGACATCATTTACGGCCTCTCGTGTCACAGACCCCCCCCCCCCACCTTTGTTTGGTCTCATTTTCCCATGAAGCACTCT
>JAQLOL010000022.1:5182396-5215672 GCA_029783665.1 Naso thynnoides | reverse complement strand
TCATTTTCCCATGAAGCACTCTTGGATAATGTGAAGGAGTTAAAAGTTCTTCCCCGTGTCTGACTTTTGAGCTGCATTTTAATCAGGTCTTTGCATATATTTCCATTCACTCATGAGGCTGATATGGTGCTCAGCAGGGATGAGGGGAGTGGCGCTGATGGTTCTGATTAGTTCTGGATTGAAGACGAGACTGACGAGGACGCTTGGATGAACTGCACCAGCAGTTTGGCTTAATTAGAGACATTCCTTGTTGGCTTTCAGAGCTCAAATCTGACAGAGGAGAAGGCCTTCGCCTCGAGGAGCCAATCTTGACCAGTGAAATGACCTCACTTGATTGGCTGGAAGAGAAAAGTGAGGAAGATAAAAAACCTGCCTCCAGAGATCAAATGTCTGATATATAAAGCTGGAGCTATACATGGCTGCCATGGAGGGACACTTTACATTTAAGGGTGCTGTTGTAAAGTCACAGACAAGAGAGCTGTAAGAATCCACTGCTATAGAAGTGTGTTTTCAGCTCGGTGTCAGGCAGGACAGTGTTGCCAAGTGCCAAAAACAACAAATCCGACAAGATTCCAGAGTTATCATAATTCAGGGAAAACATTCAAATCCTTCAGAGCACCCAACTGAGTTTGCAGCATTCTGCTTATAAATCAGTGCCAACTGTCTTTGCTCTCGGGTTGCTACATCCATCAGTTTATGCTAAATGGACTGCAGTGAACTTCAACTACAGGCCAGTGAACTGTAGCATGTAAGGAGATAATTTACAGGTAAAACAACATTGAAAATTTAGATTGTGAAATAAAGTCATGATGAGTTTAGATGGTTGTGAGCTGCAACAGTCTCACAAGATCAGAACACAAATTAGTTTAGACACGGTACTTTTCTTGCAGATCCAGAGTCAGTTTTCACTAAAAATTATTGCCATAATCAATGTATTATTAATAGTCAGCTTTGTGTTATTTTATATGATGACCATGTGAATGTTGAAATGATCACATATTTAGGAGTTTTACAATAACTGGTCATAAACATGTCATACAAAAAAATAAAAGAATGTACAATTAATATAATTTATCGGGCCACACTAAATCAGCAGATCCTGCAGAGTTTAATCATCCATTAATTCATAACTGGTTTAAAACTACAGCTTTCTACATTACAGAAAGCTTAAACATTGATCTTTCTTCCACCTTCACTGACATCCAGAGCTCATGTATGCATTTTATGTTTCCCTCATGCGTAGGAATGTGTTATTTAAAACAGACTTTGCCACTTATAGGTGTCCTCAGTGTTTCACAGAGAGTGTGTTTCTTATATTTGCAGTGCTGTTTATCCTGCACCAGAAGAGCATGTAGGACATGCATCATTTAGGAAAGTGCTCATATCTTTTTCACTGTCGGTCACGTCTCTGGGGCTTGTCTCAATATCCTCTCATACATTGGCCTGCACACACATTCAGTCATTCTGCACAGGCCATTTCAACTAAGTGTCGTAGTCAAGACCACACTAACGGAGACCAAGACTAAACTGAGACCAGAGTGTGCCAAGACTGAGTCAAGACCGAGATCAAAGCAGGGCGAGACCGACTCAAGACTAAGACCATAAAAAAATTTCCTCTGATTTCAAGGAGGTGAAAGAAGTTTAATGTTTTCCCAGCCATCTCAGTAAACACTGCCTTGCTGAAGCTGCACTTTGCTGAGTGTTTTCTCTTGTGTGCTGTTTTGCTTATGAATTGTGTATGAAAAATGTATCAAAAAAATCAAACTACAATGACTTGCGTTATTGGCCGCATTTGAAGAAGAAAATTTTAGATCCAATCACAGTTATTACGTTAACAAGTAAATATGTTGTAGTCTTTACTGGTCTTCATTAAAAATCATGATACCACTATGTCTGAGACCAAGATAAGACCGAGTCTAAATGCCTTTGACCTGGAAAAAGTGGTCTTCAGACCGGTCTCGATATTGAGACCAATCTCGAGTCCTACATCATTATTTTCAACTTGCCACTGCATTTCATTTCAGCGATTTCGTGTTCACTTGGAGACACACATCTTTAGAGATCACCTGAGATGCACAGAGTGATGTTCACATTGGTCAGGAAGTGTGATATGCCTCAGTGATCCAGGCTAGAGGAAGCGTTTGTGGCAGTGCTGGTGTCGCTGGTGGGGTGTCAGAGAGCTGGAGAGGCCCAGCCGGGTGAGCTCATTAACAACAGGACGTACCCCTGAACCTCTAAACCCAGGCCTGCATTCCACTGCACCCTGGGACTCATCCAGGGGGGCTTTAACAGCCCCAGTGTTTTGGTTGGACCCTTGCCACAGCCAGAGCCGAGCTGTGCATGACGGTTCCCCCTCCTCCCTCGCCTCAATCAGGACCATAAATACAGTCCAGAGAGGGTGTCTGTGTGTTCCTGCTTCCTCAGGTGTTTATGGCTCTCTCACTCATTCATGCTGAGCTCACAGCCAGCGCCTGGCAGCAAACAAACACTTATGCTCGCACACATGTTCGAGGCACAAAAACACCTGCTCTTACAAGCATGGACGCGTAAATCATGTGTGTGCCCTAAGACACACTCGTGACTCGGACTAAAATTAAATGTAAATCTTTATGCCACAGACGAGTCAAGGTCACACAGACGTTTAAAAAAGCAGTAAGTGGAACATGCTACGTCGCTGTAAGCAATGAACTTGATACGGGACAGGGACTCTCTCTCTCTGGTCCTCCAGTTTCTCCACACATGCACACTTCATATGAGCTGCATGTGTGTTTTATGGCAGATAGACTGACAGGGCAGTAAATCACAAATTGCTACTGTGCCAGAGGTGTAGCTCTGCCTGCTCTGTGTGCTGCTGTCAGTGACTGCGAGCTGAGGGACAGCAGATGATGTCACGGTCATTTATTTCTGTTGGCCGTGCTCCATGTTGTCCTATTGCACAGCTCCATCACACTTGATGGGGACCGCATGTGGCCCCATGAGACCACGTCTGGACAGCTTAGCTTAGAGGGCTGACAGCTATACAAACATCAAAAACCTCAAAGTGACCAAATACACAACGTTTTAAAGATCCTTTGCCATCATGTCTGAGTTAGTGTTGATTTATGTATGTATGTCGTATGTCATTTGGACTATTGGTAGTTTCTCCTAAGAGAGACTCCTAATGAAGCAACTCTGCTGCCCTCTCTCCTTCCTGTTTTTGCTTCATAGCTCCACCCTGCCGCTCACCTGGCTCATGTTTTATTTTGTGGTTGTCACTCTCTCTGTTAGATCATTGTGTTAATGCATCAGTCTTCCTCTTTTGGGTTGCTCTGCCATGTACGCAGTTGTTGCTAAAGCTGGAGGCGCAACTTTTCCCACTAGGTTGTCCATTATCCTATCAGGCTTTTATTAACTGAGGGTACATGAACGTGCATCTGCCTTTGCAGAGCAGCAAATAGGAACAAGTGCTCTCTAAAATGACCAATGATTTGCGGAAAACTGTTTGTCGCGGCCTTCATTCAAGTCTGAATACAGAGCCAAGGAGTGGTGCTGAAGTGGTGTTCTTTCAGACCACCTGAATTACAATATGCTTAAAGGCTATTATGAAATTTTTGCCTGATGACACCAAAAATTAACTGCCTACCTCATCTTTAGTTATGTAAGCTGCTTTTCAAGCAGAAAAAAGCTAACACTTCCTATTTCCAGCTTCAAAAAAGTCTATATTTGTTGTTTTTCCATTCTCTGATGTCTGGGTAAGACATTTAAAGACACCAGCTTTGACTTAACGAAATTTTAAAGGCAATGTACCAGATATTTTTTAGTATTTTATCAGTAATGAGAGTAATTGCTTGCAGCTCTGTAGAAGAAGTATGATATGCCTCATTTCAGCTCCATGGTACGGCTTGTCTTGACTCTACATTCTTCTGTTTTAGTTATTCTTGTTAGAAGTTAAAAGTAGTGCCTGATACCTGATATTTTTTGGTAACACCCTAGTTGAGGTTCTAAGTAAGCTGAGCTGATACTAAAAGGTGGAGTGAACACTCAGCAGACCACTGATTGGTCAGAGACAAACTGTATGAAATTACGTAAATGCTGACACTGATACGTCTGACCACAGTTTCTACAGTTCAGAGGATCTGATACTGAGCCCTTTCAGAGTGTTACCCTCTGTGGACATCCCCATCATTACATCCTATTTACAAAAGACCAGAAGGATTATTCTCAGTTAATGCGTTTTATATGAACCCTTCACTTTGCCTGTGTAAACCAAGCTACTCGAGTAAACAGAGCCCTATTGAAGACGGGTTACTGAATCTGCGACCAGATGGGTTCTCAACCCCGAGACAAAGTGGAGAATTACAGTTTGTCCTGAGAGTCCATCTTAGCTCTCGCCTCCTCTCCTATTCGTCTGGCCTCGCTCAGCAGGGTAATCTATTCCCTCTCTGCTAGATGGTGAATGAGATGAGTGTAAAACGAGAATGACTGCTCGAGGGAAAGGATGGCACGGCTCCAGTGGGACACGTTTCTCCAAGTGCTGCCAGGTAGAGACGGCAAGAGAATGGAAAAGGGGATGTGTTTTCCTCCTCTCTTGTTGTCAGAAGTTGGCACTCGCTAAGAAATGGGATGGCATTGTTCTTTCAAGCCAGAAAAAAGGAAAAATATTGAGACCTGGAGAGAAGCAGGAACAGAGGAGTTTTCTTAACCATTCTTGTTACTGTGAAAAGGACAAAGAACAGACTGAAGTAATAACCATGATGAGCATCATTCATACTTTCTGTGAGCCATAACCACAATAATCCTTTGGGGTAATTTATCTTTTCATAATGCAGCTGAACCTCAGAAGTAAAATTAGGTTTGAGGCTCCCTTCTCTTTGTCGACTCTGTCCGACCCTCTCCCTCAGTCCATGCATCACTACCCGCTGGGTGTGGGTGGGTAGCCATGGGGACGCCAGCGGGGTGAAAGGGCAGAGAATTGAGGGGTGCAGGGTTTGTACTTTCCTGCAGAAGAATGGCAAGTATTGTTCCTTAAGTGGCAGCTCTATATAAGGACTATCGCGGGAAATTTCTTGACATTCTCATTTGGTGTCAGTCTTACATTTCTCAAACACTTTAGAGCCGTATGTTGTGAGCTGGTCATGCTTAAGGAGTACAATGTGTCCCTGTTTGGTGCCTCAGTATCAGCAAATCACAGCATGATTAAAGCCAAAGAGAGCGCAGCAGGAGCGCCTCAACATTTAGGAAGATGATTGACTAAGATAGCCACAGAGGACTGAGTGCACTTCTTGTTACACTCATTATTCTTTCGTGTTGTGGTCTAACCTTCTTTTGTTCGCCTGTTTCCTCTTCATCCACACTGCTAGACTGTAGCCAGCGTGGAGAAATACAGACACTCCAGAGGTCAATATGAGTGACAGCCTTGGACTAATACTCTCACTGTAGATGTGTAATTGTGTTGGAGGCCTCACACACTCCCTGATCCGCATTGGGACAGGAGAGGGCACACAGGGAGATGGATTGCAAACACTACTCGGGATCATTCATCCATCAGAGTAGCGCCTTTCGCCAAGCTGGAATTCCTTTCCCCTGACTGCACCTGACAGTGCAGAAACCTCAGATCGAGCTGCAGCCAGTTCACTTTTGTTCCAAAAGTGCAGCTGAGTTTGCTCGAGGTTCTCTGTCAAGAGCGAGGCAGCTTCTGTCAGCAACGGCAAGCAGCCACCCTCCCCTCTGGAAGAGACTGAAGGATCAATCTGAGAAGCTCTGCAGCGGACGGGAGGAGCGTGGATGGTTTTCATCAGCAAATTGACTCCAGTCGCTTATGCTGCTAATGTTGTTTCAATTAAAACTTTGGTAATATTATTGATGAAAAGAAGCTGACATTGGTACAGCTGACTGTGCAGGCTGTGCTTATTGGTCAAGGAATGATTGGCCAATTTTAGGGACATGTTCATTCCAGAGATGAAATACTTTTTCTTCTGACCTCCAAGGTGAAAAACTGCAGAGATGTTGCTTAATCATCTGTTTGATGAACACAAAATCCAAACATACTTAAACCTGTTTGGGAAGTTGCGCAGCACAAAGTTTATACTTGTCTGTCTTCTGCAGAATGTTTCATTAACTACAGTTTAGAACTTGTATGAGAGGAAACGACCACTTCAGTGATGTGAAGATCATTATTGAGATGGCAGTTAAGTTTCACAAAGTCCTCACTGAAAAACAAACAGAAGTACAGAGATGACTGGATCTAAGAAATTGAGAATTAAGAGGACATGGATAAGATTTTAATATATTATTTAATTATACTCTGCATCATGCAATAACACAATATATTTGGACATTATTGCTACCACAGTCTGTTCTAGGTGTCTTTAAATTCATCATTGTGGTTGTGTTAAGATCAGATGTGGCATTTACAGTCAGTGCATTTACATGCACACAGTTACGTTGAGTTACAGTTAAAGCTCAATTTGGACTACTGTCCTACTGTCCTCCTTGAGGGAGAATGAATTTATCGACAGACTAACGCACCTATGTCCTACTAAGCTGTGGTAGGTTCCAATATAACACATTAAGCTGTTTGCTGTTGGACCGTCTTCCAGTGGACCTAGTAACATATCAAAGAAGTTACAAACAAGTAAGAAAGCGGCTGGTGGATTCCATGTAGAATGGACATTGAACTTTGCAGCGCTGTATGCTCCATATCTGTACTTTTGATACAAATTAGATGCACGCCACCTGTTGTTCTTATATTTTTGATTTCTTCAAAGTTTTCTTCTACAAATTAATGCTGTTTGAGTTCTAGGTCAAAGACCACCATGGGAGCTATTGATTACGCGCAGAGCGCTAAGAAAAGTTAACCCTAGCCTAACCCGAACCCATTATCTAGGTTTGTTGCTCCGCCTTAGTCTGACTGAAATCGCACTAACATGTTTACATGTATTTTAAAAGTCAAATTTTAGTCAGACTAACACAATAAACAAACATTTCTCTAACATCATGTAAGTGTACTGAGTATTGATGGCAAGACTGTCCTGAGGAAAAAAAAAGACAGAACTGGATTGTTTGTTCAAATGCTGAAAGATTTTTATGTGTACTTATGCATGACAAGGACTTCTGGTGTGATTTATGATTCATCTGTGGAAAACAGCGTTATTATAGCGCCAGCAACACTTAAGTTCGGGGTGGATAGATGAAGCAACAAAGCAACTTTACAGGAGAGACTTTGCTTCATACTGACAGTCAATCTGTAAGAATGACCCTGATCTGTCTTGTACTTTAGCTCATAGTTTTTATACTTAATATGAACCACAGCAATGGCGGTGCAGAAAGGTGAACAACATGTTAAATCATTTAGTTTACATGACTTGCTGGACTCTTTAAAAAGGTCAGCCTGAACTCTGTTCACAAATCTCGCCAATTCTCCAAATTTTACCCTGAGTTGTGCAAACGGTGACCGTGTGAATAAGGTCAAAAAGCTCTGGGAGTCACAGAAGTGCAGCCTGCATTACTCATATAAGGATTATCACTGAACTTTGTCACTGTGAAATCAGCACTGCGGCTCAGTGGCCGTAGCTCATGTATGAATTATGATAACTGTCTGCACTCGCTCAGATTTCTCCCTCATAACTGCAACAGAAAGAGGGAGGACGCCTTAAGTGCTAAAACAGCATAAATTACCTCAATTTTCCATTTTTGTTAAGACTTTTCATCTCAGTGATGTCATGTGTAATTCTGAAGCTTTCATAAAGCTTTAAACCAAAATGCTTTTTAATAGTGGTCTGGTGTATAGTTTTATGTAAATGGGTGTATAATGAGATTTAAAGGTTTGCCCTTAATTGTCACTTGTAATTTTATAGCTTGTATAAGCAGTTTAACAGCCAGAATGAGGCAGAAACAGACCACTGAGTTGGCACAATTAGCCCAAACGTTTTGTGTGTGGATGCTGGCTTTTATAAATCAATTTAAATATGATAAATAGCTGAGGATGGAGGGTGAGTAAGGGGATTAAAAGGTCATGAGAGGACCATTGATAGTTAAGCTGACTGTCGCATCTTAATAAGCAGCTGCTCTTTACTTTAACCTGTCATTGTTTGAGCACAGCGAGGGGAGGAGATGAAGACGAACCACTTGCTCTTCTCACAAGCACTCCCTCCTTGTCTTGAAATGCCACAGTTTGATATACGTCAGACGTTTTCAGGCATGGAGTCAGGCAGTGGGACGCATCCATCCACATTTTTACTGCAGCAGCAAACGCCTGGAGAGATTAGCTCCTTCTCTGCCAAGACCTCCAGTTCTGCTCCAAAGCACAACTCACACTGCCAGATAACCACGATAAAGGGGGAGAGGATGCACACATCATGTTTGGACAACACACGCATGCACACACACTTTCATACAGACACTGCAAAATACACAGACACACACATACAGGAGACGTATTTGTTCAGGACAGGCCAGATGTTTTATCTCAGTCTGTGTGTGTCGGAGTGCAGCGCTCCCTCTGATGAAGGAGTGTTAATCTCTGGAGCTGAAAGCTCAGTGCGCCGCGGCTGCTCTGATAAATCACACCATGCTGACCAAAGGGGGACTCACCTGCATGTGATTTAGACCTGAAAAGACAAAAAACCCTAAACACCATAAGTCTCTGACACACCTTCTGTGACTTCTCCCTTATTCTGAAATAAGACAATATAACTTTTTCCCTTGTCCAAATCTGACCACTCATCTCTAAATTACTTTTAATTTTGGTGTAATGAAGACATAGTTGCTAACAAAATAAGGTTCATATAATGATTAATGCTGTACTGCTGATTATCGTATGTCATTAAAAACAGCAGACAAAAATTTTACTGCATTATTTTTAGTGAAAAAATAACACATAAGCATCCTGTTATTCTTTATCTAAAGGTTTTTAAAGCAATGTGAACTCTATTTCAAGTTATAATTCTAGATTTATGACCTTCATGCACTCCCTTAAATCCCCAAAAAATATATAAAAACATTTACCAGGATAATGTGTAAGTCACATCTTCCAATTTTACATACATGTATCATTTTCATCTTGTGCTTGAATTAAGGAGCTCTAATAGGCAGTAAGATTAAGTTGTGTCTCTGCATTTTTCTTGTAATTCCTAAGCACTTAGTTGATTAATTGACCAGTAAAAGTATTCTAACATTTTTTGGGTCAAAGCTTCTCAATGATTATTTCCTTCATTGTATAAATAAATATAATAAATATATTGTATAAAACAGTTATCTTTGAGTTTTTGGCTCATGAAAAATTGGGATGGCATGCTTCACTACCAAGCATGTCACAGACGTAAGGAAATTAGTGTTATATTTGGCAGGCAAAAATATAACACCAAGCAAAACGTAATAATTGTCTCTGAAAATCTGTGGGCTGGGGAGAACGTGGAGCTCACGCTAGAAAGTTGTTTAAAGCAAATGACCAAAAAAAAAGTAAAAAAAAAAAAAAACAGTAAATAAACAGCAATTGACACAGCAGGGTCAGAGAACCAAAATCCAGCAGATGAGAGAAACTTCCACAACCAGTGAGTAGCATCTTAAACACAAGGCAGGTGAGAATAACAAAGTTCTTAAAACAATTCAGCTGAGTGACGAAGGGAAGTTCATACAGCAGTCAAAAACACAAGTAATCCTGCAGGTAATAAACTCACCAATGTCAAGACAGGAAGACGCCAGACAGCCTCAAACAGGAACCACAAGAGTCAGTGATGACACTCGTAGTAAAAACAGAAGCTGAATCTATTACCACGGATTCAATGTAAAGAGCAAGTCAAAAACAGGCAGGGTCAGCAACAAGAAATCAGTCCAAAGCAGAACGCTGGTAGGTCTTGTATGAGTGAAATTACAAACTGGCAAGGACAGACTGAAGAGCAGAGTCTTACGTAGTGGTGAGACCAGGTGTGAGACAATTAACAATCAGTGATGAGCAGAGCTGCAGGTGTGTGTGATTGCTTTTGAGAAAGAGGAGTAGAGGAGAAAGAAGAGTTTCATTCAAGGCTGCAAACAGTAAACTTCAAAATGCACACTGTGACAATTAAATCTCAAATAATTGGAAAAATTCTGATTATAGATTGATTTTAATTTTTAAACTGAAAATTTAAAATATTCACAGGTTCCAGCCTCTCAGATGTGAATATTTCTGGTATTGTCGGACTTCTGGCTGTAAAGTCAACTCTGACAATGAATTTATGAATCAAACATGAAACATATTTATGATTTGCAGCCCCAGTTATCTCGAGGTAAAGCTACAGCATGGATTGAAGTTCTCAAGGAGTCGACTGCGGAGTTTGTGTTTTCTTTTCCTCGATCAGCAGTTTCTCACAGTGTGGCTGTG
The DNA here is from genome assembly GCA_029783665.1 of Naso thynnoides. NCBI lineage: Eukaryota > Metazoa > Chordata > Actinopteri > Acanthuriformes > Acanthuridae > Naso > Naso thynnoides. The sequence continues at coordinate 5,205,333 of JAQLOL010000022.1, read as the reverse complement.
AGGGAGTGCAGGAAGGCCGTTGTTGAAAAACTTTGTGAGTGTCAGCAGGGAGGAGTTTGAAGGAGAGCTTGTGTTCTTTTGTAATTCAGTGCTGAGATAAGAGCAGCATCCTTCACGTCAGCCCCTGCAGGGTCGGCGGACCCCCGTTGACCCGAAACAGTGATCACAGGGTCTGTTTTATTAGCTGACGGGAACAGCTTTGATTGATGGCTTGGCATTGTTCGCGTCTCATTTTGCCCGTTGTTTCTCCGTGCTGTAGAAGCGGTGATGGTTCTGCAAGGTTTTGATCTGTGTTTCCTCCTCTGCTCCTGTAATCTGCTTCCACTCCTCTGCATGGGAGCCTCTCCTCTGTGTGTGCGTGCTTTCATCCTCGTGTGCGTGTCTTCACACAGTCAGCTCTGTCTGTGGGCATGTTGTGTTTAAGTGCTTTTCAGAGATAAGACCCTCATTCTGGTGTGATGGCAGAGGGGTGGAGGGCGGATGGAGTGAGAAGACTGTGAATAGAAGCATCCCATCTTCCTCCCTCTGTCTCCTTTTTTCTTCACCTCTCTTATCTCCACTCCTTTTTCATTCCCCCCAACAGTTATCTCATTTCTCTCTTTGAGTTTTCTGTGGCAGAGGCAGTAAACTGCAGTGCACTTGCAAACTGTGGGAGAGTTTCTGTGTCAGTCTTTTAGCCTGGGAGTACCAGAGCACTCCATCACCTAGCAGCATCCCTGCGTTGGCACATCGAGACACAGAGGGAGAAAGTTGGACACGAACTTCCCTGAGAGTTTCTCTAGACTGAATCATCCAGTGGCCCCAGCTGGTGTGTCTGATTCAAAAAATGAGTTTAAAAAAATCCCTCATTTTACTGTTCATAAATCTGTCTTTGAATCATAAAATTGTCTCAGTTAAAACAGTTAAACCTGTAGAATTTAATGTCTTGGCTCATTTCTTTCCCAAAAACAAATATTTACTTTATCCGTACTATCCGGACATATTTCATGGGAGAATTTGAGATAGTTGTTTTGATTAGAACTGGCATGAAAGTTTGTGGAGGGTGATTTGAAAAAAAAAACCCATTAAAAACAAACTGCGTAATGATTTTTGTGTAACCAAGCAAGCTTTTATGTCCCAACTGATCTTTTAAACCAACAAAATTGCAGCAATGCTTGTTTTTAGAAGAGGTTGTGGAAGTAATTTAGATATTAACATCTGAGATTTTTAAATGTAAACATAATTCACACATAAAACTTCAGCAACACTCAAGGCGTTTAGAAACTTAACTTTCAATGAGTACACAAACACTTTCTGGGAGAGGAACTCCTCTAAACCAGCTTGGATACCTCCTCATAGATGCACTTCTCGTGTTTATGGTTCATATTTATGGTATAAAACATGAAGCGAATTATATGAAACATAATGTGCCCCATATCCATTATTAGACAAGCTCTTATCACTCTACCAGTGTCGAAAGAATATTGAGTGCTGGGACCAACTTTGTTTTGCACGTCTCAAGTTTGTCTCAAGTCAGAACCCAAATCAAGATTGGCAAATCCTGAATATCAAGTTTTTTGTCCTAAATTAATGTGATACACTCTTCACCAAATATAAAGTATTTCTGACAACAGAGTTTCAGGATGCAACTTTTTGTGCAACTTTAAATCTCAAACAAAGTTACAAAGTTGGAAGATGAGCCTTTTTTTTCTTGTTTTTTTTTTATTTGCGCAGCAAACAAAAAGCTTTATGCAAACAACCAAATCATCTTCAGTATCTTTTTTGTCTTTTCCACTGGAGTCTTTTCCACTGGAGCCAAAAGGCTCAGCGAAGTCACAAATTCTCAATGTGTAACCTAAGTCTTTTTTATTTGTTATTTCGAGGAATAAGTCATCAAATTTGTGACCTTAGTATGACTCATGTCCAAGTCATGTGACTCAAGTCCCCATGTCTTATCAATACCCTGTTTGATATGCATTTTGTATGTGTATATTTTTTAATTTTTTGAATTCTTCCTTTCACACACTGCCTGTTTAAATGTTCTCTGCAATGTGATGACTCTGATGAAGGCCACAAGCTGAAATATGTTGGTCTGATAGTAAAGTTGTTCTTTATGTTACAAGTGTTAATGGAGTTTTAAGCTCTTCATACTGTTTTCTCTCTGGAAATAGGAGACATGCCAGAAATCTCTCTCAGAATAATTCACACACACAGGTGTGACAACAAACGACTGGCCTCTTTCCCCCTTTTCCTTCTTTTCTTTTCTTTTCTTTTGCTCTCCAGCCCAAACACTGCAGGACCCTGATCTGAAGTCTGAGCTGGAGTAAAATATCCTTCATCCCCTGCGTCTGTAGTTGTGTCCTCTGCACTGATTGGCCCTGAACGCCCCTCTTCAGCTTATCATCCCTTTGTAGAATACACAGAGCACGCATACTTATCTCCAATGGTGCAAAACACAAACAAACCGCAGCCCCTGCATGCTTGATGGCCCACTTTATTTCCATCTGTCAGAGGAAGCAGACATGAGGCAGAACCACATGTTTGAGTAACACTGCCCAGACCTGAGGTGTCGCCAGGGTTTAGGTAGGGTGTGTGTGGGTGGGGAGGATTGGTTTTACTCCAAACAGAGCAGAGATGAAACATGGAGATGCAAAAAGACACCTGTGCAGAGAGAATTTAAGGTGCACAGCAGCTCTTCATCTCTAATAATCTTTCATCTGTGCTGATAAAAAGACAAGCAGGAGCAAAGCATCAAGATATCGCACTGCACACGCAATCAGCTTTTTTGTTTTCCATCGCGTGCCTGTCATGATTATGCTTATCAGCGGGGTGCTGAAGTCCTCTAAGGTCATTTTGTTTATTTCCTCGGGAGTTTCCAAAACATGCTGCAAGTGCTTGTCATCAGGATTGAGATGCTACAGATAGCTCAGACTGTGCGTGGATTAGCCTTTGAATTCCAACATCCAGTAATTAGTGTTGTCCGCTGCGTGACTGCGTGTATGCTCTCGCACACGCTCAATTCTGCACAAATACACTAATTTTCCATTAATATCTGAGTATATTTGAGGATACTGTAGGTTTATTTTCAGTGCACCCAGAGGGTCTCGCCATGTTAGCCTTGTTAATCCTGCTGTTGTATCTGTGACAGAAGAGCAGAGCTCAGAGATCTTTGTCATCTCTGTGTATTTGTCTTGCTCTGGGCTATTTTGGTAATTCCAATACTTTACACAGTGCAGTGTCACATTAAGACTTCCTCTACTTCTTCAGTGTTGTCTTACATGGATTAAAGAAAACCTCCTGTTTTTTCTGGCAGGTTAAAGGTCAGATGCTGTATGGATATGTTCTGAGGTCACTGCAGATCAGTCATCATGTTTGTTTTGTCTGTCTTCTGTTTTTCTGGATGTAAGTTTAGCCAGCGTAAAGCCTGCGGTGCAGTGCGAGCGATCAGAAGAATGAGATCCAGATTGTTGCCTAGTCTGTCACATGCATGTTCATTTATGTCTTCATCATGAAAGGCTTCTTATGCTGTGTAACCTGCATGCATGTCAGATGAGCATCGTGATTAAAATCTCTCTCATTTGTGATTTGTGTTTGTGTAACCTCAACAAGCGGAGGTTCGGCATACCTGCATTATTGCTGGAGTTAAACCCTTACCTCCTGCAGGCCTGCCATCAATCAGCGCAGTGCCGGTTAGCGCTGCGCTGGATTAGCGCAGGTTTGACCCACACCAGGTGTGTGTGACCTGTGTCACAACTGGGGTGTCGTGTTCTCCGGTGCCTCTCTGCGAGTCTACCTGAGTAGAGGCTCACTGTTCCGCACGCCATCACCCTGAACCCAAAAACGCCCAATCAGCTTTGATCCCACCCTGCGGCCCCTGGAAGTAAGTGGGGTCTAATCCCCAAAAAGCCTTAGAAAGACACAGAGGAATGCCTGGCACACAGCACACCATTCACCCAGGGATTAGGGCGAGAGGAGCTCAGCTTCACACAGTAATTTACTCCACAAACTCTGTGAGTGTATACGCGTGGGTGTGTAGTGTGTGCGTGCATCTGTACATGTTTGCAAATTCTGCACGCATGCATGCACACAGTTAGCAAATAATCTGAAAACCTTAAAAGAACTTTGCTAAAGCTGCCAGGTAAGCAAGTTCACATTTGGTTGAATACTAACTGGCAGCTTTTTCAGCAATGAAAAAGTTTTCAAAGCAGCTGGAGCTGCAAAAAGGTCAAACAATTTATGCCAAACATGAGGCTGAGGGTGCACTGGTCCAAAACATAAAACATATCATAATATAATCTGGTTCCAGAGTGGAAGTCAGGAAATATTCAGAAAAACATCAATATATGTGGTGTAAGTAAGATTATTTATCCTGTATCCATAGGCAGGAAAATGTTTTTTTCTTAAAAGTTTTCACACAGCTGTATCTCATAACACTGCAAATGTATGCAAATCACATATAAAATAACTAAATTGTTACATCAGACTAAATAAATGTTAAACAATCTCTAATTTGTTTGTTTAACCTCTTAACATCCACCTTTGCTATGGGGTCTATGTGGAATACCCAAATTTAAAGGCCTATAATGGAGAAAATATAACTCCAAAAATATAGGTATGAGAGTTAGGGGAGAATCTAACAATAAAAATTAATTTGTATTTAATGAAATATAAAAATAGCATGTCCATATTGACTTAAATTTGTACATTTAAATCAATATGCACAGTGCTAAGAACTACTTAAAACTCTTACGGTCCATGCATGGGCCGTGAGGATGGCAACACATTAGCATGCAGAATCATTCATTTGGACAACAGAACTTTGACTCCACCAAATAATAAACCAGCCCTGTCGCAAATGATAGCAACATTCAGTTTAAGCCAAATACTAACAAGGACATAACTTGTCTGCAGTTAATCCCTGTTTCCTCACTAATGAAACAACTGTCTGTTCATTTGTCAGTCTGGAACCTGAAGCAGTTTTATAAACATCTGTAACCCAGAAATCAAATGCAGCTGATCCTCATCCGGTTTGATAGCACCGACACTCCGCTAAACAGGATTTTTTCCTTTTTTGTATCGATCCTCGAAGGAGAACACTGAGAGCTAAAAACGCGAACCTGCTGCTTTTAATTATAGTTTCATTTTCTACAGCCACAGGATTATGCATGTCCACAAGAAATAGTGAGTGCGGAGGCCCTGTCTGTCGGCACAGCGAGAGGAGGGATGCGGTCGTATCAGGTGGATGACTGTGTTATTCAAACTCATGTCACAGACGCACGGTATCACAGTCAGTCTCAGCGTGTGTGTGTTTTAACAGGTGCACAGTTGTAGCGAAACGTATCATGATGTAAAGAGTGATGCTCACAGTTGGCATTAAGTTGACAGAGAAGACAATGAGGCAGCACTGTGCTGCAGACTCATCAATCTTCTGCTGAACCTGGAGTTTGGAGGGAGTGATGTTGACCCTGGCTCGCTGCCACTGCTGTGAGAGCTTACCCATATGTGGCTTCTTGTACGTAACAGAGCGATGGAGCATCAGTGGGTGGATTTCATATGATCTAATGGAAGAGAAGTGTGATGTCAGTTTAGTTTATGGTTTCTTGTGCTCTCTTACCTGGAAATATTCTTGGTAAGCGCTCCTTCCTGCAGTTTTCTGAGAGCGTACTGTTGCTCTACAATCTGATTAAGTTTTTATTTGAGGAGAGAATATGAGCCGGAGCTTTGAGACCCTGTTGTTCAGTCAGGCTTATGTCTACACTAATAGACTGTATGTGACTCTGTTAGGTGTTGGACCTGTTCAGACATGCAGCTTGTCAGACACACAAACAGTGGGCTGTGCTTTTATCAGCCAGACCTCTATGTCTGCTTTCCTGTCATGCATGAATGTATCTGCTGTCAGAAAACCTATTATGGCCCAGAGCACTCAAAGAGCAGATATAGTGCAGTGTCTCTCTGTAGTGATACATCACGAGAACCTATTAACCATAAACTTGTTTGTATGACATGTCACCTGATCATGTCTAAAGACTGAAGTGCTTGTGGCTTTTCTGCATGGAGCGTGTTTGGACGTAATAAGTGTTTAAATGATGATGACAGACCAGACTTTTGGAAAATCTTTACTTGAAATCAGTCATGCTGTTGCATTGGATTTTACAAATGAGAACTAATTCATGTAGTTGTGAGGGAAATAAAAGAAAAGAGGTAAATGTTGAGTCAAAGTTATGCCTTGGAATGATTTTAACAAGGTTGCAATTCATTATTTTTCTCATTAAAACTTATTTTAAGTATGAGGTGTGCTCAAAATCTCTAGGGACTTGTCACATACCACGAAGCAATGCACATGTAGTGCATGTAGTAATCAGTTTCATACAGTACATATTCCAAGTTACATTGCTTGATCAACATCAGCACCTTGGTAACACACTTTTTTCCCACTATCATGGTCACATTTGCTATTTCAACTGAAACTTAGGTCTATGGCTGTAGCCCACACACCAACCCTCAACTGGAAACAGAGACATGTCACATGGGGTCATACCCTTCTAGGAGAAAGAAAACTGTGTTGTCTGGGTAAGAAACTCATGCATTTTGAATGCACTCTTAAATCGCTAAACCTCTTTGGGGCTCTTTATATGATAATTCTAATTCTTTTCTTGAAATGCTGACATAGCTGTTTGTGCCACAGTTCTGGTTGTTTGCGCTGAAAACTCTTGATTGCATCGTGACCTGAAGCGCCTTCCTCAGTCTTGGAGACTGCGGGCTCTCCACTGCAAAGACTGTGGTTGTAGTCATAGACTCAGCTCTTGTTCTAGATATTGATCCTTGGCATGCAGTTTGGGTCAGAGACGCTCTCAGACTTAGACACTGTGCTGCTTCTGCTCATGAGTCAGGAAATATCAAATGGGCACATACTGATTGGAGTCAAAGGAAATAGAAGTTGGGTATAAGCCTCCAATTGGCCCACTGTTTCAGTTGGCATTTTCCTCCCCTTCTGCTATTACTACACAACATTCTTGCAAGGGCACCATTGCTGCATTCTGGGTTAAGCACTGCCCAGGACGATTACAATTGGTTTAGAGAAATACAAACAAGCCAGGGCAATTTTCTTCTCTTATTCCAGAATGATAACAGGTGGAGCCAGACCTTTCTCCAGCACTGGGACAGCGCTATCATAGACTAGGCACATACCAGTTTTCACCAGAATGTGTGTAATTCAGGTTCTGATGATGAACAAACAATGTAACTTGAAATAATTACTTGTGAAGGTCAATTTTTTGGAACTGCTACATGCTGTCATATAACTACAACCCCGGGTACTTGGCTTTAAGATCTAGGACTTCTGAGGCTTGGATGCCTGTGCATATTTTTAGTTAAGCTTGGCTGTAGGCTAAGGAACAAGAAGAGTGGGCTTACCATAATGCTGCAGCTCTCCTTCAGCAGTGTCCTGATTTACTTAGGCCAGCCCCACCCATAGTCCGGTGGCATTGTTTATCATCTGGATTCCATCATCAGTTCATTTTATTAACATTAAAATGCAGACAAAACTCAAAATTTAACTGAGCAACAAAAGGGGGGTTTTCATCAACAGTATTCCTCTTGGGAAGGTCATGATGGCATTTCCTTCTTCACAAACTCTGATCTCTCACATTCATCAACTCGCCCCTCCTTATCAAACTCACACATTCATTGACTGGGTAAGTCCACCCCCTAGCCTGACAGCCATACAGGACAGCCAATTAAGAGAAAGTGACAAGGCAATGGACATTATTGTGCAGGGCTTTGAATAGTTGAAAGACTTCAAAAAATTTATATAAAAGCAACCTACTTACCATACACCATTTGTGTGTCACATTTCAGGGCTTTTAATGTAAACATACAGGAGAAGGAAATGCCCGTTTACAGTAGCCTACAGTGTAATGGATAGCACTGGTGTTGCATTCCTAGTGGGAGACGTCTCAGACACTGTTCGATCATCCAACAAGCACCTTGTTGGAAGCGTGCTGAGACCTTTAATGCTGATGTGTCAGATGTTTTTTCTAGCATTATAGAGTTGTATGTTAACTTTGAACTGAGAGAACTTTAATATCCCATTGAGTCTCTGCAACCGTTTCAAAATCTAAACATAATTTTACAGAATTCTTTCATTTTAACAACAGTAAAAAATGAAAATAAACGTGTCTCTTGTAACTTCAACACATAGATAGAGGGGGGGTTTATTCAGCAGTTTATGTTCTTACAAACTGTTTATACTGGCAGTCAAGCATATTTACAGTGACGAGGGGAATATCTGATGAGAAGATGTTGTAAATTAAGTTTCCTCTCAGCGACTCCTCTGCCTCTGGATGTGGTGAAACAGTGGTCTTTAGCTATCTTAGTATGAGCATCCAACATTTTTCACCCTGACAGACCTCTGAGCAGGACCAAATACCCCCACAGTAAAATGATCCAAACTTATGAAGGCAAAGTGGAGATTAGGGTGATATATGAGATGTCCCAAAGGAAACTGACAAATCAGATGATTTGTTATGGCAGAAGAAATGAACAATGCTCTCTGAGAGAAGCTGAATCATGAGGAAAAGTGAAACAATAGTGAAGAAAGATTTGGCCTACTTCTTACCGCACATGTCTGCTGCTCTCAGTTCATTTATAGCCCTGCAGAGTGGAGCAGGTTTATGGTTTGCTGTTGAGGCAGAATATCTTCCTAAGGGGAGATGGAATGGCTTCAGTCTGGCAGTCTGTCCTGGCTCTGAATGGACATACAGTCACTATCTCGCAGTCGTTGTGTTCAACTGGAGCTTTTGTGTTTGGTTGTCATGGATTCTGCTGCTTGGTTGTCAGCAGGGGTTTCGTTGTTTTTATCATTTACATGGGTGGTTAAGGAAAAGTATAGGTTATTGAACCAAGACTTACTCTCTTGTGTCTTCACACAAACCGTACACCAAGAGGGAAATAACTAGGACCGCACCGATATGGGATTATTGAGTCCAATGCCGATGCTGCTAGGGAGCATGAAAATTCCCATTACGATATTGAAATGTGCTGAATGTGGTCATCAAATACTGACAAAGATATGGATTCATTTTGAAAAACATTATTCCAAACATCTGTGCACTTAACAGGGAACACTTTACTTATTAGTTCCAAGCATTTTTTCCATTCTTAAAAACAGCTTTAATATTGGTACATATCTGAACATATATGCCGATATCGATTTATCTGCGATAGGCCAAAATCTGCTGATAATATTGGCAATTCAATTTATCGGTCTGGCCCTAGAAATTACATTTAGGGGTCCCCCAGTAGCTCAGTTGGTAGAGGGGGTGGGTCCTCACTGCAGCAGCCATTGATTCGATTCCACCCCTGACCATTTGCTGCATGTCATTCCCCTTCTCTCTCTCTCCTACATTTCCTGTCTAAATCTTCAGCTGTTCTGTCAATAAAGGCTGAAAAAAGCCCCAAAAATATCTCCAAAAAAAAGAAAGAAAGAAAAAAAATAATTTCCGTTTAGCTGGTGTTGCAACAGGCCTTCAGACCTTGAACAAATAATTAGTGTTGGACTGGGCGTGTCTATCAAAAACATGGGGCAAAGGATTTATTTCATCGGTACTCAGTATGCAGAGCAGAGGACATGCGGCAGGATGTTAGACTGAAAGTTTGTGGATTGGCCTCCGCTCTGCTTGGCTGCAGCTGTGGGCAGAGAGCTGGAGCGCTTGTCAGCCTCTGTATGATAATGAGCAGGGTCAGCATCAGAGGGCTGCTGGCCAGGAATTCAGCTGCTTGTTTTTGCGGAGAGCAGCCGTGTGTAAACTCTTCTTATTGCTTGGTCTTTGCAACCTATTGTTTGGATAGTTTTCATCTTCTCTTTTTGCAACATCTCATCTTTCAGTTAATTTCAGCTTGGCTTTTATTCAGTGATGGGCAGCAGTACAGTTCTCGGAAACAAGTTATGGTAAAAAATTTTTAACAACTAAGGCACTAGAGTTTGAAATTCAATGATTGCACTCCAGTTAATAATCCAAATAAAACTGTATTACTTTTAGACATTTTAGAGGTCAGTCTCTTTGCTGTGTTTGAAGGAGTTGGATAGCGGAGCAGAAATCGGTTAGTTTGGTGCTCAAAGTTGGAAAAGGAAGTTGGCTTCCTCCAAAAGAGGAGAAATAATGTTTCCACTAACTCAAGTATTTTCTTCTTAATATTTTGTGTCTTCTTAGCTGCTAGCAGGCTACTGGTAAGCCTATTTTCAGGCATCAGCCACTTTTATTCACATTTGGAGGTTGTTTAAGAGCTTGCAGCTTAAGGATAGGACATCTGAAGTGCTGTTTAACTAGCTGCTTGTTTTGTATTTCTATGTATGTTTGGAAGTTTTGAGTCTAATGTAAGGGACAAAACCAAAAGTACATATTTGTCATTTTAACTGTAGTGGCATTTATTTATCCAGACTTTTGTAGACTGTTGTTGAGCAACTGAGTTCTGAAAATAACTTGAGATAGTTAAATAGACATATAAATAGATAGATAGATAGAGAGATAGATAGATAAAAACTTCCTGCATGAAAATGCTCACAACAAGATCTGCGAATTGTCGAGTAACCAGGTCATGATATTTGTTTTGACAACTTGCACCAAACAGACCTGACTGATAATCTGCTCCACAGGTGAGAGAGAGAGAGAGAAAAAAAAAACATCTTGGATTTTGGAGTAAAATGTCTCTTTAAAGACTCCTTTGAACTTTCAATGAGTAATAAATTATCTGCAAGTTAATATGTTCACTTTGCTTTATTTCTTACATGACTTCCCCAACGCTGGTCTAAGGTAGATTTGGTCGTTCTCTGAACTTGGCTGCGTCACTAGAAGGGCGTCTAACTAGGCAAATATGAGCAGTCAGGTTGTATATATTTATTTTACACAAACAACAAAATTAAACATAAGCAGAAGAGGAAAGTTAAGGCAGAAAGGGGAATTACATAACAGTCTGCAGTTGCTCCTTTTGAGTCTTGTTTAGGGAGTAGTGCTGACAGTTTGGTTGCACTCCTTTTGTTTCGTGACTTAGATAATCTGGTTTAAAAGTTGGCCTCTTTAAAACTCATCTGCTTGTGTGCTAACCCCTGTCAAATAGCATTGCTGTGCCCTGATCTTGTGATCTAATCTGATGTCTTAACCAACAGAAACAACAGTGAAATACTGTAATACCCGAGTAATAATGTAATAAAGCAAAATGACCCTTCAAAGAAAAAACAACTTCTCACTTCTCAAGTGTCAGCAGCTCAGCGCAACTTGCATGTTATTAAAAAGCAATAAATTATTGTCTTATACTGCATGCATGTGTGTGTGGAGGCATAACTCTGGTTGTGGTTGTGTTCAGAGTTTTCAGAGCTGTTGTTTGTCAGCCACCTGCAGCAGCATCAAGGTTTGGAGCAGTGTGGTTTAATTACTGCAGGGTGCAGGGAGTGTTTTATATGAAGAGGTCATGGACAAGATGGACCCCTCCCTGCCACACCAAAGCAGCAGCAGAAGAGTGTGTGGTTTCATCCAGTCGCGTCTTGGTCTGCAGCCCTGGAGTTGTTTGCATGGGTTTCCCTGGTGACCGCACAAGAAGACAAGAAGATGGAGGGAAAAGATGGGAAAAACGTTGCACATCGCTGGATCAGATGCCAACCAAGGTCATTGAAAGAGAGAGAGAGTGACGCCAAGGAAAAGTTTACAAAGCAGCTTTTACTTGGGTCAAGCGGGGTCATGAGGGAGGAGCAGGGCTCTGTCGGGCTTCTCTGTTATTGTGTCTCTCTTAATAAAAGCAAAGAGTGTTTGCTGGATTGTCAGCCTCTGCCACAGGCTTTTATTAGACATCTGCTGCTTTCAAGTCAAGTGGAGGAAATGTTTAAAGACTGGTGGGTGGATTTGCAGCCCGTCCCAACCACATTCTGTCTCAAATCAGCACGCTAAGATCTGACAGATCCCAGCACTAATTTTAGCCACTTTATGCAGACCAAATTCTCTCAAGTTTGTGTTCATAGCGGATTCTTTTTCAGCCTTGTGGCACTCACCGCACTAGAGCCGTTGTGGATATTCAGGCAGCATGTAGTCCGCTGAGACGGCCAACAGTCACTCAGGCATGTGATAGAGGAGTGAACACTACTGCTCCGCTACAAGCCAAACAAGTGGTTAACAAACTGTGGAGGCAGATCTGCTCTGCTCAGTCATTAGAGGCAACAGCAGTGAGTGATTTTGAAACAAAGCTCAATATCCCTGTAATTAGTATCTATGAGCGCCTTGAGGGGATCCTGGGCAGTCTGGACCAAACCTTCCTGGGGTAGATAGTTGTGGGTCTCTTCTGGAAAACACAATAAGCAGGAAGTGTGATTGGAGGAAGGGAGGGGAGGTTATGGAAGGTGAGTGCTGCATCCTGTGCAGCGAGCTCTGCCCCACAGCTGTCTGTGCCCTGCGAGGCCAGTCTCCTGTCCCACAATGCCAATGAGAGCTCATGTCTTTAGGCCAGACAAACACCTCTGTCAGCAGACCGCAGTCACCCCACCAGTCAGACCATTCAGCCCGCCGCTGCTCTGTAATTACACACCACCGCCTGCTGTGGAGGGGGCGGGAGGGGGCTGCCAGACTGAGGTGCAGACCCCATCACTGCCGTCAGCATCACTACAGGCATGTGCTGGAAAAACAGAGAGAGTGAGAGAGATAGGGAGAGTGAGTGAGAGGGAAGGTGAGGTAAAGACAGCCCTGTCTGGGACAGAGAGGCGGGGGGAGAGGCCAGAGACCCTCCCCCTTCCTGTGAAAGATTAGAGGCCGTGTGTGCAAGCACATCTGGAAGGGTTGGACGAGCTGAAAGGACTGATGTGAGAATCGGCAGAAGCAGAAATGAAGAAGATTAGTTGAACAACACTGCTGGTCACACTGAAAGGTAGCTTTTTACTCTATAAATGTGTTTGTGCACCATGCCTGAAAATTACAGAAATACCATTACAAAAGTGCTCCTAAAAAACACCATCAGCTGAAGCAGCCATCTGATTGTCAGGTTCAAACAGCTCTGAGTGATCTGATGTACAACAATGCCCTTCTCAAGTGAAAGTGCAAATATTTTATACTTCTAAATACTTCAAGTGGAAGTTGAATAATACAGTTGCACCAGACTGGAAGACTGGATTTTTCGAGTTTGCACCTTTTTTGTACAACAAACTTATTGTGTCATGTTGCAATTTCTATACTTAAATTTTTAAGTTTTTACTCTGCATATGTCAGTCAGAAAAGATGACAAAGTAAGATTTTCGCAATGCAATGTAACTCATTCTGTGTGCAGATGTCAATAAAGCTTTGAATCTTGAATTTAAAAAAAACACCTGTAAGTAAAAGTTTTTTTCGACAATTTATTTAAAGAACAAATTTCACAAAGTCAAGAAAAAGGCATTCAAAATGGTGTAAAATCCAAGTATACAAATCAACATAAATAAACACAAACATACACATGCATACATGGACGCACTGGTGATTAAAATTTAAACAATTCAATCAAAACTGGACCAGACAGTGAATGTAAATTAAGTTGAAATCAGACCTAAGACAAGAGTTGAAAAACAAATGTTTATTTACGACAATAAACCACATATGATACCAGTTATTAATTATTAATTACTAGCGCTACTAATACTCAAAACTACCCCCAAAGGTACATGAATCATTTCCTCAGGTGCAGTAACCAGACTAAATGTAATTAATTTTCATCCTTCGTACGGACTCATGGAGGCGTTGCTGTGGTTTGCATAGTGTGGTGAGTGTGTGCAGTCCTACGCTACCTCGGCTCAAGTGTCTGGGCTGATTGATGAGGTGAGATGTGTGTGCATGAGGTGGAAACCTCTCTGACCCTGCACGCTCTCACCTCAGGGTCCCGGAGGCTGAAGCTTGCTTTCATTTGCAGCAGGTCTTTGCGACACCTCACCTCCACTTATAAACCAGAGCAGCTGTAGACTGGCCGCCTCAGTGCACTTGTTTTCAGCTTAAACACAGTGTGCAGGGGAGGATTCATTCTTCCTCAGTTTACCTTTTCCTCTGGGATCAATTATCTGACCAATTGTTTCAGCAAGGCCGCACTTCCTTCTCACCTGTAATTACAGCTGAACCTGACCAGTGTGTGGGCTGCTCCATGGAGAGGGAGGTGGGGAGGCAGAGTGGCAATTCCAAAGGAAGGAAATGATGAAGTGTGTCCCACCTTTAAGTCAATCACCTAATAAAAGAGACCTGCGACCATGGGAAAGCACAGTAAACGCTGGGGTTCAGATACAAGTTTGCAGTGAGCAGAGCACCAAGCATTGATGACTAAGACCTGTCAGCTGTGTGAGAGCTGGAAGCTGCTGGTTGCTCTGCTTTAATCAGACATGTTAAAGGTACTCTGATCATGCACTTAAGTAACAGCAGCAATACCGCTGTTAAGAAATACTCCAATACAAGAAAAAGGCCTGCATTCAAATTTTTATGTTTGAGTGCAAATGCATTGGAATCAAAATATGAAAAAAGGACCAAAAGGAAAAGTACTCATTGCACAGAATGTCCCATTTCAGGATACTATGTGTTATATTATTGGAGTATAATTATCTAAGCATTAATGTGTGCATCACTTCAGTGTTGTAGCTGGTGAAACAGGAGCTAATTTCAGCTACTTTATGTACTAAAATCTGCTCGGTAACTAATGAGTTCCCTGTGTGGTTCAAAGTTTTATCATAATCTATAATGTGATGTATAATGTCATTATTTGTTTATTAATCTGATTTTACAAAGTAACTAGGTACTGAAGTTATCAGATCAATGAAGTGGAGAAAAAGTACATTTTTTGCCTCTGAAATATAGAAGAGTAAAAAAACAAAGCATCAGGAAATGGAAGTACTAAAGTAAAGTGCAAGTACCTCAAAATTGTACTTAAGTATAGAGACTGAGTAAATGTACTTTGTTACTTCCCACCACTGTCTTTAATACAGGCTAATTGATTTAAGCCAACCATCAATAAAAAAGACTGGACCAGTAAACTGTGTAAATACCGTTAAACACTGAATTGTCTCTATACTGTTTATTCACTCATAGCACTGATCAGATAGCAGTTCTTTTGTTGTTCATTTAAACTCTGTATACATTACTGTAGGCAGCTCATTCCTGTAACTGATCACCAAAATACTTGATTTGATCGTGATATTGACAAAGAAACTGTATTTTATACAGATCAGTCACATCATGGCCGATAGCTTATCTGGTCATCAGGTCAGTCCTGGCAAACATCCTAATTAGAAGACTGGTCTCCCGATCAGATTCAAACACATGTATCACGTTTTACTCAGTGAAAACAGTTGATGCAGGTTGAATGATGGTGATCATTATTGTTTTTTCATCTGTACTTGACACAATGTAGCAGATCTGCCTGAAAAACAATTTTTTTTAATTGCTCTTGACAAAATGTGCAGGAATATTTTTAAAATGGCCAGTGACTGGGTTTTATACGATTGTTTTTTTGGAAAAGGAGTATTAGACAAGGACAGAGTGAGAGGAAGAACAGGAGAATGAAACAACACGGAGATTAAATCACCTCCATTTCTCTACAAGATACGCTCACTCAGCAAACATGTTTGTTCTGAGTAGCCACCTCGTTCAGCTTGACTTATTTTCGGGCAGCATTCTCTATGAGTGGAGTGTGTGTGTGTGTGTGTGTGTGTGTGTGTGTGTGCAGCAGCAGTCTGTCCGAGGTTGCAGAGACAGAGACAAACGCCTCCTCGAGTCTGCTGTCAGCACCTGGTCACTAATGATGCTGCAGCGCTGAGCTCAGCTAATTGACCAGACAGAGATGGATCAGGACTTTACACTCTGCTGTGTCTGCTTGCTTCACCATGTGCATGTGTGTATGTGTGTGTTTTGATGTCTGAATTCGCATCTGCTGCCAGACCCTGTACGGCATCTCCTTCCTGGGACTTCAAACTTTGAGATAACACAGTTACACTTGAGGAAACAGCAGAGAAAAAACTTTTACTGGCTGTGCAACAAAACTTCGGCTTCGACCCTGTCTTCATTCATTTACCCCCATCTGCTGCAAACCATATGAGAGGACACTGAAAGACTCACTCATACATTCATAAAGCCTTTCTGTCTGCAAGCTACTAAATCTTTCTGCAGGAACAGAGAGCAAATAAACCCCAGTAGGTGATGAGCTCGGAGGATCAGGCAGCCAGTGCTGCTGAGTGTGAGATGTGTGTTTAAAGGCTCTGGTTGGCAGCATGAACTGGGCTCTTAGCGTGAGGGCTCTGGTTTATTTTCACTGGGAGAGTATCACTAAGAAATGACCTTGGCCCATTAATAATACAACCTGTGTGTGTGTGTGTTTGTCACACGTGCACTTTCTCTCTCCCACACACACATGGATGATACCCTACACATGAACACACACTCACACACCTTAGTTTGTAAGGGGAGAATTGCAGCTGCGGTGTGGGTCGTCGTGCCCTTGGCTCTCACTCTGGTGGTACCTGCCGAGCTCCAAGTGGGTTTCTAAGGCCAATAATAACAGCTTTGAAATAAAGCTGTCATAATAATAATATAATGATATAAAAGTAACAGATTGTTCCTGCTTTTGTGGAATCCTATCAAAAATGGTGCATTCTTTTCGAGTGCAGTCAGTTCAGATGAGGGCTTTCCCCTTCACACTTGGCATGAATGTGTCTGTGGTGTTGGCTCAGTTTGTTACTGAGGCAAGTTACCAGGCAATCTCTCTGTTTCTCACTGTTGTTTCAAACTGTTTTGAATATTTTACTTTTAATCCAATTTGCCGAAAGGACACTTCTGGTTTTATATTTTGTGTTTTGTTTTTTTTTTCTCTATCAGCAATAAAAAACTTTCCTATCAAAAATCCAACGTGAGCAAAAAATAAAATATAATCATAAATTTTAACTCCTTACATTTCAGCACCTCATACGAGCTGCAGTTTGTCTTTGTCTGTACACTGCTGGGATGTAAGATACAGCCAATGTTAATGAGTTACATGATTAATATATAATTGAATTCAAGTTTTAATCCATTATATTCCAATTGCACTGCACTAACATGTCAGTATTTTCTTTTAATCTGACGGACTGGTGCTCATTTTACTCACCCTCAGTGTTTTTCTATGAATTCAAGCAGCAAATGATGTGCAGCAGAGGCAACAGGGGAGAGAAAGCAGTCCTGTCAGTGTTTCATCTGAGGCCCATAGGGCTACATGTGTGGCTTGGCAGACCTGTTGCTCTGATTTTGGCTTCATTGGTCGGTCGAACGCTGGCCCCCAGCTGCAGGCTCAGAAAGACTGGATGCCATTAGAGCTCCTCTCAACTTTAAGATACCTGCAGAGCTCCAAAGTAAACTCTAATTTAGATC
This sequence comes from Naso thynnoides, assembly GCA_029783665.1. Classification (NCBI taxonomy): domain Eukaryota; kingdom Metazoa; phylum Chordata; class Actinopteri; order Acanthuriformes; family Acanthuridae; genus Naso; species Naso thynnoides. Next base: position 5,187,970 of record JAQLOL010000022.1, on the reverse strand, counting down.
AACTCAGCCCAAAATAGGTGTTCTGCGAAATCTCACTCGTTTGCAAAAATTTCCAACACCTTTTGCTGCAGCTGTGAAGTTCTTTTATGCGCTAGACTTAGTGCATATCACCATGTGCTTGAGCATGAACAATCCTACAGTCCATCCTTCATAACAGCCTGATAAGACACTCATTATGAAATAGGAACAGATAACCTTCACACTGTGACCTGCACTCATATCTTCCTCCGTCTCCTGGGGGATTATTGCACCAGCAGGGGCAAAGTTTATGCAAAGAGTGTTTGTAAACAAGTTACTGAGCTGTGTGTGTGTTTGTGTGTGTGTATGTGTGTGTGAGAGAGAGAGAGAGAGAGTGAGAGAAAGAAGTGGAACAAGCTACAGAGCTGATGTCAGGACGGCCTCTGGCCTGCTGAACTCTCTCTATGGGGGGATTCCTCTAATGAAGAGCTCTGACTCAGTCGCTGATTACAGCCCAGTGCAACACGGGGGCAAAAGGTCAAATATATTCACACATTTCTTTGACCCCCCCCCCCCCCACTGGGGCAATTAGCCCACTGAGAACAAAGAGTGGATACAATGAGCCGTGTCCATCGGGAGGAGGGGCGTTCATTAACTGTGATGATGTTATTGTTGGCCAAGAGACCAGTGCATCACACCCGAGGCATCCAAGTCATCCTCTTCCTTTGGGGGGCTTCATGCACACACGCCGGCCTGCAGACCTCGTCGGTAACAGACACTGACACTGGAGATGCAGCAGTGGGGTCTTGCAGGATTTTAAATTTGTTATTGCAGGACAGAGAGAGAGAGAGAAAGAGAGAGAGAGCATAGAAGAGGTGTTTGTGGGGGAGACAGTTGTCCTTGTGCCAAAGCCGGCTTAATGCCTCGTACAATAGCTCGAGTGTGGGTGAGGGGATCTTGGCGCTGAGTGTTCTTTACTCCAGAGGGAGGAGAGATGCTGTTAGGAGAGCTAGATTTCCTATCCAGAGCCCCCCTTTGTAATTGAATGCAGCCATCTACATGATCCGAGCTGCAGAAGAAAAAGTCTGCCGCATGTACATGTATGTACACACACACACACACACGCCAATCTTTGTCTACACAGTCTTCCCCATGTGAACCAAAGCGCGGCCCGGACAAATGAGGAGCAGATCAAAGCGTGTTCTCCTTGTTTCTGTACAAGGCTTATGTCGTTACTGAAATGCGGAAGAGTTTTCTCAGTTTAAACTGCATGCCATAACATTTCAGTCTCAGGTCTTACATGGTCTAAATCCATCTACACTTGTAATCCTCTGAGAAATACCCCAAACCCAAAACAGTGAAATCATGAGCACAGAGGTTGAGGGGGGGAATTATAGGAGCGGTCTCAATTTACCCTAAACCATGTGTTCTGTGCACTTTTCATACTCCTCCTTTGCCCTCTCTCCCCCCTCTCTGGGTAATCGCTAAACCCGTTATGCTTTTCCTGTCTTAAGTTCCTGAACGTTTATTTTTCTCCATGACAATAAGCTCTCCGTTTTCCTTTCCTGGGACAGCAGTGGATAGAGACGGATCATGACTTGTGATGTTCAGTAAGTGAGGCTGTTTGATACCGTTCTCTTGCTGCAGCCTGGTCCTGCAGGTGCTATTTCACGGCTTCTTTTTGAGTGTAGCACTTGGCGTTGAACATGACTGCTGGCTTCTCGGTGGCCAAGACGAGCTTCCTGGTGGCTAATGAGGTGCTGAACCCGGCCTCTTGTTTGCATCAGGAGCACCTGGGCCAACCAGAGCCAGACCAGGCCAGACAAAGGAGTCAGTCTAGCATTTCCACAAAAGTCTGCCCGTTCAAAACATGCAGAACCCAGGGACACAAACTCCCACACTTCATTAAATGAAAGCAAGACAGAATGTGAGCCGAGACTACCCATTCTCTCTGCACAAGGAAACTATTGTTTGTCTTTACACGCCCTCTCTCCCAGGCTCTGTGATTTTATACTCCATGAAGAAACAAGGCAAAGGAGAGAAAGTTAGCAGAGAGGCAGCATGCACACTGATTATCTCATGGAAATGTAGCAAAAACAAAAGCTCCAACTGTCTGTGGAGATTTTCCAGTTCTGTCTTTTCTACGACCTTCAGCTTCCTGTCAGCTCCTCAGGCAGCGAGCAAGAAGCTCACCTGCACCACAGCAACACAGACACAGACACACAGTCTGTGTAACTTCTAGATAATTGGACTGACATTACATTAAACATAGACTGACACTTTGACATGTGCTGCCTGTTAAAATGAATTTTGAAGTTGGATCAGATGACACTTTTTCTTGTCTCTTTTTCTTCAGACTCTTTAGTTGTTTTTCTGTAGTTGTCTCTGGCTGCCCTCCACAGTCATTACAGCTGTCACTGAGATCTGTAGCCCGAAAAAACATCATGACAGTATAAGAGGAGCAAGTACACCGTTAAAACAAACCACCACAACTATCAGACAGAGCATCAGGATTGATCAATTCCTTAAAAGTTAGGCTTTCTTTCATGCCAACACTTGTGTTTTTTGGCAATGTGGTTATGCTCTTTTTAGAAAATGAACATTAATTGTAGTTTTAAGAACCAAGTTTTGTATCCTTTCCAAAAGTCTGATCCAAGTCTTTAAAATATCACAAAAAAAATGTTCAATATAAACTCTCAGAACCATAGGCTACTTCAGAAGTCTCTCTAACTGGCCAAAACACAACAATGGTCAATTAAATGATATCCCATTTTTAAAAAGCAGCAAATTATCACATTTGAGTGGATATAACTAGAATCACTGATGCTTTTGCTTTAAAATTATTCAAAAAATTGACTGTGCTCTTAGCTGTAATCTCAGCAGCGTACAAGTGATGTTTGAATTAGGGCTAGACAGTAAATCGATTTTAAATTAGAATTGGTTTTAATTTTTTTGGACAATGTTAAAAAACTGAAAATCATGAAAACCGATTTTCCCTTCAACTGGGGCAAATACGGTAGCCTACGGTTCTCTTTTAGCTCTGGGGTCTTTTTTTAAATAAGTTTGGTGAAAGTTAGGCTGGCACTTTATAACCCCAAATTGGGGGATTCGTCTGTGTTTGAACAAACCTTTATTTAAAAAAGGGTTTAGTTTGGCTAAAGTTGAATTTGCACTTTATTCTCAATAGGGACCTTTATGTTTGTTTGAAATAAAAACAACGTATTTTAAATATTTTAAATAATTTCTTTGTCTTTTGTAGTTTAAAAAAAATGTAATTGAAAATTGAATGTGGCATGAAAAAACAATTAAAACAAAATCAATTCCCATTAAATCTGCAGGAAAGAAAGATCTTGGTAAGAATTTTGAGCCATGTTTTCCAGCCTCTTTCTTCCCATGTTGCTGATGAATGGAAGTAGAAACCTCCAAATTCCAGAAATTATGTTTTCAAGGTTAAAACTTCTTTATTATCTTCTATTTACAGATGCAGGGAACCAGTTTGTAGCTCAAGAAGCGGTGAGGAAACCATCAACACTGCGCCGCCCGCCTGCTCGCACAGGAGAGTCCATCTCTAGTAAGAACTGTGAACATGTCACTGCTTTGACAATATGACTCAATGATTAAGGTGCACATAAATATGTTTAAAAGTCAGATTCCTGAAGGCCATTTTCTGATTTTTAGATTGTCTCAACTGCAGTCGAGTCACGGCTTTCAGCGACCGACTGAGCTCACTGGAGACGAAGGTCTGGACCGAACTCATGTGGCCACAGAATCAGAAATACTGAAAAATACAATATGATGCTTTAATTGCTTCACTTCTTGTGTGATTTCCTGTACCAGGTTCAATTACTCACTGCCCCGGCCTCCATATCACATCGCCACCTTCAGGGTAAAGGAGGAACGGTGCCAGAGGCCTCATTACTGGTGGGGGCAGTGCCCGCTCGGGGAGCTCCTGGTGAGCAGGGACCTGCAGGTATATCGCAGTCATGCATGAATAGATTTAAGTTCAAAAATACTGAATGTTCCCATTAAGTGGAGTTCAGGGTTTTTGTGTATTGATAATTGAGTCAGAAATCACTCCTTGCAGCTTTCCTCCGTGAGCTACAACTTTTTTTTTGCCGTCTACCTGCTCACCTCCGCTCATATCCTATTTCCTCCACAGCATGGACACTCATTTCCTCTAGCAAAGTTAAGAGGTTGCCTGGTTGTCTGTGGTGCTCACTTTCAGCACTCTGTGGCTGTGTGGAAAGCGAACACTTCAGAGCCTGAAAGTCCTCTCCTCTCCTGGAATCGAGCCCAGCACTGAAAGTTTACTAACCCTGCTGCACTGTCACAAGAAGTTTAGAAAGTGTATCAGTTATATTAAAACAGCAGTGCCAGTGGAAACAGTTGCTTACTTTGTGTCCAAAATTACCTCCTTACCTCCTTAGTCACCCATTTACTACAGCATACATAATAGACAACCAGAAGTTTGCTCACTTGGACATCTTCGTCATTTTCCCTCATAACTGGCAGGTGTAGAGTCAAAAATTGACATCTATAAAATGTGATGCATTGTTGGGCTGTTAGCTGAAAGTGATTGTGAGCCATGGAAGCTACTTTTTTAGTTCCACTGTGTAATTTTTGTGGCTAGTGAAAAGTCTAAATTAATTTATTGCTTCTTTCAAAACTAGAAACAAACCTTGCTTTTCTTTAATTAAGGAAAATGTCCAGTATTTTTAAAGTGAAATTTAAATCAGCCCTTGTGATGACATAAGCAGTAATGAGACGTCTTTTTTCTGCTTTTACTTAGAATTTAGAGAGTTTCCAGGTGGTTTGAACCTAGATATTTCCACCTCTCAATTAAACCACTTTTTTGTTTTCATTGCAGGTCCGCAGGGTGAAAAGGGAAGAGATGGACTTCCTGGCAGAGACGGTAAACTGTAGCCATAGTTGCCTTTTAATTGGTGCAAAGCTATTAAAGATACAAACCAGTTAAGGTTTTGGGATTTCTCATGACTGTCTCCTCCTCTTAGGAAAGCCAGGGTCTCGAGGGCTGCCAGGTCCCACTGGGCCTCGCGGGGATGCTGGAACACGGGGTCCAACTGGAGCCCCAGGATCGAAGGGATCCTCAGGACTTCCAGGTAAGAAAGGGACTGAAAGTAGAAACACACCCACACAGCTCAGTGATAGCAGACAATCATGAGCTGAGAGAAACGAATGAACCTTGTCTGAGTAGATGTTGACACAGTTTGTCAATAAGCACATTGTAAAGATTTGTGTGAGAGCCATTGAGAGAGCTGGAGGGTATTGCAGGGCAGTTCACTTAACCTATTGTGTGTGGAAGGAGGCGTTTGAATGGCTCACTATTGACCAAAGAACCTGTGGAAACAACGGTGGAAAAATCTGCGAGATCTCCAACAAAAGCCTGAGCCGTGATGTCCTGCTGCAGAGTGTTTGTCTTTCTCTTAAACCGCACGGTCAACCCGCAGACCCTCCGGCGGTGAACATCGCAGTGTTCCAGCGCCTCTGAGGCCTGCTGGTAACTTACTGGAATTTGGGCATTTTAGCTGGTTGGCTTTTAAAATCATATGTTTCTGCTCAGGGTCACCGAACCAGAACAGACACTGAATCATAAAT
>JAQLOL010000022.1:5153803-5179955 GCA_029783665.1 Naso thynnoides | reverse complement strand
ATGTGGACAAAAGCAGTACTGCTTACTGTCATAAAAATCTTTTCCAGTGCGAGCATTTGTTTTGGAAGAAAATGAAAGAAACGTGGCACTTATTTGCACAATACCAGCCAAATATTGAAATTATTTAAAGAACAATATCCTTCTGCCTCCAATTATTGATAGTTAAACAGAGAACAGAGATCAGTTGTGCTCGTAAACAGTAAATTGTCTCTTCTGGTCTGTGTGCCGTAAAGTGCTTTGTAGTGTTTCTGCTGACTGAGCAGACCAGGCAAAGGCATTTTGAAGGACAAGATAGTAATGTCCACTCTCCTCATTGATGATATGATTTGCCAATGCCAGCAAATGAGGCATCAATATTAAATTTAGACTTCTTCATAACCAGTTGAAAGTTCTTTGAAGAGACTCTAATGTCTCAAATCAGTGCAGTTCCCCCCTTTCCACTGAATGGAAGTCTTTGTTCTCAGGCAGGTGATATAAGTTTTACAGACTTCTGCTTTGACTTATTAACCCTCTGATTCTCGTGTATTTAGCAGCACTGCAGACGTGTTCTCTCCTGCTATGTGAGCGCTCTCACGGGTTTTTGGACTGATGATAAACAAAAGAAGCAAAGAGAATGGGAAACAGACAGGATGGGGGTAATCCCGTAACTGCTACTTGCTCTTTATTGTCTACCAGCCAAGTAGAACAGAATCAAAGAGAATTAAATGGAGGCAGAGTCAGTCGGAGGTTGACACAGACTTCACATGCTGGGATGAGAACCTGTCCATCACTGATGTCACTCAACAACTTCCAGATGTGGGCCGGAGCTCAGACAGCTGAGGGGGAGTGTGAGAGACAGATGGGGCCTGCACCGGCTCCTTCAAGATCAACGCGCTGACATGTTTTTTTGGTTTTTGTTTTTATGTAGAAATAGCGCTAAAACAAATTGTGCAGCACACAGATTTGTAAGCTCTGGGTTTGTGTTTGGTGGAGCTGCAGGTACGTTGAGGCTGGCACGATGACTTCCGAGACTGTGAGACATTTTTTTCACATCAAAGTAACAGTGGGGGACGTATGGAGAGGGAGGGGCTCTATGCTGAGCTTCCTTTGGAAAACACTGGATTATTTGGCTTTTACGTCTGCATCAGGAGGTTTGGAATTCCCTTCTGCAGGGGAGGAGAGGGTTCCTGAACCAGCAGTGGTGAAGAGGAGGACTGTTAGGACATATTAAGCCTCAGATCCCAGTGCAATCTTAGGAGGAAGTGAGGAGAGTGTGTAGAAATAGAGAGAGAGCGGCCTTGATTTGGGTGTCACCTCTCCTAGCAATGTGCAGCATTTTGGCAGCTCAAGGATGTTTCTGGCCGTCAGCCCTCTTCCTCCTCCTCCTCCTCCTCTCGGTATCTCCTGGAAGTTTTATGCTGTGATTGGATCTGTGTTTCCTGTCAGAATAAAATGACCCAATGACCGCACACTTCCTATATTGCTCACACACTGACCACCCTCTTCCTCTTGTTCTTTTTCTGTCGACTCAGTTGTGTAGGAGGTCAGTTAGTGATGTCACACAGAATATACAGAAATTCTTTTTGTACAATACTACATAACACTTTTGAATGAATGTGAAACGCTGATCTACTCCTGTTAGTGCTTTTTGAACCCGTGTAGTTTACAGTCCTGTGGAAATAGGGGAAGTGTGGGTATTAGTTGGAAAACACCGCCCTCTAGAGGTTATTCAAAATATAAAAGGGTGTTTCATTGTCCTTAGTTGAGCTCCTGAGGCAACAAAACCAAAGAAATACACACTGAAAGGCTCAGATAAGTTTGAGTCACAAGCTCATATTTTCTAATTCACAGCATCACCACAGACTTCTTCAGTTTCACTTCTCAGAATACTTTCTCTCAGTCTGCATCATGCGGATCACTCAGTACTCACTTAAAATGGTCTACTCAAAATGCAACCAAGGATCAAATCCTAAACATCACGTTTTATGAATGTAAACCACAGTAGAGTCATGTGACTAATGGAGCTTGTTGAGGGTCCTGCTTCATATGAGGTGCTGCATGCAAACACTACAAACCTGCATTTACAGACAAAAGAACATTAAAAATTCATGTTGTGGCAGCAAACTTTGGATTTGAACCAAGTTAAAGCTAATTAATTCCCTTAATTAATAGACTGCACCAGTCTGTTTTTGACTTCTTACCATTAGCAGTGATTGCGCCATCTTCAGTAAATGTTGTTAAAATTCAACCATGTGTATACTCGAGCAGATCTCAGACTGCATTTTTAAATTCCATTCACTGCCATTCATGTTGAAACAGGGTATAGAAACACTATAGGACACATGAAAGTTGCTAGGTATAGGTAATTCACCCTTGCTAAGAGAATATCTGCCTTTATTTGATCAAAAATTGCTGAACGAGAGAAAGGGGGAGTCTGGAATCGTTGAGACAAAAGTTACTAAGCCTGGAAAAATAGTTCCTTACAACTGCTGCCTTTCTAGCTCAAATATTAGTGTAAAAAAGGATTTTGACACAGACGTTCTTTCTAATTAACGTCACACGTTTTCACTTAATTTCTGTGGTGTTCATTGAACATGGACAAAATGTAAACAAACACAATATCAACATATCTTAATATAACAATATCTTATTGATAAAGCTATTTTGGGAAATGTGGGTGGGGTTTATGTGACTGATGTGGCCGATGCTGACAAAGGGCAGTGATATGTAGTAACACTGGTATGGTACAGTAATACACACCACACAATGAGCTGATTTTACTGTGGGTTTTATTTGGAGCAAATGGCGTGTTTTGCCTGTGGCTTCCTCAGGTTCATGTAGAAGCCACAGGCAAAATGCATTGTTCCCTCAAAAAAAAAAAGAAGAACAATAAGCTCAGCTCAGTGTGAGTATTTTCTAAGATATTTTACCAAAGATGTTCCTGTGACCGACCAGCTTCGATTCCTTATACTGGCTGTGCAGAGGGAGTTCTGTTTTAGTAATACACACCTCATACAGTAAATACAACATGTCTGGATAGTTTGGCTACAAAATTACATTTTCATGCATTGTGAAGGTGCAACAGATTATTGTTGAAGATATTTTTAGCAGCCTTGTTCCTGCTTGTAAATACTGCCCTTAGCCAGGAGAGTAGCTCCAATTAAACCCACAAATTCTGTTTCTACTCCAGATCGAGGAAAAGACCCCTTCTTCTCCAACACTTTCCATGACTCACGAGGGTCGCCTGTTCCAGGACCTCAGGGTCCTCCCGGGCCGGTCGGTGAGTGTTTATCTGAGACCATACTGTGTTTATTCCTGTACTGTGTTGTGTTTGTGAAACTGGGTCCCCACACTGAAAGATACAAATATTTCAAATGCTTTTACCAACAAAAATACAGCATATTCACACTGTAGATTGTCTGAAACTGGATACTACTGAAACTACTTTACTGTATGTTGTTATTTTCCAGTTTTATTCAGTCAAACATCATTTGCTCCCTAAATTTAATCCAATTTTGTCTCTGTCAAAATGTTACTTTATGGGCAAAAATGCTTATAGGCTGGTTAATTCAAAGCATCCCTTAAAGTTAAGACCCCACTCTGAAAGCCATTCTGAAGCTGTATAGAAACTTTCCTCCTTCCAGAGGGTGACAATTCATTGTGTTAATACATATCTTTCTGTTGATCGCACAGGTCCACCAGGTCCCAAAGGCCCAGTAGGACCTCCTGGCCCTCCAGGACAGAATGTAAGCTTGCTCCTAGCATACTGTTGCACTGCAGTCAGCCACTATGTTTGACACTGTCAGATTTGCCATAGCCCAAATGTATGATTGTAATGTCTGACTCAACACAGGGAAGACTAGGAGCCCCTGGATCGCAGGGCCCTGTGGGGCCAAAGGGAGAGCGTGGGGAGCGGGTGAGTACACTCAGACCTCAGTAATGTTTTCTCCATCGTCTCTACATCTGCATCCGCTAACTAACCTCTCTGCTTTGGTTGTTCAGGGTCCTTTAGGTTATCCAGGAGAGAGGGGCTTCAGAGGAGAGCCGGTAAGCTACCTACACCCTGCTGGCCTCAGGATTGTGGAGCAAACGAGTGTATTTGGGGAAACATCAACACATGTCATAGCTGGTTATATTACTGTAACGTAACACTAACCAGCAGCACTGCAAACCACACTGACCAACACAGTATGAAAGAGAAGAAGCCCTTTCTGTAGATGTAAACTGCTGCACTGCTTTAATTTATGTTTTGAAGTCAGACTCCTTTTTTCTGTCGTTAATCTTTCTTCACAGGGAGCACCGGGTCCCAAGGGAGAGCCAGGAGAGAAGGGCTTGCCGGTAAGAAAGTAGTTGGTGGTAGTTCACAGTTCACACGGTGACACAGGGCCTGAGCAGGAGGGTTTGCTTTTAGTTTGAAGATCTAGAAAGATTCCTTTGTTGAGCATTAAATATTTTCTCTGTCTAACCCTTTTTTTCTTTTACTTCTTCCTCGTTTTACAAGAGCAATCTAAATGTAAGATATTTTTATTTATGTCATCACATGTTCACTTTGCAATGCTATGAGTCTTTTCAATAACCTTAATCAAATCTAACCATGACCCACGTCTCCAGTTATGGTTATGATCCTTTTACAATCACCATGGTTATGACTGTGATTGGCCACACGGTGGCGCTCAGCTGCTTCTCTTCTTCTCTCAAGTCCATTCTTTCCTCCTTGTTGATGGTCAAAAGTGTCTGTTTTACATCGGTGTCTTTGTTTCGAAATATATATATATATAATTGTAGCTGTTGATCTGTCTGATTTTGTGTGAAAACTTTTTGGTGTTTATGTGTTTTTGTTGTTGTTGGTCGGTCCTTGGGGAGTGCTCCGGACTGCTGTCCCCTGTCACGACACTGTCCTCTTGACCCTAAAGATGTCTGACTCCCTCTGCAAGCTACTGTCCCCATGGCTACCTTTCACAGTCACCTTTTCAGCATCTGACTTTGGCATATACATAAAAAATATCTAAACGATAATAAATGACACCATGCACCAACTCTGACTGAGTAAAAGGTTGTAGAATAAATTGAAATCCTTTAGGAAACAATTTTTAATTGATTTGTCTGATTGTACTGAAAAAAAAAATGTTTCAATGAAGCACAAAGACAATGTTTGAAATGTATATGCCAAATCACTCCATACGTTTGTGTTGGTGGTGGGTCCTCTTGGGTTTAGAGGTGTTGTGCTCTGATGTGAGTGGAGTGGATACAGCTATCCTCTTTTTCCCCACAATGCATTCTTGCATGATTTCATTTTAAAGTATTGCACCTCATACTTCTCTTCTGGGTTTGAAAATCATTTACAAATTGTATTGAATGAGTGAAATAACAAATTATTTTTTCAAAGAGAAATAAGGCAAAGTTGTGTTTAGTGAAGTTTAATTTAGAAAAAAATTCTGTCAAAAATAGTTTATGGTCATGCTGTGGCTCTTTGAGCCTGCACTGTTACATTAGCATGCTCACGTTTGCAGTGTTAACTTGCTGATATTTAGCAGATTTTTAAAAACAGAATCTTAGTTTTGCAGTTGTTTGATCTCTAACCAAAGAATTGGATGAATTAAAAGTTTGACCTGAAGATGATGCTACATGAAAAGTTTGAGGATTATCATCTTACAGTTCAGCCTAAGAGGAACATAACATGTGCACCAAGTTTCACAACAATGCATCCAACAGTGATTTAGATATTTCACTAAAACCCACAAATGTCAACTCCCAACATGACTCACTGGCAAACCATTAGTTGTTGAAAGGTGTCATTCTGAAGCAAGCAGACTGAAAATGAAACCAAATGTAAGTGACAAAACTGCAGTTCCTCCAATGGCCACTTGAGACTGGCTTCAGAAATGAGCCCTGTACTCAAATGCTCAACTTTACAGCAGAAATAAACATGTATACAGCCTGTTAAAAATTATGTTTTAGTCTCTGTAGCTTATTTCCCTTGTGACAACTGTGAGGGGGGTACATTTTTATATAATTCACTCATTTAAATCATATAAAGGCCAAAAATTTGGAAAAATTCCAGCCAGAAATCTCCAAGATAGCAACAGATGTGATGCCAAACCAAAGCTAGATACAGATAATCAAACTGACATTACCATTTCCAAATGTAGTCTGTTTTTCTTTTGTATGACTCAATTAAACTTTGCCTTTTTTCTTCAAACAAAAATATTTTTTGTTAGTTTGTGTTACTAATCAGAACATTTCATAGTGGGTATCACTCACCTGGGCACCACGAGCTTCAGCTATTCTCCGCATGCCTTCTTTTGTGATGGTCTCTGTCTGCTTTACTGTTTTTCCTTAACTACTTTTGTTGCTATTATTATTGTTATTATGAAGACATGACCTATGAAGTCATCTCTATATTCCTCAACTAAAGAACATTTTATTCAATTTTAACATAAGTCTATGCTGGCTTCATTGTTTGAGGCAGCAGTGGGTAACTTTTGTGACCACAGCATTAGGAATGAAGGCTGTGGTGCTGAAAACACCCCTCCTATCCTAACTGCTACCCAACCAAAGGAATGCAGATGGCATGATCAAACCCAAACCCTGGGAGAGTGTAATCCAGCTGTGTTATGTCACCACCATGAGGCTGGTCTTAATGTGCATGCTGATGTTGCCCAGCCCAGCATGGCAGAGACTGACCTCATATAGCAGCATGGCCAGAGAATGAGGGACATACAGAGAAATACAAGGGCCAGATGTGTCTGAGGGTGCTGGGCAGATATGTGGACTGTTTTAACCTCCTAACTGCTGAATTGTATTGTCAGAAAAAATAATGACTTGCATCTTGGCGAGCAATTCTTTGGCTTGTGCTCCTTACCTTGACGGCTGTATCTATCTTCACAGGGGGACGGAATACATCAGATCAGAGAGGCGCTGAAGATCTTAGCCGAGAGGGTTTTAATCCTTGAGACTATGATCGGTATTCATGGTGAGTAGGAGGCCTGAGGCAGGGTCAGCTTTAGGCAGGGGTCAAAAGTGGGGGGCTTAAACTCCCAGCACACCTCACTGCTGGGACAGGGAGTGGGAACAGTCGCGAGCAGCCCCAGGACTCAGGCTGGTGCTTCCACCCCCCCTCACACAGTCCCCCCTGTCGCTGCTCTCTGATAGGACTTTAGCTTGCAGATGTTCCACGACTTGCAGGCAGACCTTGAGCTTCTGGCTCGCAGGGTGACGCTGCTGGAGGCGATCATCTGGCCAGGTAACGCTGAGACATCCTCACCCACAGCTCTACCGGCCCTCACTCATCTTTATTGATCGAGCGCAGCGCTTGATTTTTGTTGACCACTTTTAATGAACTGCTGATTGTTGATCTAGTCACTGATGAGTAGATGTCTTTTAGAAATGTATTCTTAGGTTTGACTTGTGTTGGCTGCGAAAATCCTATAATGATGACAGCGCAGATGTTACTTTAAAGGCCCTGAAAACATATTAACTCAATCAGCATCTTACCATGCTAGATAAACTCCCGTGGTCCACTCTGATTTTCTGCCAAAGCTTTAGCATGTTTTGTGTATTTCCAATGACATATTTCTGTTTTTGTGTTCTCATCACTGGTTTTAAGTGGGTAATGCTCAGGTTAAAAAAAAAAAAGATATCACATGCGTCAGGATAAGCAACACCTCAAAAGATCAGTTTAGATTTTTGTTGCCGCCACACTTACACAGTCCAGCTGAAGCAGATTAGCTGTTGTTTTGGGGGTTTTTTCCCCTTAATTTTTACTGGTTGTTATTATTCAGTCCTAAATTATATAAGGAAAATTAAGATTTTAAATCAAGTTTTCAGGGGCTTTAATCTTTTTTTTATGATAATGGTGCTTTGTAGGTTAATGGATGTAAAGTATGTAAGTCTAGTCAGTAGTGCTGCAATGATTAGTTGATAAGTCATTGACAGAAAACAAAGAACAATCAGCTGCATTTTTTATAGTAGATGAACTGTTTCAGTCCATTTTCCAGTAAAAACACCAGTTTCTGCTTTTTGTTTTTCATTAATAAGGGAATCTTAAGGTTTTGAATGAACATTTTTCACTCTTTTTCAACTTTTTATAGACAAGACAACTAATAGGAAAAAAAAACAGTCAAATCCATTAATAAAGAAAATTGTTGCAGTCCTACGAGCCAGATCTACCTCCTTTACAGCAGAATTAACACAGGGAGATTTGTTAAATCCTTTGAAAATTTTGATTAGGTAGCTGATTAACAACTGGGTCACTGGTGCCAATTTGAAAATAAGACTCAAGTCGTCACACCTCCATGTTAACGGCTATATCAGAGTAGACGTGGATTAGGACCACGGAGTGCAAATGTCCACACACACTGATGGACAGCGAGGCTCTGCTCCAACTGCTGTCTTTCTCCAACAGAGCCTGATCTAGGGTCTGGGGATGGACCGTTTGGCACAGCCTCCCCTAGTTTCTACAGAGATAAGCGAGCAGGTGCGCTGCCACATCGACTTGCTTCTCCTCTGTTCTCCGACACCAAGGTTCGAGGGAAATAGCCCCCCCCCCCTGCTCACCCTGAGGATCGCAGGCTGGGTTGACTCCCCCCTCTGATAGGTCTCATCGGCACTCAACAGATTAAGACCTTATCTGATACCCTCTCTGGGCTTTACTGTCAGATTTAGGATGGGGGACACCTCAGGGAAACTCCACTGATACTCCACTCTGCCCTCCTCCATCGGGAACGTAAGAACTAGTTTGAACCTTCCAATCATCTCCAAACACTTATCCTTCTATAACACGCCCAGCAGCTCCCTCTGTGTCTCATTTCTTTGGCACTAAAACCTCAGAATAAACATGTTCTTGTTTGAAAAAAAGGAAAATTTTAATCTTCTGTGGTGCTCAAACAGTTCTGGACAATAAGGGTATTATAATCAATTAAAGGAGGAATCAGATGTGAGGAAATCGACTGGATTTGAGTTTGTATTGCTTTCACAATGTAACTGCAACCTGAAGAGATTCCACTATTTAAATATTTTTGCGCATGTACGTACAGTTTGCAGGACACAAGTACACAAACAAACCTCCTTTTAGTATTAATGCTGTTATACTTCTATCATATTGTTTAACTCAATGTTATGTAGTGCACTAAAAAGATGAAGTCATCTCCACTCTGAGATGTGTGTTGCTAACAGTGATTTGTAGTTTTCTGGTGTGAGTGTCCCCCCTCCCCCTAAAGTACACACTGATAAAAGTGGTTAAATACACGATAGTATTATTTACATTCAATCTGTGCAAAAAAGCACAAACATTTGCATTTGGGTTTGGTTGCATATCAGTGAGAACCGTCACAAAATACCGGCTGTCTATCAACAGCTTTACCAAACACACACACACACACAGGAAAAAGCAAAACTGTAGGAACTTGAACATTTTTTTTTTTTTTTTTTTTTACCACTGTTGTGTTGGTAAACTGCTTAAACTGTCCTGATGAGAAGACTTGATAATCGCTTTTTTCATCTTATATCAAACTTATTGTGAAACTATTTAAAATGATCAATTGTAGTTTATTTTGTATGCTGTTGTGTAACCATTTTCATATTTCAAAACTTTTTTTCTTGCAAATGTGTTACTGTGTTAAGATAATCCTGTCTAGATGATTGGTGTAATAAAAAGATGTTCATTGTTTTTTTAAACATGTCACTTCTCATTTGTGTCATTAAACATGATCGCAGCTTAAAAGAAATGACATCCACCTTCTCCAAAGTGCATTTTATGATACCGAAATGGTCTCCAAAGTAGTCAAGTGTGCACTGACGTTTAATGAGACTCACAGTGGTGGAAAAAAACAATAACTCAAGTCTTTCCTTCCTCTTTTCCGCAGGAATTCTGATCATTAAATAGCTCTAGGAGTAGCCCACAGGGAAAATGAAATAGTGAAGCTCAGCAAAATCCAAGCATAAAGTAACATCCAGTTTACTGCTCAAAAGCAAACACTTTCAGTTCTGTAGAGCGAGGTCGTCTAGTTGCTCTGCAGTGGCTGGGGGCTCTTCACTTTTGACACAACCACAGCGTCTTCTCCAACGCTGTCATCAATGAGCAGAGAAATGGCGCCATCTAGCTGTTTTGAAGCCGCTAGTGCCACTACAGCTTTGTCTGTGGGGAAGCCCATCTTCTCCAGCTGCTGAAGTCTAAGAGGAAACATTGGTTTATTAATAATCTGAGCATGATTACTTGAAATAATGATGTGGGGACTTTAAGTCAAAACACAATACACTCATTTACATGACATATATAATGATATTGAATTATTACTAACCGCAGAGAGGAAACAGATGATTTGGGCACTTCCACTTTTGCGTCAGGGTCACCAGGAGCACCCTCTAATGAGGCCAGTATCCCTGCTCTTAGCATCTGTTCCTCCAACACATCTGCCTCAGACTGTGCAGCCAACTCTCTCATTATCCAGGCAGGCACTGGATCCACCCATGGGTGGTGGTTAAAATCAGAGGGATCCCTCGTGGGGGGAGCAGCTGCCTGATCAACAGGCATCCTCTGAGGTAGTGATCTTGCACTGTGACACAGAAAAAGTTGGAGTAAACGAAAACCTCCACTTTCATGCACGCAGGTGGGGAGACTGAATACCCAGTGAGACCTAAATGAGATGATTTGCACCTGTGTGAGGTGTTGTACGTAGGCAGTCTGAACCGGGCTGACGTGGGAACATACGCCCAATCCGGAATGAAATCCAAGACTCTGGCCTCCTCCAGCTGCTGTAACGTCCCAACGAAGGAATGATGGTCTGAGAAGTTATGTTAAGTAAGAGAAAACCACTGTGATTTATATTAAAATATGCTTCATTAAAAAATAGTGTGGGGCACACCTCAATTACATATTTATTTCCATGAATATTCTGAATATCCCCACAAGGCCTGGAATGAAAAAAAGTGTGTCCAACATTCCAATTACAACTGATGCAAAAGTGTCCAGAAATAAAAGATCATTACAAAAAGTCATTACTTGTGGTTAAATAACATTTAAAATTTAAAAGAAGTGCTGCACTGAGAAGCAATTTACTGCCTTATAACAGCCCTGCACTCATACACAGGTGTTCTCAATTATTGTGGCTGATTGAACCTCCACTTTACTGAGGTTAGGCAGTTGGAAATGAAGCACATGACACCAATTTCTAAGTACTAATAACAAAAACAAACAAAAAAAAATCCAAGTTGTCCTGAACCTACAGGTTCACCAGAACTATCAGGAAATGGTAACAGATACCAATAAAGTGCAGTCAATCAGTCTTTAGTAGAGGTATAAGTAAGCAGAATAAGTTAAATTCCTCTGTCACTGTAGGACAAAACTAAGGAAAGGGACAAACAATCACATTTGCTTTGGTAAAAGTTGCCTATAACATAATGTTTGCTGCAGTATACACTTTGCACATGCATACAATGTCCAAACAGGGAAGGATACAGTTGTGTCCGACGCATATTGCACAGAAGTGAAGCAGAGCAGGGGTTCCGGGCAGCAGCAGCAGCCCAATCAGCAGAAAAAGCCAGGGGAGAAACCAGACTGGCAAACACCTGAGCAGCCTCCTCTGTGTCAGCTGACGACACTGCGCTGTAAACAGAGCCAGCTGGATGCCAGAGTAACCATAGATCCGACTTGCCTCACCGTCACCGACAAACAGGACCAGGGCGTAAAGAAGAGGTAACGTGGTCATTGTCAGGATGGAGAGGGCGAGGAAGGCGACCGTCCCCCAGCGACGCTCCTGACAGCGGCCAACCAGCAGCAGGAGAGCAACGCTGACCAGCAGGGAGGGCAGCTCATCGTGACTGAGAGCATACAGGAACACATCTGAGGAGGAAAATGTGCCATTTATGCTTTAATCCCAACAATGCTTGGGGAATCTAATTTGCATGTGAACCCATAACAAGTGGCTGTCAAGCGAAATTACCTCTGAATCTTGGGAAGTCTCCACCTGGACCTAAGCTGAGACTTGCCTGGATGCCCCCAGTGTAGATGAGCAGCATGAGCGTTATCAATAAAGATGTTCCCAGACAGAAACCAGGGCGATCCGATCGAAACCCAAACCATGCTGACATTAATCGATCCAGCATCATTTAGGATTAGCTTCAGTTTCTCCACTCACGTGTCCCTTTGGAGTGTAATTCCGATAAACAAGCATCTGTGGGTGCTTAAAACAATACAGATGCTTATTCAATACCCTCTTATATCTCACAATGTTGAAAGTGGAAGCTGGAATTATTGTAAATCCAGAACAGGCTGCAAAATTTACTTCAAAACATTACAAATCCTCTCTGCTACCGACAAAGAACGCGTTGTACGTTACTCGTAACGTAACGTAACGCAATAAAAAAAAAAGTTTACCTGATAATTCAAAATAACTTCTTCCCAAACAGGCGTTTAGTAAAAAATAAATAAATAAAATAAAAATACCTGGGAGAAAATATTTGGAAAGCTAAATAGAGGCCAACTTCCGCATTACGTCATGTTGTCTGTTTCTGGTGTTTGGCGGAGAGCAAAGGGAGTAAAGGATCATTACTGCCGCCTATTGGACGCACTGCCACCCTGCATGAGAGACAATACCTTTTAAACCTCTCGAGCTTCGGTGCAGGTTTTTGAGAAGTAAATTAAATACGATTGAAAATTAAATTAAATATAAATTAAATTAAAAAAAATTAAATGTCAAAATAATCCATTCCAAATAAAATTTCTGAATTTTAATTTTTTCTTTAGCAAAGTTAATTTAAAAGTATTTGTTCTGCGCAATGTTCACTGTGATGGATACATTACATTTTACAGGCTACTGTTAGATTGTTAATGCTAATGCAACAATGTGTTCGCTGTGTTTAAATATATTAGCTGGTCAAGGTGGAGCTAGTTTTAACTATTTTATGTAGTATGCTGTTAACTGACTTTGTGGGTTTCAAGATAAATCTGAGTAGTTGATGTGAGGTTGAGATGACTGATAAGAACACAAGACTTGAGAGGATGGACGGGTGTCATCCTTGGCCAATGTTCCTCATGCAATTTAAAGGCCTGAAGAAATAAGTAAGAGGTGACTGATGGGAAATGAAAAAAGAAAAATCTTCTTTTGTTTGTTTTTTGTATTTGAATTTGAACTCTTGACACCTTGAAAAGTCATTTAAATTAAACCACAGAAGAAGTTAAGAGGTGGAAATCTCTCCTGGGTTGAACTGGTAATAACTCATCATAAAGATGAGAAACATGAAAAGGACCTCAACTAAATATTTTATTTGATAAGACAAACATTTTGAGAACCTCTGGTTGAATCCTTAACAGTTCAGTGTATTTAGGCTTATATTGTTTCTCTATGCAGCACCATTTTTTGAGAAATAAAACAATTCTATGAATTATCAAGGCTAATAAAGCCTGCATTTACCTCCACAGCCTTTTTTTCTGAAATTCCAAGTAAACCACTTTTAAAATGTTGCCATATTGTATTTCTTTCAGAATTAACATTGCCTTCCCCCTTTTGTAGGCTAAGTCTAATTTCAAATTAATTTTATTTCCCCCTGTTGAGCTCAAGTCTGCTTCTTCTGGGTCATGTCCCTCTCCCTTTTGTAGACCTACCCTCATGTATTTATAGACTAATTAAATAATTGCCGAGGTATAATTTCGTGAGTTGACAGTCCGCTTTTAAAATTAATCAACGTTTTCACATGAAACGATAATTCTGCGGCTCTGGAGACGGTTAATAAAAAGTGACAATGTGACCATCTTTGGCAGCTCTGCCCCGTTAGGGCGCGTTTATCTCGCGAGACTTCGCGGTTCCTACAAGGAGAAGAGCATTTCTCCGGCAACGAACACCGTCCAGTCGTCTTGCACAGACTTACTGAAATGGCGTCGGCCCCGGGTAAATAGATAATTAAGCTCTTTTATACAGCTTGTGTAGAGAGTTTGTTATTTATTTCAAAGAAATACGTGATTTGACTCATTTTACATCTATTGCGTTGGCCTAATCGTTGTTGCTGTAACGCTAAGTCACTTGACGGTATCGCACCGAATATTGTTCAACGTTAGCTAGCGCGAGGCACTAGGCCCCAACGTTAGCGCTAGTCATGTTAGCTTAACGATTCGTTGGTATTTTCCACACAGAAGTTATAAATAGAGACCACTTTGCCGTAATTACCTTAAGATAATTTTAAAAAGTTGTCCTGCGTATTCTCACACGTCTAAACTCGTTTCGTAGCTTTGTCTAGTTTAATGAATGGCGACTAACGTTAAACGACGGGCCTGTTCAACGTGCTACAAGCATTAGCAGCGCTAATGGCGCGGGACTGTTTTGTTCTCACACGCAGGTAGCCGAATTAACAAACTTGTAATTTTTCTTCAGCAGATTACAGTTCGTACAATCAGACCAGCACTCAGCAAGGGTAAGAGTTTTTTCAGTTAACTTTCTAAAATGTTTGTAATTGTCTGTTGCAGAATGTAGTTTTAGTAGGTCATGTTAACGAATACAAGTGTTCCATTTCAATCAGTTGTACACTTACGTTACATGTGATGCATGATGTTATAATTTGTTAGAACGTAGGCTTGTTAAAAGCATTTAGCAAATGTAAACATAATCGAGATCAAACTTCCATTGATTAAGAGTGCACGGTTGTCTGATTTAGAAGAACCACATATCCTCTGCATTAAAAACTCAGTTTAAAAAAAAAAAAAAAATAAATATATATAAATTAAATTTATTTGTTGTTTGTTTTTTGCAGGTATGCTTCTTATGCTGCCCAGCCCTCCCAAAGTTATGGACAGTCTGCACAGGTGAAATTAAACTAAGCAGCATAGCTGTTTGACTGTTGTGAATGACTTTGTTTGTACATTCAGTCATCTATTAAGATTCTTATAGATGTCATTGTAATTTTACAATTGATTAAAACTGAATTTTAGTTTATGATAAAAAAAAATTAGAGTTCACTTTGTGCTTGATTATATTAAATCTAAGCATAACAAGTCTACCAAAGATTTTTTAAAACATATATTCTTCCAATTTAGATCATTCAGTCAAATACAAATGATCAAGTGTTATGTTTAATACCTGTTAATCAAAATAAATTGCTGAAGTATTGTGTTCACCTGGTGGTGTTTTACCTAAATACTAAAATCTCTCAATTCTATCCTTTTAGCAGAGCTATGGGCAACAGAATTATGGCTCATATGCCCAACCTGCTGCTGCTGATGGCAGTTACACTCAGACAACCCCTGCTGCCGGAGGTTACCCCCAGCAGCAACAGCAGTATGGGTCCTCATATGGCCAGCCAGCATCAGGTCAGTGATGAAGGAAGAGCATTTGACTCTTAAATGAGGTACTGCTTTTGGCTACAGGTAATAATCTGGGTAAGACGGATCAAAATGGAGTCCCAGAAAGTTGGGGAGGATGTGATATTTGTTCCAATTCTTGGTCGACACACTGCCCTAATTAAAATCAGCCAAATAGTTCTGATTTTTGACTTGTGTCCAACAGTCATAACTGGTAGAATTGGGGGCATCCACACCTAGTTTATGGTTCACAATTGAGCTTTGAATACAGTGTGCCTGGATTTGCAAACTGAAGATGTTTACTTGTAGTGATGTTTTTCTGTTTTTTTTTTTTTTTTAACAGCTGGCTATCCTGCTGCCCAGTCTACCACTCACAGCTACTCTCAGTCAACCCAGGGTTATGGAGCCAGCGGTTATGACAGCACTCCTGCTGCTGCTGCTCCAGCTGCCTCCCAGTCTTATGGCTCTCAGCCCGGATATACTGCCCAGTCTGCTTACCCTGGTTATGGCCAGCAGGCTGCTCCTACTGCACCGCAGAGGTATGAATCCCTGTGGTCAGGGACGAAAAAGTGAAGTACAGAAGATATTTATCTCTTTACTTATTGGTTTCTTTTGCTTTGTCTCTTTCAGTTACAATGCTAACAGCCAGCCAGCTAGTTACAACCAAAATAGCTACTCCCAGCCAGCAGCATATGGCCAGCAGCAGCCTGGCTACCAGGCCCAGCAGGCAAGCTACAGCCAGCAGCAGGGGTACCAGCAGCAGAGCCAGCAGACCCAACAGGCTCCTCCTGCTTACCCTCCTCAGGCTGCTGGTTCTTATGGGCAGCCTCCAGCCAACCAGTACAACCAGCAAGGGGGGCCACCCAGTTACAACCAGTCCAACCATTACAGTAAGTGCTGCTGTATTTTAATCCTCACAAGTATAGTTCAGTTCAGCGTCCCAATAAACATTTCTTGATGTTGGTGTTTTGATGCATTTGTGTTCCTCTTTTCCAGATAATTACAGACAGGATGGCCAGGGTGGAGGTTCTGGTTACTCTGGCTCTGATTCTTCAAGGTACCCAGGGGCAGGAGACAGCAGGGGCCCCGGCAGGGATGGCTTTGATCGAGGTGGCATGATGCATCGTGGGCGTGGAGGCATGGGTCGTGGCATGGGGTAAGTGTCTTTCCATAGCACGTAACCTCACATGAATTTTGACTCTACAGGTGCTGTGGCCACTTGGGGTGGGGCTGAGACGAGTCATCATCATATATGTAGTTGAACTAACGAGAAAATGATTTGCTGAGACGTTATGTAACTTTACTTTCAAAATATAATTAATTTTTCAGCAGTCATTGCTGGAAAATTACGCATGAGGCCAATGATCAGTGATATAGTACATTCAATACAGGCCATCATGGCAACAGTTGTGGTTGTTCTCATTCAGTGTTTCTCAGCCCCACCTCTCATTTGGCCAAAGGTAAGAAGAGGGTTTGTCCCTTCTACTCTAAGTTAAGTTTGGTCAGAGACCTGTGCATAAACATTTAGATCGAACAGCTAATATCCAAAAAATCATTTAATTTTGAATCATTATTTCAGAAATTAATCAGTTTGTCATTTATGGATGGGTCAGGGAACGGCAAAGAAGCATAATCCAAGTGCACCTTATCTACATGATACCAAAACCATAATGGGTACCCTTACAGAAGAATGACGCTCACTATTTTTGCAGCACCATTTTAAACCAGTATCTCACAGTTGTGTATCATTTCCTGTAGACATTTGCTACCAGAAAATTTAATTCTAAATTGCCCAAATATTGCAGTTTTTTTTATTTATTGTCATACTGTATTCCTTCAAAAAAAAATTAGTGTGTTATGTAAGACCTCCCGACGTAACATTGATATTTTAACAACTTATAAAAAAGACACCATCTTCATGCAGTGCATTCTGTTTCATATTTAATACACACTTATGTGAACTCGGGTCCATTATTTGGGTCAACATATACTTCCTCTTTATTAGATTTTCTTCTTAATGCCTAATAGGGTTGCTTTTACTTTCCTTTTTAGTTTGTGGGTTTTTAAAGATTTTTTTCCCCCTAATTTGATTGGATAGATGAATTAGGACCAAATGAAAAGGGTGGCATAGATGGAGTTAAAAATGCTAAGATCTGCATCTGCTATTTAGAAATTTTTCCTATATTTTCTTAGTCAACTTTTTCTTTTCTTTTCTCATAAACTCAACATCAGTTCTAAAAGATCATGATGTATCACTTGATGTGATCCATTGTACCAAAGGGTTGTTGAATCTTTTAAAATGGGTATTTGTTGTCAGTGTTTTCAATATACATTCAGTGAAAACTGTCAACTTGATTTAGGGTCATACACATTGAGAGCAAATTTGACAATCGTCGATCTTTATTTCCAAACAAAGCTACATTTTCTTTCTTTCTTAATTCTTTGGTGTCAGAAATGTGTTGACTAGATTTTCCTGGTGTTGCACCTCTTAAACAAAGTCAGAGGAAAAGACCAGATCAAATTGATGTTAACACGGGAAACAAGACTTCTTGAGACTGTGTACACTGGCAGACTATGTGTTCACTGTAAAAATATTTTAGTCTGTAGGGATTGTCTTAGTGCATGTGCATTAACCCAACGGAGGATACAGTCCATGGATTCTGGTGTCACATTATCCAGTCTAATCTCAGTTTTGCTGCAAAAATGGCCTCCAGGTGCTTTTTTTTAGTTGTATGTCCTTTTGCTGACGTGTATCTCTCATATAGTAAAATTAAAGTTCCATGCCATAATGGTGTCAAGTACTGCCATCAAATGACGTCAGATTTGCTTTTGATGCAGATTGGGTATTTGAACAGTTTGCTCCTTGTTATTCACCTCGTCTATTCTCTGTAGCCAGAATTGGCTTGACACCACTAGAAATCTGATTAACTGACTTTCAAGGAATCTAAAAGTTAAAAAAGAATCAAAAAGAGAGGAAGGGGGCTTTGATTTGTTCAGAGGTCAAATGGTACATTTGTTTTGGTTAAGATTGGTTATCACTGCTATCAAACTACAAGGTGAAACAAGATTTAAAAAAAACAGATTTTGTTTCTAAAATACTTCACAGGCACCCCTTAATGTAAATCTAAATGGCGTGACTGGTTTCCATTTTTAGGATTTGGTTTTGAGGAAAAACTTTTTTTCAGTATCTTTGATGAAAAGTCTTGGGTCAGAAATGACATAAGAATCATCATCTGTTTTATCAGGTTTTTAGTTTTTTTTTTTCTCATTTTTTAATTGGTAGACAGTTTGATCTTTTCTGATTCATGGCTGTAAACCCTAAAAACAGGGTTCTGCATGACTTTGGGTGGTTTTTGGTGCAGCAAATTCACATACATGCAAACACAGTTTTATATCCTACAGGGCCCTTAGCTGAGCCACTCTAAGTCCGACCAAAGTGATGGTAAATAGCAATGCACACCAAATAACAATAACATAAATAGGATAGTAACCCTTATTTATAGTCACATGGTCATTTTAGGTTAATTATAGCCGTGCACAGGTATATTTATCTGTTCTTAGGAGAACTGGGGGGAGGTGGGAGGTTGCACATAATGTGATTTTTGAAATGTTTAAAGTTGTTTTTGTGGTTTGGAATACAAATGTTTATCACATTCTTTTGACCACTTTTTTAACATGCTTTGTCACGTTTATACCGTACAGGTAACAGTGAGAGCCATTTAAAACCATCTATTCTCTAAAAAGTATCTGTACTCAGTACAGAGCCGCCAGCTTAAGCAGCAGGAGGGAGCTTAAACAAAGATTCGGGGGCTGCCTTTTTTCAAGAACTGAGGATGATGGTTAACTGAGGATGGTGTTTTTTTTGTTTATTTTAAAGCATGATGGGTACTTTAACTGACAAAGTATTTGTTTTGCATTAACATAATGCTGGTTAAACTGTAAAATTTTATTTCTTGGTGTT
The DNA here is from genome assembly GCA_029783665.1 of Naso thynnoides. Lineage (NCBI taxonomy): Eukaryota > Metazoa > Chordata > Actinopteri > Acanthuriformes > Acanthuridae > Naso > Naso thynnoides. The sequence continues at coordinate 5,160,729 of JAQLOL010000022.1, read as the reverse complement.
GATTTTCCTAAATGATGTACTTTTTTTTTATTACTATTTGTTTTATTACCTGGTTAATGTGATCACTTGATCAATTGAAATGTGTGAAATTTCAGATGCATTGTCTTTTTGTACACTTGTACACATCTGATGTAACTAACTTTTGTTAAGACCTAATTCTATCAGGGTGTTGACTTGTTTGGGGGTAAAATTATGTGTCATCGATGCATCTGAAATCTTTCTGCCTGTGTACAAATGTTTGGGTTTTGTCACAATTTTAAAGGTAGTGAAATATGTTAGTCATTCATATTTTTGCACAAATATATTCAGTTCTGAAAACTTGAACTTAAGTTGTACACAGTTAGCTCAGGTTTGGTAGAAAGCTAATACTCTTGACCCCTCAATTAGACTTTGTGTGTATATCTATTATTTTGGGGGATTTTTTAGTTTGCTGTTCAGCTAGTTAGAATGTTTTGATTACTCCCTCAATCAAGCCACTTTGCTCGAGCCATGGAAGTGGCTGTAAAAGGGAAATCGCCTTCATATCTCCATTTATTCCCCCATAGCAGCGCTGGAGACAGAGGTGGCTTCAGTAAGCCTGGTGGTAAGTTAACGAGTATTACACTGGTATTAGAGTATTGCAACTTTTTTGAGCAAATAGGTTTTGAGTATTGATGTTTTACATTGTGGTATGAAAAAAATTATTTACATGAACACATCTGAAAATATTGGGGAACTTCTTTCAATGCCTGAGACCATTTTCTCTGGGATTGGTATAATTCAGTCTGGTTTGACAATGAGTTTTTGACAAGGTAATGGCAAATTTGTACAACTGTGTTTGTTACGTTTTTAACAAATCTCTGGAGCTGAATTCCTGGGTTTCTTTGAATTTCTAACTGGTCTTTGAGGCTTTTCAAAAGGAAAACACACCCATTATTATAAATCCTGCACACCAATAGACTTGCTTAAAGGCTTTTACACAATTATTTGTCAAAGGGTCTGAGGTTTTCTATTTTCAATTCAATATCACTGAGAGAACTGTGGTGTACCACAAGGTGCCATTTTTCAGCTTCCCAATATGGCTGACAGCATGTATAAGGGAGTGTCTGCATTGTCTTTTGTAGTACTCCTCAGGTTTTGTACTTTTAACTTCAATGGCAAATACTGACTCAATCTCTCTCTCCCTCTTGACTGATGAACTACAGGACCAATGGGTGACGAGCGTGATATGGGTTAGTATAGTCCTTATAACTCCTTGACATTATTATGCCGAGTACTAAATTGTATTGTTACTGGATATTTACTGTTTTTAATCTGTTACAGGACGCCCTGAAGAGCAGGATGACTCAGAGAACAGCACAATTTACATCACTGGGTTGACTGAGAAGGCAAACCTGGAGGAGATGGCTGAATTCTTCAAACATGTCGGCCCAATCAGGGTAAGAATAGCTCTTAGTTCCAAATGTTGATGTAAGCAAGAGTAATTTGGAGGCTAACACAAATTGTTTTCCTGTGCCCAGATTAACCGCAGACTTGGACAGCCTGCCATAAACATATACACAGACAAGGACACAGGAAAACCCAAGGGAGATGCCACTCTGTCCTATGAGGAACCAATCTGTGCCAAAGCAGCTGTGGAACATTTTGATGGCAAGTCTTGTTGGCAGTGCTTTTACTCACACAAATAAATCTGAAAGCACCTGTTAGGATTTACCCAACTAATATAACTTGTTCCTTTTTTTTAATTTTAGGGAAGGAGTTTCAAGGCCGAAGGCTCAAGGTGTCTATGGCACGCCGTAAGCCCATGATGGGTGGAATGAGAGGTGGCATGCCCATGCGAGATGGCATGATGGGTCGTGGAGGTAAGTATCAGAAAAATTTGTTAGCGTTGGATTATTTAAGTGCATGCTCATAGTACTCCTAACAAGAAGTGCATTACAGCTGCCGTGCAGTGGAAGACTGGCAGTGAACTGAATCCTAGTGAAACAGTAGGAGAATAACCCTCGTCTGATTTAAAAAGTGCTGAAATTTTCTCCTTTCCCTGGAAGGTATGATGGGCCGCGGAGGAGACCGTGGTGGTTTCGGCCCACGTGGTGGTCCGCGTGGAATGGGCAGAGGTGGACCCACAGGGGGCAACATGCAGCAGAGAGCTGGGGACTGGGAGTGTCCTAACCCGTATGTCTTACTCTGAAGCACAGTGACATCTTGGGTGCCCTTTTTTGGGCGTGTATTAAAGATAATTTATTTTAATCTATTTAAATGGTCTTTGCTCTCAGGGGTTGTGGCAACCAGAATTTTGCCTGGAGGATGGAATGCAACCAGTGCAAAGCCCCCAAACCAGAAGGTCTAGGCGGTGGTCCTCCATTCCCTCCTGGTGGTGAACGAGGCAGAGGTGGAATGGGAATGCGTGGAGGCAGAGGTATGGATCGAGGTGGACCGGCCGGAGCTGGAGGCCCTGGTGGCCCTGGAGGTTTCCGTGGAGGCTGGGGAGGCGACCGCGGTGGCTTCAGAGGACGTGGTGGAATGGATAGGGGAGGCTTCCGTGGGGCTGGGCGTGGAGGACCACCCATGGACCGAATGGGTGGCAGAGGTGGAAGAGGAATGGGCCCACCAGGTGGCAAGATGGATATGAGGTAGGGTTAAGATCTTTTACCACGTCGTTATGGAGTAAACCCGGAGCTGTTGACAGTAATGCTGTAAATATTGCTGTGAAAGCTTGACAGTGTAAAGATAAAGACATGACATTTAACTACGTTTCTGTTCTTTTGTTCTTCCTTCAGGGACCATCGCCAGGAGCGCAGAGACCGACCCTACTGAGGAACTTCTCATCTGTTCCCCATGTGGAATTTCATTTTTAAGACGAGAAGTTTTAATTTATGATTCCATGTTTTGATGGTTATAGAGCTGCTTTCAAACATCTTGTGCAGTTTCACTCAACTGGTGTTTCTATTTTTTATTTCCATTTTAGTTGACCTATGTTTATGCTACATCTTGTATTGTGCATGTTTGTTTTTTGTTGTTTTTTTAAATATGCTTATTAGATTTGACATTGTATTGTAAAACATTTTTCAGTCAGTAACACATTTGCTTCCCCTTTTCCATTAATGAGAGTTGTATGATGACAAATTTGGGAAATAAAATTTTACTCATTTGATATTTTTGAATCACGTTCTCTACTTGACATTTCAAAATAAGATCATATGATAAGGCTGTATAACATATTAATTGCAGTCTCTGTAAAACCCTTTAAGTGGATGCACAGGTTGTGTGGTAGGTTGCTGCTCTGATGATTTAGTAGGTGGCCCTTAAAGGAATTACTGTACATGCAGGCATTGATTAAAAGATTTGGTAGGTTGTTCTTATGTGTGACATTTGTAGTTCAATTACAGTCCCATGAAATTGTGAGATATCTTCAAGTGTGGTGAAAAATTGTGGTTGCAGTTGCTTCAAATGATTGTACTCATTGAAAATGGGTCATAATGTAAAGTGCAGTGGTTCCATATTGTAAAGCTGTTAGGATTCCTTGTTTCACTCAGACGGTCCAGGTTCAGCCTGCGGTATGTGAACGATTTCGTTTGTTCAGTCAACATTGATTATGCTGCATTCACTCTTGTACTTCCAATGTTTGTTTAAAAGAAGTCATCCCTGTAGATGAAGTACACAGCACTAAATTATCCACTGTTGCAATTATACTGTAATTGGTGAGAAAAGTTAATATAACGTCTTCAACAGGAGATATGATTATTAAAGCTGCAAGTAATGATCCAAAAGTAAAATATTAAAGTATGCATATTAGATTACAGTTAGATGTGTAATGAGAATCTTGACTCATGGTCACGCTTAAGTGATGTGAAGCTCATAACTGCTTTTAAAAAGATGTGAAGAAGCTCAAATTTGTGCCACAGTGATCTTGGATTGCCTCCAATGAGGTTATGGAGTTGACCTACTTGACCTTGTAATTAAAAATAATTTTGGCATTCATTTGACCATATCCAGAAGGGCGCCTCAACATTTTTATTGAGCATATTGTCTGCCTGCTATTTTTAGACCCAGATTTAAGCTCTGCTATGTTCATTTTTCTTCAGTTTCTCGGCTGTGGGTGGAGCACATCTTTAACTTTTAAAGGCTGCTGTTACTTTCTTTTACCAGTAGGTGGTGCAAGTTGAACTGAAACCTCTGGTGCTTCAATAACTGTCTCCTTGTTCACACAAAAGACAGGAATACAGGACATAAAGCCTTTGCTTATGCATGATATGTTTTAATTTTACTCTTTAGATTTAAGTTACTTATGTTCTCCTTTCCATGACTTCCTGTTGCAATACACAGCCATAAAATTGTCAACCCCCAGAAACAGACAAAAAAGAAAGTGGAAAAAAAAGCTCATCTTTGCACTGACATTAATTTCTTCCGGAGGAAACTTCCTTTGTTGCTTAGACATCACAAACAGGGCTTACCTTCCTCCTTAAAATTTCCCATTTCAACAGCACACATTGGGGAGTATTTCCTATGAAGCGACCCAGTTGAATTGAATGCTGTTATGAAACACAGATGTGAATCCATGGCACATTTTATTTTAACATCTGGCCAACATATTGTTACTCAGATCAGCCTTGATGTTCACCTATTCTGTCACCACTGGATTATTCCTCCTCTGTGACTGCTGAAATCATTTAGTGAGACAAAGTGTTTGATCCTTTGAAGGAATTTCTATTTAGCCGCTTGTTTAAAAATCGCTTCACTTAAGCACTTCAATTCCACTTTGCTGCGGCAAATGCAGGCGGACTATAAGCACATCTGTATGTGTCTGAATATAGCCTTCAGACAATGAATCTTTTCCAACTCCATGACGGCTGTGCTGTTTCCAAAACAAGAATTAACTACTTTTCTTGATCACAAGTTGCCAACAGGCTCTTCGAACTTCAGTCTAACAGTTCACAGCTTTGTGCATGAGAAGTCTGGTCTCACTGTGTTGTTGTTGGTGCACATACAGTAATCAATGCTCATGTCTGCTCTTTCTTTTTTTAAACTTAAGACCCTTAAAGTTATCCCTCTGGGACTCCCTGACACAGCTGACGTCCTGAAGTGCTTCTCGCTCGCTGTGGCCAGTTGTTCGTGTGGATTAATGGAGAGCTAAATTCTCTCCCTTCCTCTCTCTCTCTCCCTCTTTACTGACAGAAAAGCTGATTCATTCAAGCCCAGAAAATGATCTCATCAACCCCCACCGTCTCCCTCCCTCCTCTCTCTCTTTCTTTTTCTATCTCTCTTCCGCCCCCTCCCTTCCTTTCTTTCTCTCTCTCTCTCTGTCTGCTTCTTAAACAGACACATCCCTCTTTTTAAATGAAAACAAGCCCTCCTTCTTGGCCGTGGGCTTCGCTTGAATTCAAACTGTCACACTTTGGGAGAGTACATGAGCCGCGTCAATGCAGGAGAACCCACAATTTTCAAAAGATTGTCAATGGCGGAAAATAAGATGGTGGAAATATTTTTAAAGGCCCATTTATAAGTATTTGAACACACAAATTAAAGATGGATTTGCATGCAACTGAGCTGATGTTTTTTTTTTCTTTTCCTGCAACAACATCCATAATAAGATCCCCGACAAACAGGTGACATAAAATAAAAAACATTAAGTCTTCAACAACACCGGAGAAAAAAAAAAAAAAAGAAAAAGTAATTGAGTTTGGTTGTGAAGAGCCCTCCACATTCATGGCAGTTTCTCATCATGTACTGACAGCTGCTTCAAATTTTAATGGTACAGATAATAATTTTCAAGCTCCAGGCAAGATTCCCTGTTGTTTTCAAATTAAAACATGCCGTTTAAACTTGAAAATCGGGTCTCTTGCATCTGAGTTTGACAAACGTTTCAAACCTCAAGCTGAGTTTATTATGAACAGTGTGTCTGTGACTCTCACTGACATTTTTTTTAAATGATATAAAAGAACAAAAGAGATGAAGATTGTTCCACTCGGTTAATGTCTCACTGAATCATCTTAATTACTCTCAGAGATCACCCAGGAAGTATTCCTCAGTCCTGCCCTGCATTAATTGTAGCTGTGTTATCTTCAGCAGATTGTGACATGCACGTCCTCTGTCTTGCACTCAGTGAATCATGTGCTCTTGAATTGGCTACTTTGTCTTTAGCTCCTTTTACAGCCTGCTTGACTCAACTGGATAACATCCATTGACTCAAAGTCTCACTATCTCCCTTTATTATCCTCACACTCCTGCAGTTTTAGGGTCTGTCTCCTACAAACCTGGACTCACATATTTATTGCCAAACGTACAAGAAGTATTGAAAGCTGTTAAAGCTTTAGTAAAATCAGAGTTCCTTCACAACATACTCGGATCTTTTATAAATGTACACAATTGGAAGGGAATTATCGGCACCAGGAGGAGAGGCTGTCTCATGATGCTGAGATCAAGACTTTATTGGTCTATATTGCCTCAGGCTGTTTGATAAAGAGACCACACAATGTCTTTATTATTGAGAGACTATAAATGCTGCTTATGTCTTAAACCAAACGAAAAATCACAGAAAAATATGCATTTCTGTTCTAGGGTCTGCAAACAGTGCAGCGCCACAGAGATGAAGCAACACCCCTGAAAGGTTTTAGAGAAATTTAACACAATGCTTCGCAATATGTTGGTACTTGCAACAAGTGATGCATTACAAATACAACTTTGAAAGATTTTTACTGAGCGAGATGTTGCACTTTTCTTTCTGCTGCATGTATTTGACAGCTGTATGCAGAATATTTCCACTGACATGATGAACAAATAACATCTGATTTGTTATAGATGAAACCTGCATCCATTATTGTGTAGTAGTGAAATAGAAACACTGTATAACTGTACTTAAGTAGTGGTTTTAGATATCTGTACTTTGCTATGTTAATTTCTGTAGACTTTTACTTTTACTCGACCACATTTTCAAAAGAAAACGAATA
>JAQLOL010000022.1:5132007-5148542 GCA_029783665.1 Naso thynnoides | reverse complement strand
AAAACCAAAATCAAACCAACCAATCAAGGCAACAGTGGACCAGCCACTCTCATGTTCTGCAAGGTGAAAGAGCTGTTTTTGTCAAAGGAGTCTGGTGGCTTTAGAGAGAGCGATATACTGACTACAATTTACTGGCGGAAATGGCTGCCTGGCAGCAAGATAAAGCTGTGAAAATATTCTACATATAGCATAGGCAACACTGATATTGACCTTTTAAGCTGACTATGATGTGTTTTGCTGCTGTGCGCGTCCATAGCAGTTCATTGTTCAGCTTCCTACACCGGTACTCCTGCTGCTTCTCCAAACTGAGCGAATATCAACCACCATCTACTGTAAGTGCTGCACTAACTATGGAGAAGTATCTTACACAAACCCTCCTAAAAACCTGAACTATTCCTTTAAGGCAACTGGCTCTTCAGTAATCACAGTAAAAATGTTGCAACATTGTAAGTCATGATTTGTCCCAAGACTCTCTGCAAACAATCGATGTGTCACATCAGTGATACAATAGGTATTTAATCTTCAGGAAGATGTTGTCCTTCCAGTTTGCTCTCCCAGTTCCAACACGCCTTCATGTAAACGCTCACCACCTCTGTGTCTCCCACTGATCTGTCCCTGTGTATGTTATTACTCACCTCGCTGTGGGACGTCTCTCTATTCAGAAGTTGAGGAAGTGGCAGTGTCTCATTTCCTTCGTCACAGTTTGAGTCAGTAATAAATGTTCCTTTTTCCCATTCAAGGAGACATTTTTTTTCACAGACAGCAGCAGGATCATAACATAAAGTTTATCCTTTGCATTAAGGGATTTTCTTCCCTGTCACCCATCACATAGGGATTATGACAGCAACTGTGATTGACTCTGTGTTTCCTCATGCGTTGAAAGCAGCCTAAGGTAAAGAAACGTGTTCATCTGCCCACAAAAAATGACCTTTTTGTGTATTTTCTGGGTCTGGCAATTAGGTCCTGGCCTTAATTGTAAGAGCACACGCAGAGCTGACATACATATAATAATTAAAAGGACACCTACGGACCCCTTAATGGACACTCTTATTGTTCATATGTTAACTGCATGCATAGGCATCCGTCTTTGTCATCTTCCTCCATCTGCATCTTTCCTTCTCCTTGCTCGCTGATATAAGCTGGTTCACATCTCTTCTCACCTCAGGCTTTGACATTCAGCCTTGTTTAGTTCATATATATGTCAGCCTTCATTCCCATCCCCCACCCTCTCTGCCAGAGATGATAGAGGACAACACAGCATGTCTTGTTGGTGGCATTGAAGAGGAAGATGTAAATGGACTATTGATTGCGACGTAATCAGAGGCTGACATCTCAATCAAAGGCTTTGGATGGAGACACCAGCCAAGCAAAAGGGAAGAGCAATGAAGGGAGAAAATGTGTGTATTATGCCTGTATGGACAGTCTGCTCCATTAACCTTACGGTCCAATTTGTGCATTGAGGGAATGAAAAAAGGGGCGAAGACAACAGAAAGTGTGCCTAGAGTGACTTTACTGTACACTCTGTTAAACCTGACTGGAGTGGATGTTACTCTGGGAGGCAGAGCTACAGTAGAGAGCGAGCTGGAGTGAAAGAGAAAAGTAGGTCACCGTGCTCTGCATTGGGCCACACTCAGGCGCTTTGCTGAGAGAGCGTGGCTTTCTTCAGTGTTTCTCCCTCCTGTGTCACATTCACTCGTGTTTTTAGGGTTTTTACGCTTTAAAGGTTTGACTCGCCCTCCAGACTTTGCACCGTAACAGTACAGACCAGTTCTCACTCTTTCCTCCTCACTGTTTTCCATGCAGAAAGGCACATGTGGAAACGGCTGACTCTGCACTTTGCATATTACCAGCTTTATGTCTTTAACGCGGAGTTTGATGCTATCAGCTGCTCATTTGCATGATTATCATTCATTCCATTTGTGTGAGTGGTCAGATTTTTTTTTTCCACCTGCTAACAGCTTCCTCAAGCTGGTTTTGGGTGGAGACTGTCCTCTGTGGGACATCAGAACCTCAGTTGCCACAAGCAGTTTGCTGAGTCTTCTGGAGCCTCATCAAAACAAACCGGCAAAATGACTTAGACATTTGCCTGATATTTAACTTCCTGCACTGGGTGATTACACTGCTGCCTCACCGAAACGTATGAATAATAGAGTTGTTCACCTCACAGCAGTTGATGTATCCTCCCAACCCCCCAGTGGACAGTTTGTCATGTGGCCATAAGATGGAAATCGATTTTCAGAAAATGGTCTTTTTTATGGTGGTGGATGAGGCCTGGAGCAAGAATGATTGAATTTTTCACCCTGATCAAAACTCATAGTACAGGTTATAAATATGGAACAATATATTGTTGTTGTTTTACCTTACCGTTAAAGGAATAGTGTGACATTTTGGGAAATGCGCTTGTTTGCTTTTTGCAGGAAGTTAAATGAGCAACTTGATACTGTCCTCACATCTGCACAGATATGAAGCTACAGCCGGCAGCTTATCTTAGCTTAGCATTAAGATGGGAAACGTCTAGCCTGGCTCCCTCCAAAGAAAACAAAATCCTCCTACCAGCACCTCTAAAACTCACTAATTAACACGTTAAGTGAGCTGGAGATTTGTTGGAAAGAGGATTTTGTTTCCTTTGGTCAGAGCAAGGCTAACGGCCTTCCTGACTTCCACTGTTAATGTGCTGAGCTAAGCTAACCAGCTGCTGAATGTATCTTTTTATTTAAAGGAGAGATGCAAGCTGTTTTTGTCATCAATTCTCTGGAAGAAAAAGGGCTAATTCTTAGTATTTTGAGTGTAAGTTTGCATGTATTCTTTGTTTGTTTTAAACGGTAGCCTACATTATTATTCTGTCTGCTCTCCCATTGGAAGGATACATGGCCTTGACTGTCGTACCTGACCCTGAGGCATTTATCCAACTCTGTTTTCCTCACATCTCTACTGGTCTGGCCTGTTGGACCAGCATGCTAACAGACTCTAAATACATGTATTTCCATGATCTCTCCTGTTTTTTCCCCTCAGGCTCCTCCAGCTCCAATATTGAGATCACTCATTTAGTCATTATTCACCCTGCAGCCCCCAGGTTTTTATTGAAGAGATAATTCGTGCATAGAAGGCTGTTCAATGTTTATGAGCTTTTGCATGGTCGTCCGAGGGGGAGTCGTTTTATACAGGCTGTCAGGCTGGTGGTTTAATAGAAGATAGACCCTGATGTGTAGCTGTTTCCAGCATGCGATCACAGGCTTTAGGAATGCTTACTGTGGGTGGGGGAGCAATAACCCTCCAAGTTCCAAAAATCTCCCTTCTGCCAGTAGTTTTCTTGTCTGTACGCTTATCTGATGATGAGGTTGTTTTATCTCAGGAAGTTTCTAGTCATGACAGGAGATCCTCAAGGCGAAAAAATAACTTAATAGAGTAGTCTTGTTGTCATTTTTGAAACTGACCTTGTGCACAGTGTACAGCTATATACCATATAATCTTATAATCCTCCCAATTTCTTTACCTTTTTATAAATACTATATTGTGTTGCAAACTCTCCAATCTGAGTCGAAACCTGGAAACACCCTTGTGTAAATTCCAGCGGAGTGACTTGTTGTAAGCTTCAGTTTTTACTGTTGGAGTTTGGCAGTAATTACCTTCTCATAGCAATCAGAAAAGGATCCGGTTACAGCAGGACAGCACACCTCTGTTTGACGAGCAAACTGCGGTTGTACACTGTTTATTGATTCATGAGGAGAACAGACAAGTTTTTAAGTTGATGTTCGGCTTCTTCGATTAAATTACAAATTTTGGATCTCAGTTTGAGAAAAAACAGACAACCCAAACTGAATTTAATGTATCACAAAACAACAACCAGAAAGTTGAAATCATACAGCAACAAATACACCTATTAGAGATTAAAAAAAACCAAAACAAAACAAAAAAACATTTTATTCTCTTATGTTTAGATACCATCCGGTTAAGCTACAGCATACAGTCTCAGTGTAGGATGTTAGTCCACAGTTTTAAACAGTAAGGAAAACAGGGAAAGAAATCTTTATCTCTCTCCTCCCATTTCCTCTCTTCATCCCCAGGGTGAGCGTATCTATTCCATGAATGGCTCTTCAGATGTTTGCAGGTCAGGAAGGAAAACCGAAGAGGTTGTTGACTCACACTGAGCAGATATGACGTGACCTGAGCGGTGCCATCATTGAAGCAATATGTGCTAAAAATCATCTTTTGCATTCCAAACCCAGCTGCTCAGTTCACATTTTCATTTTCATTAATAATGAAAAGGCTTTCCGTTGAAGCCAAAACAACTCTACATTCCCGGCATAAGATAGATGCAGCAGATTTCCAGCATAGGGGCCTTCTGAGTATTGCCAGTTTTTCTCTCTTTTCCTTCTTAAACATCTGCAGCTCCTGCTGAAAGCCCGTCTAGTTTGTCCAGCATGCATCCATAATTCATCCTTCAGTTTTTCTCAGTGTTCTCGCTCCACTTCCGCATGTTTCCTCTGTGACCTTTTCTCTCTCTCCTCCCCTTATTTATCCCATTCTGGTTTGTGTGTGTGTATGAGAAAGCGTGTGTTTAGCTTTCAGTGTAGTTCACCCATTGTTGACACAGTGAAGACATGGGAAGTGCACACATTTCATACCAAAGCTTCCACAGAGTAAATACTTGAAATGCTGGTGCTGCTATTGATTAGGTGATGATTGCAGCTCTTTGTGGTGTTCAGAGTTTAATATGGGACACAGTGTTCGAGTCCTCTACCTTCCCTCTGGAGGAAAACATATGACCTCAGCTGGACAACACTAGGGTGAGAGAGAGGCTTTACTGGAGCAAGAATGGGGGGAAAAAAAGAAGGCAAACTGTACAGTCAAAAAGGGAAGGGTAAGGCTGTGTGTGTGTGTCTGCTGCCATAGCAATCTTTCCATGAACTCACTGGCTGGGGTTTTTCCAAACAGGGCTCGTCCACCTACTGACAGAAAGAAAGACGGAGTGACGGAGCGAAGAGAAAGAGGGGGGAGCAAGCAGATGTAGAAATGTAAGCAAAACAAAGCGAAGACAAATATAGGTCCAGTCAGCTAGCGCTCGAGCTAAAAATAAACACAGAATGACAACAAAGTAGATGAGAGAGAAAAGAAGGCTGGAAGGCAGCAGGTGAGAGAGAGAACAGAGAGAGGCAGGTGAGATGCTGCAACTTAGCGCTGATTCCCCCTCTTATTAGCCAGGGAGAGAAAGAAAGGTGCCGTTTCAAGAAAATGACACGGTGCCTCCTTAATCTGCTCACGCACACATTTTATCCCCTCATCCCTGTATACAGCATGAAAGGTACTGTAAACAACCAATGGGTGGGAGCTCACAACCTGAAATTTTCCTCTAACTCGTCATTTGACTGCTCAAATATCAATAAAACACACTCCTCCCTTTTGTAATGGCGGCCCTTGCACACACAATTATAGAGCAGCTACTCTTCTTCTTCTTCTTTTCCTGCGTTCTTCTCCATCCGCTACTTTCTCTCCCTACTGGTCGACCAGTGCGCATACGCCTTTTGTCTGCATGAGACGCCAAGAAAAACATCAAAGTTGTCCAATCCTGCCCGAGCACAAGCCTCTGCAACACAGGCAGATCTCGCTCCACCCTGCAGTTGTGTGTGACTCCAGTTGCCTAATAAGCACCCCAGACCACAGCAAGGGGGCACCGGCTCTGACTCTCCCAATCCAAAACCCAGCTGGCGGCGCAGGCCTGCATGACATCACCGCCACTGCCACCGGTCTGGTTTCTGAGCTCCTCTCCTCTCAGTTTATGATGTCACAACCAGAAACATTGTCGTGTAACAGCCTAGAGAGGGAGAGTATTCATTAGCATGTCCACATATGTATTTTCGTGCTTTTGCAACACTTTGTGGCAAACTTAATTACCTAAACGTTCTGTGGGGATGAGATGAGGCAGGGCTTTTAATGTGGTAGGAGAGCTGGGTGGGGCTCACTGTCACCCAGTAGGTGCTTGGGGAGAAAACTTGGCAGGAAGATGACGCACACACACTCAACACCCTCATCTACTGAGGCAGCCAAGAACTGCTCATTCCTCACACCATAAAACAGACTCATTGTGTTGTTGACACATAGTGCTCGGGACCAGCAGGGCTTTGGATGCAGTTACATATTTGTGACTAAACATGAGCTCACGTGGGGGCACTGACCTGAGGAAGAGGAAGAGATTCCTGTCAGGTTCCTCTCGGATGTGTGTGTGTGTGTGTGTGTGTCATGTTTGCTCGCTGTGTGTGTTAATCTGCTGTTTTGTTCTCCTCAGGTGCGTGAGATTCTGGGCCAGTGTTCCTGTCCAGCTCAGTTTCCCATGATTAAGGTGTCGGAGGGAAAGTACAAAGTGGGTGACTCTAGTGCATTGATCTTCATAAGGGTAAGCCCTCACCACTGTAAACAGACTGACTGTCACTGTGAACCACAAGATGTCTTTGTGTCTACTTTTTATGTTTATAGATAAAGATACAGCACAACAGGCAGGGAGGAAATACCTGTTTATAATACTTAATAATAATGCTTTTATTAAACCACATTATGTATTTTCTGTCGCTAGATGTTTCTCAATCAAAACAATGAAAACAAAAGAAGTAGCTTGATGATGTCATAAAGTAGTGTGGGATCATGGGATTTGTTTATTTCTTTGTTAAACAGCCACCATAGCAGATTAAATCTGTCTGACTGAAATGTTCACAGATAAATTAATGTGTTAAAGTTTTATACACTTACTGTTTACTAACATTAGCAACAGGTGACAAATGAAACGCACTGTTACCTTGAATAATAGTAGATTAATATTAGATTAGATAGATTAATGTCAGTTTTCTGAGTTTCAATACAATTAGAAACACTCTGCTTAATTTAAGAACACAATTCAACAAACTCTAGAACATGTATACTTGTTATTTGACAATTTAATGCAGAAATGTAACATATTATTTGTTGAATTCTAGTCTTTGAAAATGTTTTTATTTCCAAATAAATTTCTGTAATATCATTATTGAAACTTAATGTGAAACTACCTTTAATAAGACTTTTAATTTTATTTGTGGTATAAATGACACCATATGAAAGAATAAAGGCTGCTGCACACTCTCAGGTCACTTTGCTCTTATTTCAGTCGTGTCATTATTCTTATGAGTAATGATAACTTTGTACTTTCTGTTCTGGAAACAAGGAGTCAGACGGAGCATTAAAGATGACTGCTGAACAGGTTTTAAACAAACTCACTAAGTCGGTCAAAGTTATCTGGAAGAAAAAAATGGAAAGATGACTCCTTCCATGGTAAACATCCATCACAGTTCACAGATCTGTCTCATGGTTTAACTTGGCAATAAAATACCCTCTCAGTGCTTTCTTGCTACTAGCTGAACAGGAGCATCTTAGGAAGACCAGTAGTGGTGAAAATGTGTGATGTTTCTGTAAAATTAGGAACAGGATGGCAGTTTGTGGGCACTTTTTCTGCAGATTATTGTTACCCAGCACCTGCCAAAAAAGCCTGTTTCAATTTTGATCAGCCTTATTTCCAGGTTTGTGCATGCAAAGCACAATTTTCCTTACCTATTTCGAAATGGATTATTATCCCCTCTGGTGTTTTCACTTTCTTACCTCTGATTTATCTGACTGCTTGTGTTTTTCACTTCTTGAAGCTGTGTTGCCACATCTCAGTCATGACTAAAAACAAGTAGACAGGAGTTTTAAAAATCTTGAATTATCCCATTCGTCGGTTGTATACAACATGTTCAGCTGAATGTATATATAACCTACTTTGGCACGTTGTTCAGAGGACTGTGAGGCCTGCAGAAATTGCATGATACCATACGGTGTTGGCATATGGCGTCATATGTTGTTACAAGGAGAACAAGCTTATGTAGCAACAGATAAACCAGTCAGCTGCGGAAAGCCCGGTGAACTGCACAGGGTCAACGTATGTAACAGTATTGTGACTTCTCTCTCATGTGAGTGTTTACAAGCTGCCTTTATCTGGCCCACTCCCAGCACTGTACTTGTTTCCACTGAGACACAATTAGAGCTTTAGGTCATTTCCTGAGTTGGCCCTTATCTGGACCGTAGCCTGTTTCTGCTGGTCTCACTGTCTCAGTTTCAGTGTAAGAGCTGCCACTGTACCCACATGAGGTCTCACAGGAGTGGACAGGAAGGCTGCTGGATAGCAGGGATCGATTTGGTCTCACTTACCCAAAATGTATCCCCAGCCAGATTAATGGACTCTTTGGATGGCATTCCAAGTTGTCTGCATTTACATTATAGAGTCTCTACAGAGGCACCACTCAGTCCAGACAGAGACATGTGATGAAACGTTGGCACACCCCTATTTGTTTTTGCATTTACTGTACATTTACTCAAGAAGGGATGTCTTCAAAGGCTAACTGAATTTAGTAGGACTACATGTAAGGGACTGTAGGAAATTGTAAGTGTGCAGATATAAAGAGAATCTAATGTTTCAGTTATTAAAAAAGCAACATTTTAAAGAGATACAATCTAATTTAAAGTATGTAATCTAAAATAAATTTATGGAAAATTCGCTTCATCAAGAAGAAGTGGAATGAGAAATTTCTAAATTTTTTGGCAAACTTACAGATGGAGTCAGTAGCACTATTTGTTGTGACTTGTAAACACAACATTCAAATTTGGCACCTCCCAAGCTCAACACCACCAGAAGTATCATAACATCCAAGCATAGTGCTTGTCCTTACACAGCAAGCTATGCAGAAATATTACATTTGTCGTAGTACAAAAGTGGACGATTTAGTAAGCTAGCACAAGCTAACCGCTAGTATTTGGCACCTACCTGTCAAACAGGAAGCAGGCCAACACTCCTTTTGCCATTTTGCCTCGTTTAGGTTGTATTTCCTTTTCTCCACTGCTTCATCGGCATCCGCGATATTCTGCAGTTTGAATAATGTCCAGTCGCTGTGTTTTATCCACTTCCACCTGCACCTGCGCACTGTCATTTGCAGGGGGAAA
The DNA here is from genome assembly GCA_029783665.1 of Naso thynnoides. Taxonomy (NCBI): domain Eukaryota; kingdom Metazoa; phylum Chordata; class Actinopteri; order Acanthuriformes; family Acanthuridae; genus Naso; species Naso thynnoides. The sequence continues at coordinate 5,139,545 of JAQLOL010000022.1, read as the reverse complement.
TTCACCCACTGACTGCCCAGAAACATCCTGCCTAAACCAAAACATCAAAATACAGGCTGCGGGCAGGAGCTCTGCAGACACAGTTACCACCAAATATGTTCAGGGCCCCCTTAGTGATGATTGAGCAGGATTTATTTTGTATAGTCTGTATTTTGTTTTTAGGAAAATGCTGCTGACTCCAGCTCTAACAAATTGCCTAATATTCCAGCTTGTCTTTATTTCTCACAGTCAATTCTATATAAAAGGCTGAACTTACAGGCCATCTTTATGTTAAGCAAATAACATGGTTGCATGATGCAGACTTAAGTGGTCGTCTGCATTAAATAGTCCTGAAACTAAGACAGTACTAGTTTCCTGAGCATTTTTCATGTGCATCAATACACTCATAAATGACACATCTTGTAGTTTAATACATCGGTGGCTCCCTTTAGAAAAAGTAGAAATAATTAATTTTGTTGCACTTTTCTGACCTCATCTATGCTAATAATTTTCTTACAGTCCCTAAAATGTGTGAATGTGAAGTGTTTGATCAATGGAAGCTCATGTTTGCCTGTTTGAACAGCCATTTAATATAGCAGACATACTTAAACATGCCTATTTGCAGTGCGTGTGACTAAATTGTCCGATTAGCCTTCTTCAAGCTGTCTCCACCCTCTCCTGATTCCTCACTGGGGTTGACAGTGATTATGCAGATGCCCCAGCAGCTAACAAGTGCGACCAACACGCTTCCCTCATTCTACTGAGGAGGATGCATGCAGCCGCTTTGAAAGCCAACAAACCCCTTTTCAGCTAACAAAGCTCTGACACTGATCTTGGGCCGAACGAGGGGATGAAGTGGGGAAAGCCAATGTGTGAGCAGGCCGAATGAACAGAGAGGGGAGTTAATAAGGCGCCTTTGTCCCCGGGGAGGTCGCTCTCTAGAGGGAGGTGGTGCCTTCAGTCGTGCATCAAAACAGCTGAAATGAACCGTGGGCTTAATTTTTGAACTCACCAGCAAGATTTGGGAAGAAATTGGTTCAGCACACCCCTGCAATGATGACAAGAAGTCTCTCTGTTCACTGTTGCCATAGAAACAGGGATTGGGTCTCTGCACGCTGGTGAAATCTGTGATACTGCTACAGTTGTTTGGCAGCTAAGCCACAGATCTAAAATGGAACATGGTCCCAGAACATCTATTCAGCCTCCTCAGTAGTGCTACAGCATGTATAAAATATGAAATGCCTATAAGCTTGTTGGATATGGAAACAAGTGAGACCGAATTTAATGATAAAAAACAAGATTTAATCATACAAATACTGTAAATTGGATCATTTGTATCTGATTGTGCTGCAAGTTAACACCTAAAAGGCAATTGATTTTATTTAGCAACATTTAGACACATGGCAGTTCAAAGGGGCATAGCAATTAATTAAAAATGAAACATTAAGAAAACATGAAAATCAAAAATCAAAAACAAAATAAAACAGAGGAAGGTTGTGATAGCTGTATGTAATATACTTTTTATGTGTGTTTGTAACTGAATGAATACAAGACTATAAAAGAATTAATTGATAGAATAACAGTCTGGAAATTATTACTGTACAATTAGCACTGAAGCACCCCCTTGATCACTGTCTTTATTGTAGTCATGCAGTTGTCTCACTGCAATCATAAAAACATAATTGTTTATTTGGAGCTCCAGTAGCTGTTACCATCATGGCAGCTATTCCTCCTCCACAGTTAAAAACAATAGTAACTTAATTCCACACAGATTTATGCCACATCACCACCTCTATTCTTATTAACTCGAATTAGTGAACACTCAGAGGATCAGAAGTGACAGCAGATCTATTCTGTAAACTGCTCAGACAAAACAAAAGTACATCTGCTGTGTTGAAAAAGATGCGTTCCTCTTGTTTATGTTGGAACTTTAGGCTATACATCCACAGTATGTGAATCTCTGTTTAAGGATCTCTTATAACGTTTTATTGTGGAAAAATTTGTCAGTGTTCATCAAAATATGATGTGAAAATCGTGCAGGCTTGCTTTTGAACGATGGTCACACAGCATCAAACAAACAGTAAACCTGTTACTGACATTAGGCCAGAGCAGTGGCGAGTAAGCAGTTTATACGCTCAGGTCTGATAAAGATAAGCAGATCAGCTGTTTTGATGGGTTTCATGTAATAGGGGAGTGCGGCCAGTGATAAGGCGTGTAGTGGATTGGCAGAGATTGTGTTTGGAAAGAAGTTGGGGTCAGAATCTGGTGCGCATGCCATGTCTGTGGCCTCTCTCTGACCGTGGTCACAGACCCGGTGATGAGACTCCACAACACGTGCGATTTGGTGGAAATAAACTGTGTGCCAGATCACACAGATGTACCATCAGGGCTTTGCCTTTCCTGCCCTCTGAGCCAAGGGTACAACCTTTAAAGCATGTGGCTGGCAGACCCTGTTACACAACTCGAGGCAGGAGGATGCATCCACAGGGCTCCCGCATCAGTCAGATAGTGTTGCCTCATGAAGCCTCACTCCCTCCTTCCTGGAGGGAGTGAGGCTCTTTGGTCTGATCTTGTAGATGTGTGTGCCTCGAAGAGCAGAGGAGAGTAGGAAGTGACATATCCACCAACCCCCTTTGTTAGGGCTACCCAGGCCCCCTCTCCTCTCAACTGAGATTTCAGTTATCAGAGAGGAACAGAGAGGACAGCAGGGGAGAGTTGCTACCATGCTAATTCAGCCTGCAACCCTCTGAAAACACGAGGGTGGGGGTGGGGGGCAGCTGAGAGGCATACTAGAGAGAGATGCTAAAAAAGAGTTTCTTTCACAGCGCATCGGCTCTTTATTATGCTACTATACTCTGTGTAATTGTGAGTTGGCATGGCGATGAACAGCCCTCATAATGGCAGCAGCTGGGGGTGATGCAGGACAGGGAGGAAAGGGGTGGGGGAGGGAGAGGCAGGGGCACAGGCAGGGGTGCGACTAGATGTTATGCAACACTGAAGGCCAGCCAGCCTTCAGCAAGCTGCCCCTACTTGTGGAATTTGCATATCCATTGACTTGTTCAGTGTGTGTGGCAGTGCTGTTTATCAAAAGGTTGAGCCATTTTATTTGTGCATGAACGTGCATATAACCTTCTGTTTATCTAAGAAGGCCTTGTTTTCTCTTTTCCTCCCTCAGGTCCTTCGTACTCATGTGATGGTGCGTGTTGGAGGGGGCTGGGACACGTTAGAGCACTATTTGGACAAGCATGACCCGTGTCGTTGTGCTGCTTTTGGTATGGACACTTCCTATCACTTGTCAGCCCCTAACAAAACAACTTCACTGTAGTGTCTTAGTGCTGCATAATTTATGCTGCACTGAAGATATTTAACAAATCATTCAAATCTGATGAAGTATGCTAAGACTAGACATGTAGCTATAATTTTTCTGAATTCTGTCAGTTCACATTTTATGTTATTTGCTGTAGGCCTAATATTTGTCTGTTATGTTGCCCAGCAACAATCATTCTGTTTGATACTGAAGCTGAATCAAAATAACTTCTAGCAAAGAAATGTAAGTCCACAAAATGATGCAAGGTTGCAATGAGAAATGTGCAGGTACTCTGACTCCTTAATTCTTTCTCTGCTTCCTGATTCCCCTCACATTTATGTTGCAAGTCATCCCAAAACAAAGACCATTGTTGCTAATGAACTGGAAATCTGTCTTGACCATTCAGTGATTATACTCCTTTTGATTATCAGTACAAAACAGTGATGCATGTTTGTAGTGATCCCATGCTATTTGTGAGTCCAGACTGCTAGACAGCTGACACAAGCTGAAATCATAATTGGTGTTACATTTCTAACCACAGGAGGCCATGTTAAAGATCATCGAGTATTAAGTGATTACAGAAGAAAGGCCTCTTGTGTTCTATAAATGTTTTTCCTGAATGGTGGGATCATCAGCATTTCTTTGGTCAGGCCCATCTCTTGGCAATATGTTATCTCCTGCTGCTATCTGAGAACTTGATGAAATTGATGCGGTTAGTTTTGATGTATTTCTGGATCTCCAGATAACTTTAATCCTAGGTTATTTTACCGGCTGTCGGACAATGTTATTTACAGGTCTGTTTCAAACACTAATTATCAATTTGTCCTTCCAGCCCACCGTTACCACCAGGCCAAAGCCAGTGGCCAGGGTCAGGGAGGCCAGAGCAAGTCCTCGAGTGCCCACTCCTCCCGTTCCACCAGCCCTGGTCCACACTGGCGAAATGACGGCATTGCACCTTACAAACCTCCTGACAGGCGCTCTCTGGAGCCCCCCTCTGCTCCATGTGCCTCCTCCTCCTCCACGCGGCCTGGACGCTCTCAGAATCCTTCTGGCTCCACTGAGCTCGACTCAGGTGCAGCACGCACTCTGCTCCCACGGCCACCACGGGACCGCTCTGAACCCCGCCACTTTAATCCTCTCAGGTGTGTATGTGTGTTTGTGTCTACACGATGTGCGGATAAGTGTTTGGATAAGTGTGTTACGATAAGAAATTAATCTCTCTCAAGTAGCCTGGCAGGTCATACTCTGATTTTGCTGCTTGCTCTTTGTGTCCACAGAGAAGCAGGCAGACAGAAAGGCACAAACATGCACACAAAGAACTGGGCATAAACACAACAAATACACATGTCGCGAAGCCACAGATTAGACCAGAGCAGATTTATCTAATCTCAGGTGACATTGCCCAGATAAATCTGTCTCACAGAGCCACCCTACGGCACATCCTATTGGCTACAACATAGACACCAAACACATTTACTCAGCTTTCTCTTCTTCCCTCTCTTCTTCCTCCTACTTTTGTTCTGTTGATTAGATCATCAACTGCCTAAAAATGACAGTGATTCGATGCGAGCTGTTGCTCCAGCCTTTTCTCTCTTGCCACGGCAAACAGATGGTTGGAATTAGTGTGAAGCGGGTGACAAATTAAACCTCACGTCAGTTTGATATGCTTTTGAAATGACATAGCTTTCATTGAAAGAGTAGTAGCCAGCCAGCTTGTTTTAGAGTAGTGTCATGTTAAGGCCATTATACACGGCTCTGCCTATGGGATATAAGGATATTAAGATCTGCTTTTGCTCTTCATGAAGCTGGTTAAAGGTTTAGTTGGTCACATTCCTTCCCTATATGTCAGAGTGTGAAGGCGCCATTGTTTAACACTGTTTGGAGCTGAAAGGTGGTTTACTTTGGCTTCTAGCCATTGTGTGGATCATTTCTTTACTGAGCGATGGCTCAGACCAGACGTCAAGACAACAGCTCATTCGAATTAACCCTGTGTGGGTGGTGCATCCCTTTTGAAGCTCACCAGACCAGATAAAGACTAATCTGACGACTATCCCTAGACAACTGTTCGCAGCAAGCTGGGAAAGTAGGTCAACAGGTGGGCTCCCTGCAGCAAATTAGCATGCTTAAATACATGCAAAACATTTTTCTGAGAATAACTTTAGAAGTCTGGTGTAATAAAACTGTAATCAGAAAGCACAAGCTGTGACGTAAATGAAAACAAAACTGGATGCTCACTAAATCTCAAAATACAGAGCTGCAGCATGCTGTCATTCTGTAACTGACTGAATTTTAAGGCCTGGACTCTAGAGACAAACATACAATGTTTTCTGACACATTTAAAGTTTTAGTCAGATAGAAATAAGATAAAACTGGTCGATTTGCCTTAAATTGATAAGTTGAGAAATAAAACAACTAAAATCTTCATGCTCAAACAAATAACACACCTTTTACTGGATTATTATATTCAATTTTCTCTTTTGATCTATGCTTAGGGAATATATTGAAGTTTGTTCTACCTGTCAGTCAACTCCGTTAGTCAATACGGTTTTACCTGTTGTGCTGGTGTGTGAAAGTGGATTAGTGCCTTGTTTAAAAAGGGAAGCGCTATTTGTTGCGTTAGAAAAGCAATAAGGCTAAGTTTGTATGTATTTGTATGATTATTATCATGAATACAAATGACTTTTTGTTTCCTCCCTACATTGTAGGAATAAGGAGACAAAGTTACCATTGACAAGACGTCTGTCTGGAGACAGTGACTCCTCTACTGCCTCTTCTAAGGGAGGAGGAGGAGGGGGACGGTACTCTCTTGGTGGAGCCTCACGGCGCTCTGGTGAAGAGGTAGTCCTGCTTGTCAATCGCAAGGAAGGGAAGCACATGATTGAGAGGCAAGGAGCTGGAAATCAGACACCATCTGTACGCCCCTCACTGCCCCGTGCACGCAGCCAGTCTCGGGAACGTCCTGCAATCACCTCAGTACTCAAACCCAACCCACCTCAAGGATCATCCGATGGATCTCGAACATCCCGCACAGAGAGGGGCCGCTCCCTTGGAAACGAGGGCCCGAGAAGGCTCCATGCTCCACGTTCCCACAGCCAGAGTAAGTTGTCTAGCCGTACACGGTCGAGTGATGCCAGCCCGAGTCCTGCCTCCTGCTACAGAGACCCTCAACCCCCACCCTCAGATAGACGAGAGGACCTACGGGCCAAACAAGTGCCCCCCTCCTCTCCCAGATTAGGTGGTGGGTTCAGCAAGAGACAGTCGTCCTCTTGCTCTAACTCACCAGCTAAAGGGATTCAGAACAACAACAGCAGCCCCAGCAAGAAGGCTGTAACTACACCCAGACCTCCTGCCCCTCGATCACCTTCCATAGGCAGAGGTAGACTCCTACCACCAGTCAATTCAGGAGGTCGACGTTCACCACACTCATCTCCTCGCAACTCACACCATCACGCTACCAGGTCCTCTCGGACATTACAGGGCCCTCGATCTGCTGGGCGGGGCCACCATAGGAACTGGTCTGGCTTGGAGCACCAGGAGTCCGAAGAGGAAGAACTGGGCCTGGGCTTCCAGATGCTGCCAACACTGGATCCTCAGAGGGAGCAGGACCTGTATCGCAGCTTTGAGGCTGAGTTTCTGGCAAATACACAGCAGGCTAGAGGACTGTCTAGCAGAGCCTTGGGAGGAGCGATTCTCCAGGGAGCTGGGACACATTCATTACAGGCTCCCACTGATTCTAATGTCACCGACTCTGCTTATTCCTCTTCAAACTCATCAAACTCCTCCCTGAATGTGGGGGCAAAGAAAGGAACTCTGCCTGACCTCAGGGAATCCAAGAGAACTCATCCCCGTCACTTCGCACTGGAGGACCCCTTAAATGTACTTTATGGACACAATTTTGGCGGACCACAAAGCTTTGGTCAAGGAGAGCCTGAGCACTGGGGGGAGCGAGAGGGAGGTCTCAGGAAGCTCCCAGCCATCTCCAGTTCTATAGAGGAGAAAGAAATTCCATCTTCCCCGCCTGGTCTGACAGAGTCAGACAGATTAATGAATCAGGTCCCCTCACAACCTGCTTTCCTCTGTAGGAATATGAATGGAGACCACAAAGGTTTTCCTCCTACAGGGGGGCTGACAGGTCAGCAGGGCTTGCTTGGCTGGGGCACTGGACCAGAGGGAGATGTTCCTCTGGAGCATCACCAACCAAATTTACCTTACGACCTAGAAAATGGTGACAGTGATGATGATCTCCCGCCCC
>JAQLOL010000022.1:5055604-5087450 GCA_029783665.1 Naso thynnoides | reverse complement strand
ACCTCTGTCTAAAAGTTGCAGTTGAAGTCTGCATTTCAGAAAACTCACAACAACAGCATGCTAAGCTAACATTACCTGAACCAGAGACAAAACACACAAAGCACTTCAAGTTCATCCTTTGTCAATTTATTTACAGTTGAAAAAACAAATAGACAAAACATGGCCACCTGTACAGCTAGTGAGCAACCAGACGAGAAGTAATTGGTCCTAGAAGGAAATTACTGCACTTCTCCAGATATGGAACGAAGAACAGTCCTCCTCTTTTACTTTTTTTCTGATATTAATTATGCTTAGTTTTTTTCTTTGGACTAATTCAACAAAACACCATGTAGATGAGACAGGTATAGCTGCAGCCATCTTGTTCCAAGAGAAACTGCCCACAACAGGGACGCTGGAGTCAGTCAGAGCTGGAGGTGCTGAGAGACGATTAGTCTATTTAATGATGTCATATTTAACTCCGCGTGACATTAACTATTTTTACATTATTTTGGATTGGCAGGATCAAATATATTTACTACTTAAAAATCAAGATTTTAGTCTAATATTTAGAACCTTTTACATGACAAGGGAGCAACCAGAACTACATGACCACCACAGTCAGTCAGCAACATGAAGGAGAGCGAAAAAGAGAGGACGAGGAATGAATAAATACCCCACTTATAGAAACACACGTGCTAAATCAATGTTGCTGTAACTAAGATATTAACAGAAAAAAAAAAATTCCACAGACAAATTTAGGTACTATGTCCATGTACTCTTCATGTACCAATAATCTGATAGCACTGTGCACGCTGCTGCGAACATTATCTATAACTCCAAAGCACTGAAAAGTTCAAAAGTCAAAATTTATTGAAAAAAAGAGTGATGTAATCATTTCCAAAAAATTCAAACCATATTTTTATCCAATGAATATTCTCCATCCTATGACTGCTTCTTGCCCATGTAACAGAAATTACGTCACAATGTGGGTCCGTCATCGCAAGCGAAAAAGACTAATCTGATTGGTTAATGCACATTTTGAGAATAAGTAAATAAATAATAAAATCTTTACCTTCTCTACTCATAGTTTTGCACTGACTTAACCCAATATATCCCCCCAAAAAATATTTTAATAATATATATTTTAATTGTCATTGCATTCAAACATTAGGCCCCACCCTACAGAAAAAGCAGTTCAGTGCCGTTGACCCATATTTCAAAGCAGCACAGGTCGGAGGTCCAGAGGAACTACAGTACAGTGTCAACATAAAGAGGACTGATACCCCATCATAACTGCAGTGGACCAGAAAAAGAGCTGAGTCTTCTTTAAAGTGAACTGACATTGTGAACTGAGGCCCCTTTCTGTTGGTCCACTTACTTTAGTTTGTTTAAAAATTCTAACCTCTGTATGTCACTGCTGCCATACACTTTGAGTTCTACAGTTAGCATTAAATATGTTTAACATTTTTGGTTCTTGCACATAGTGTAGTACTCTCTGTTTGCCTGCTAAATTACACCCAATTGAATTGAACTGACTTGAATAGAACGGAATAAAAGTGCAGTGCACACAGTTCCTGACAGGCTCAGTCTCCAGACCCTTCATTAGCAGTGTTCTCGCACCCTAGAGGTTATGTTGACACCCTGTCGGCTCATCCCTTGATCCACCGCTGCTTTTTTCATCTCTTCGACATTCTCTCAGGGCTGCATTTGTTTTCTCAATTCCCTCCCTCAGCAGATCGTTTCTTCCCAGCCCCTGAAGTTCCTCTGTTTCCCTCTCTCTCTTTTATCTGATCAAATGCTCATAAATTTGTTGCGTGCTGTTAGAGGTGCTGGCGGTGGAGGTGGTGGGTTGGTGAGAGCTCTGAGAAACACAGCATGAAAAGAGGAATGGGTCAGTGTGTTTCTACTGAGGCAGCTGTCCACCAGCAAGGTGCAAATGTACCCACTTGTGTGATGTGTTTATATTACAGTTTGGAATTCATTACCATCAAACAAACGTTGCCGTTTGCCCGCTGTGTGTGTCCTGCATCACAAAGCTTAGCCGAGCAGCGACAAAGTTAAAAGAGTGGTTTGTGATTCTTCTTCTCCTAACATAAGGCTCCGTGTTTGCTTATCTCCTATGAGCTGAAACTTCTGTCACCGTCCTTGAACATGTATAGCGAGGACTCTGTGCAGATCTTACAGCTGAGCAGTCACCATATTTTATTACTTCTCTGCAGTGAGGCTCCCAGAGCCATGCAGCCATAAGACCTCATTGCACTCTGCACTTTTTCACAGGCGCTAAGCAGCAGAGGCAGACCAACTCTGACTTTGAGCCAAAGTGCTTTGGACTAATCACAGAAACGCACATGCTGTTCAGTTAACTGCTCTCCACCCGTATTATTCTCTATACGTGGTGCATTGTGGTGCTGGTGGATGTATGAGACTGCAGTCAGACACAGCAGTGCTCTGAGCCAAACATTAACACCAGCGTGTTAAACATGATACAACCTGCTCACCTCACTGTAATGTAATGACAAATGGGTGCTGGATCCTCAGTAATGAAAACCTTTTTCAAAATAATCATTGGGTCCAATAAATTGAAGTGGTTGCTGACTAAAATAATGTCAATGTTAAGATCAGCATGCTAAAACAAGACTTGCTAATTAGCACTTACACAAAGAACACCAGCGGTTAAAGGTGCCATATGTAAGATTTTTGCTGCAATGATAGTATAGTTTTGAAATAAGTGTAAAATTACAGATGTGTACTTTATGTACAAGGTTGATGTCTAGTTTAAACTGTACTATGGAAGTACAGGAATATATGCCGGTGTAATGAAAGTTGACTGGAACATGCATCTGTTCACATGCTGGGATTTGAACCCAGGCAGCCTAAATGAAAACCACAAATTCAAACTACAAGACCATAAGGGACCTTGACGGTTAAAAACACCACATTTCTAAATTCATATATAGACTAAGACTCTTCTCATACATCACCTAAAGCAAACAACAGTGTCTACACATATACATAATCACAGCTTGTATAAATACTTACAGCGGTTACATTACAGAATCCTTTTCTGCACTTTGCACATTGTTCTGATTACCTCTGAACTGCACATTGTACTTTTCTTTCTTACACTTTTTACACCAGGCTGGCTCAGTGTGTGTCCCAGACTCAGGCGACACACTGGCTGCTGGTTGCTAACTTGCAAACACATCTCAGGATCGCACATTCATACCTATTTATATCATCTTTCTTGCACTATGTTTAGTATTTTTTAATTCCATTTTATTCTATTGTATTTTACATTTCAGCTTACTGTTAACTTTTATCTGACTTTTTTTTTTTTTTTTTTTGGCTGGACTGTGGGAGCGGGCAAGTACGACATATACGTCTGTCGCTGAGTGAGTGAGTAAGTTAGTGAGTGAGTGAGGCAACCAAATTTCAGAATTGGTCAGACAGTCATTACTCTGTCCTCATTGGTTGTTGCCCTTTCAAAATTAATCTGCGCAAATGACCAGGGGGTGTTTTGCTTATTGTAGAGTGACTGTGGAACAGTCTCGCTAAGCGAGACAACCGAGAGCCAGAAACTTCTCCACAAGCTGTTAAATAATCACATAGAAGTTGTTATATTGTGTTGTGATTGAGATTCTGACCCACCAGGCATGGTGGTAAGAGACAAATAGGCTGCTTTAGTCGACGGAGCCCTGAAGCATGCCCCTCAGCAATGTATCCACCACTTAGATTAACAAAGATATGTAGATAAAGTTAAATAAGAAGGAGAAATGCAGAGGAGAAAAATTAAACCAAAACTAAGAGTGTCTGACTACACAGTATTCAAGCATGGGCTTTTAATTGCCTATGAAACAATCAAAAAATAATGTTTTTCTGACTCTCAAACTTTTCTTGCTCTCCTCTAAGTCTCTAAACTATACTTTGTATTTATTTGTTTGTGTATTTTTCATTTTCTTTGTGTCTTTCCATCAGGAGTGGCTGGATTTGCGCTGCAGAGGTGTTCGCAATGCCAACGCCTACATCCTGGTGTATGACATCTGCTGCGTGGAGAGCTTTGAATACGTCAAGATGATCAGGCAGCAGATAGTGGAGCACAGGTACGGTCGACCGCAGCTCCTGAATATGCAGTCGCTGACATTCAGCTTGTAAACCCTCCCTTGTGATTTCTAATGACATCACCGTGTCACCGTCTGGAGACAGCGTGCAATTTCACAGCCCTTTCACAAAGCCGGACAATTACACGTCTGTGACAGTGTGACAGTGACAGATAGTCTGCTTGTGGTGATATCTTTTAATTCAGCTCACTCCTCTCTGCATCCTGACAGCTTAGTAATGACATTTGATTGTGGAATTGCTGTATGAGCGCATGACTCAAAGATTATTTTAGGATATTTTGCCTTTTATTGAACAGAGCACAGCAGCAGAACACAGGAGACTTGAGAACCAGAAGAAGGTTAATTAAAAGTCTAGGTTTTAACCAACAAAAGAGGCAAAAAGGAGAGAATAAAAAAGTACCAATGAAAACAAATCACTTGTGCTGTCATCCTCACTGTTGGCACGCCTGCATATTTTTACATATTGAAAGGTGCAATGAGTGGCCTCGTTTGTTCAGCTTTGTGGTGAATGTCCAAACTCTCGCTGCCGAGATCATATTCACCTTCCTGTGGTTTGAAATGTGTTACTATGAATGTTTATGGCCCATGACAGAAAGCCATTATCAGCAGCAGCTGGGGGAGGAAGGGGGAGTGCAGGAGGATAAAGGAAAGGAAACAGGAGAAATGGCTAATCATAGGACAAAGATCTGAGGTCAGACTGGAGGAGGGAAGGAATGAGCAGAGCGGGGACAGACACTGTATATTAACTGAAAGCGTGAATAATGGTGGCTGTTACAGCACTGGGTGGCTGTACTGCAGATGTCAGCTATAAATAATAAAGCTGTTTATTTTAAAAAGTTGAAAAAATGCATTCAAAAACAAAAGAACACCCCATTTTTCAACTCTATTTTAAGCCCTTGAGAATAAAGACTAAGACTGAGTCTGTCACTCCTATAGTCACAGAGGCTTCCCCCAATTTTCACACACGAATGCAGTCACGCACATACAGTATATTCCCTTCCTGCTATTCTCAGGCTGGAGCAGATCTGCAAGGAGATATTTTTAAGGCTGTTATGTGAGCACAACCTGTGAAAAGGAGAAAAGTGAGATGATGACTGCAATGTGCTTTTCAACCCCGCATCTTTAAGAACTTCCCATCACAGCTTTAGAAAAACTGCATTGTGCATCTTTCTCTCCGTCGAGCTGTCTGTCCATCTGTCAGGGCAGACGTGCAAATATGCACAAGTACGCAAGTCCTTGTCAGAAGATGAGACACGATGTCACAAAAAAGAAAGCTTTATTTATCATATGAGGAAGAGATAAATTGTTAACGGCATATTTAGCAATTTATGCCTTAGCTGTCAGTGAGCTCAGCTAGTCAGCAGACGCCCTTGTTTATGGCTCTTTTAAGTTTCATAATGTACCAGATTTAATGGTACTCAGTGGATTCAACTTGACCTTCTTTAGTTTTTAATATGTTATTATTTTTCAAGGAAAACAATAATTAAAGCTTGCAGCTCCACTGACTTTGCCCCCCAACCAAACAGAAAGTCTTCAAAGTATAAATTAATCTCATTGTTAGAAATCCGATTTTTATAATCTGCCTTCTTTCCCTCGTGTTTGCCTCAAGGTCTTATTCAGGATTTTCTTTAGCAACTACTTTTCTCTACATCTTTCTTTCCTTTCTAAGTGAAGTGTCTGATTGCATTTCTAAACCACCATCAATGAGGTGTTGCTAGAGACAGCTGGACTTGATGACGTCCTCCTGGATGTGTCTTTCATTAACACCGTAGGATTATAAACACAAGCTCCAATCGCTAATTTATGCCTACCTCTGGCTTGCCATACAGTTTCACACTTATAATAATGCTGTAAACCCGTCGCTGCAGAGTGTGGTAGTGGGAGGCCCCTGGAGCCTGTGAGCTGTAATCCTCCAGTCCGCCCCCGCACACCTCAGAAAGATGGAAAAAATGCACACAGACATTTTGCACACACCCGGCCAACCACTGTGACGAACACTAAGATGATAACCGTGCTTTCAGAAATGAACCTTTCTCTGTTATCTCCCTTTTTTTTTGTTCACATGCTCCTGCAGGGAAGGCAGCAGCAATGAGGTGCCAATCCTAGTGGTGGGCAACAAGAGAGATCTGCAGCGACAGCGCTTCATGCCTCGCAGGGCTGTGTCAGTCCTGGTGAAGAAGACGTGGAAGTGCGGTTATGTGGAGTGCTCGGCCAAGTTTAACTGGCACGTAGTCCTGCTCTTCAAAGAGCTGCTGGGCATCGCTGTGGCACGGGGCATGCGGCAGAACCACACCTCCATCCGCCTGCAGGGGGCACTACAGAGGAATCGCTGCACCATCATGTGACCCAGCGAGCTCCCTCCACCCCTCTCACCTCAGGAGTGGAGCGGCAGTGCAGAAAAGGACTTTTTATCTAAATGGCTGGAATTATACCCTGTGGCCTCATGCTTTACTGAGCTGATTTTTCATAATGAGGTTTAATAGACTCTTGCGCTGTAAAAGACACTAAAAAAAAAAGTCATACATGGTCATCCAACCACTTCCTGGTCCAATTCTGCCAAATGTATGGATGCAAGCAGGGAGGTAGAAGAAGTGGAAGCAGAACCCCAATATGACAAGCATAGCACAGTTACTTTGCTTCACATCAGCTAGACAGTTACACATCTGAGGCTGTGCTTTCCAAATTACACAGCGGCATGTCTTTTTTTGATGGTTGTCTAATGGCTGTAGCTGGGCCTGACAGGATGGAAGCTGTAAGTGTGGGACTCAAAACAGTGAGGCAGCAATATCATCGAGTCTTCCTTTTGAATTTGTCTTATTCTTTAAAGTACAGACACTCATACCAGACATATTTGAATTTCTTTAAGGGTGTGCGTTTAACGGTCACAAGACTGAATAATGAAGAGCAAAAAATAGCTAATGCTTTACTTCTGGGGACATTATTTCAAAGTGTACAGTCACAATTAGATGGTGTTTAATTTTAGATCTTGAGAAGTAGCCTGCTTTTTTTTCCTCACTCCCTGCTCCCTTTTCGATCTCGGCCTATAAGGAAGCTGTTTGTTCAGACGAAGGGTGTTTTAAGGTTGTCTTGCAGCAGAAAATACTGCAGTCCTCATCATGATGTACTGTAGGGCTTTAATCTGCACCCTCCCCTCACTCAGTGTCTGTTTCTGATGAATACATTAAATCCAGGGAACTGGGGACCTGCAGGAGGCTGCAGAGTCTGATACGAGAACCTGCTCATGCAACATGGATGTTTACTTGTGTATGTGTGTGTGTGCGCGCGCGTGTGTGTGTGAGAAATCAAATGACGAAGAGGAAGACAGAGAGGGGCAAGTTGATAGCTGACATTCGGGCAGTAAAAAAAGGACAGACAAGAAAAGATTACAGACAGATGTTAAAGCTTTGGATTAGGAAGGAGCAATAAAATCCCACAGAGAAGCCCTGACAGTCAATATGTACCACTATTATATTAAAAAGGCCTCTCATACAATAGATGTAATCCCCTCACGCTCAGATATCCTGCAGAAATAGTGAAGTGGAGCTCTATGACGTCTACAAAACACCCAACCAGTGCATCACAGGCACACAGGGAACCTGAATAAAGCTTTCATATCAGTATCTGAATCGTATCTAATTGGTAATGTTGTGAGATTAACAGTTGCTTTTTCATTTGATTAGGCCTAGCTAGGTAGTTTGTGAACATGGCTGCGCTGGAATTAAGCAGACCTATTGTACATAAGAGTGATTCATAGAGTAATTGACTTGCATGCTTTTGTTGGTAGAGCCAACGGGTCAGGGTTTAATTGCACTGATGTTACAATTTGATATTGTGTTTAATTTTTTGTAATACTTGGTTTTCTGACACTGTAATGAGCAGATGAGTGGAGTGAATGTGGTTGTTTTTCACTGGCATGTTAGAGCACAAACTCAAGCTCAATCAGGACAGATGGCTGTGTGTAGTTTTTTTCTAGTAAAAAAAATAATAAATATGTAGCAGAGATACACTAGAAAGCAACTGTGTGTAGCATGAGTTCTCATCAGTTTGTCTGCTGCGCGTTTTCAAATAAAAAGGGCTACAGTTTTTTATCAGAGACATTACTTGTATTCATTTTTACTGTGTTAGTACTGTGAGCGGTTTTTTTTGTTTGTTTTTTTTTCGGACACATGATGAATTATTAAAATGCATTTGGGAACAGCAACCTCACTCTGGTCACTTTTCAATTCTGTGCAACAATTACACCACACTAAGATCATTTTGACAACATCGCCACCTGGTGGTGAAGATATGTTATCAGGAGCCAAATCAGAGGCAGACATGATTAGATATCACGCACCTAAAACCCTTCCAGTTTGTAGAGTTTTGCTTAAAATGTTTGTGTGATTGTATTCAACAAAACTAAGTCATTATCTGGTGATCACCCCAAGATTATAACTGCCTTCTGTCATTTAAGGTGGCAGTGTGATCATCAGTAAACAAATTAATAAACTGAGTAATTAAATACCTTGGTGTTCATGGTACTGTGCTGCATAAGTGGCCTGTTCGGTGGTTGGTTGATGATTTTTTAACACATGATGATTCTTTTTATCTATTCCCACTGTCACTAACAGGGTCGCTTTTACCTGTAATGGAGCCCAGGAGCAAGAGATTGTTATGGGCCATTATTCACCCCCTATCTATAGCTCTATGTATTGTGAATGTCGCTTTTTGCCCCCACATTTTTTACAAGTGTTTTCAAGTTTTTGCTAATTTTGACTGAACACAATTTTTTATTCAGGATCATTCAAACTAAAATTATAAAGTTCTTCACAACTTAAGATCTCCTATTAAGACGGAGCCTTAATTAAGGAATACAGAACAAAAATCAACCAACAGGTCTTAAGGCGTTGGGACCCCAGTGGGATGTGGGATCTCAAATGTGAATCAAGGGTGCCATAAGCTTACCAATATTACGCAGCGTCATCAATGACTGTTTATATGCCTTTTTCGTTTTTTTGGTTGTTTTTTTTTTCCAAAAAGCCATTAGCCTCGAGCTTCTGTCCTACATCTGACTACCAGATAAACATCAGATCTGAGATCAGCAGCCAAACCGCATGTCAAATGTTTAGGAATGTTCAGATAACAACATCACGTGACGAAGGTCGAAATCATAGACTTAAATTGATAGAGCGGCCATTTCCATTCAAGTCCACACTTCATGAATGGCCAGGTTCTCGGCCGCCCCTTACATAAGTGCCATAAACTGTTTGACACTGTCGTCATGGAAATTATTGTTGATTTGGTGACGGCCCAAGAAGATTAAAAGAAGGCCATGTAAGAAATTTCCCTTCTATCCAGCCCAGCTCTGTGCTGTGAATCCTCTGCAGTCTGCATCAGCAAAGTGTCTTGGCATCACTTCTCGTCCTTCCTTCGGTGTCCACTCCGCCGTCATGTGAAAGGGGTTCGCGGTGGTCTCTCTCGCCCCGGACCGGACCCTCCTGCGTCGAGCTCATTCGTCAGTGCCGACGTCCTTGCTCAGGTAGTCCCGGTGGGGTAGCGCCCCTGTCCCCGCTGTCCCCGGTTTATCCTGCACCCTTCGGCGTGCAGCGGAGCACAGGATGAGCGAGCAAGGGAAGGGCTCGGCATCCGCCTCTGCCGCGGCCCCGGCACCAGGGTCGGATACCTACAAAGGCTGGCTTTTTAAATGGACCAACTATTTAAAGGGGTACCAGCGGCGATGGTTTGTCCTCAGCAATGGCCTGCTGTCATATTACAGGTAAGTGTTGCAGACGCAGTGTGCAAGATTTCTCAAAATAACGCCAGTTGGGCGCACAGCTAGTCATACAGTATTTCTGTGTCAGCGCATCACTACAGCTGGCTGCCTCAGCTGGCTAGCAGCGGGCTAAAGCTAGCTGTCAAATGGACAGAGTCAGCTGAATGTTTACTTCAAGCTGACAGTGAAAAAAACGGAGACGTTTTACTTTGACTGGCTATTTGTTGCGAAAAGGAACCGACACACACAGACACACACACACAGCAGCAATGTCAACAGGGTTTCCTAACCGAAAAAAGTGTTATAAATGAAGGTAACGTTTATGACGTTAGCTAGCGAACTCAGCTAGTCCGCTAGCTTCAGTCGGTTGGCTCATGACAGTTGAAAATCCAGCTGTCCGTTACTCACTGATACCAACACGACAAGTGGTTTTTTAACATGCAGAGGTGACGGCCTAATTATTTCTTTATAATATTAATGTTTTAACTTTATATTCCATTCGAAAGTCATATCAGTTTGCAAAATTAATGCACTCATTGCGTTAGCTGACGTCTTCCAGTCAGCCTCCTCAGTATGATCACAGTAAGGGGATACGTTGCAAGGGATGGTCGCTGTCATCAGTCCGTCTGCACTCTGATCACGCAGCTGCTAGCTGTGAGCTAATGCTAGCTATACAATACCCTCACACCTGTGGCTCAGGTGCTTCTACAAAGGAGTCATGTTTCCACCGGTGAGTGTGAAGAGGCACAGTATGGAAACAATGAAGGGATCATAAAACATGTCAGCCCACTGGGTGACACTTATAAATATGTGCGGGCAGCTGGACTAAATTTAGTCCAACATTTAACACACTCAGTTCGCCTCAACACAAGAAAACAAGTCTCAGGTTTTTAAAACAGCTTGCTTTCCACCTTTTAATATTTTGATATATTAGTAAAAAATAAATAAATAAAATAAAATTTTAATAAAAAAACCCTTTAAATAGTTGGTCCATTTAAAAAGCCAGCATAAAAAGCTCGAAAGTTTTCATTTATTTCATGGCTTGGCTTCTGTTTAACCGGCTCGCTTGCAACCACTTGACTGCTTTTGTCAACAATCAAATGCTTTGCAGTATCGCCTTCTAGGTCACCCTGCCCTTGGTGCTCTAACAAGGTTTTACCAGCATAGACTTAATACAGATTGCTATAGTGTCTCTGTTTCCCAGAATATCAGTTCATGAATAAACCCAGCACTTAGACCTTAAGCAAAAACGGATGATATGAAGCAAATAATGATGTCACGCCAGGAGGCCCTTAACCACTTGTGTATATGCGTGGTCCACTTAAAAGGAGAGTTGGAGTATTTGTTGCAACAGTTGTTCTCCCTGGCCGACCCAGATTCCCTAATTAAATGGTTCACTGCAGAATGAAGGCGCACCCACAGGAGTTAACCTTCCTCTGCTTACAGTACCAGCCAAAGCTGTGACTGTGAAGTTTTAATGCATTCACAAATAAGATATGATTTGAATAAATTTAAAACTTGCGGTAATAAAAATATTTAATGCAAAACCAAGCTGATCCCTCTGGGATAATTGGGTTTTAAATGGCATTTTACCGGGTGATTATAGTGCAAAATCAGCCATGAAGCGGGACGGGATTCACTGCCTTGCTTAGAGGATCTTCTGCAAAGTGAATTCTTGCCAATATGGGGGTTTGAGCGTGTCTCCTTTGACTGCAAGGCAAAATTTTTGATCCATGATGCTTCCCTGCAGATCCAAATTTCAGTAATGCACTCATGAAAATATACATTTTTCGTTTTTGTAAGTAAACATTCTGTACTGATTGTGCTTGCACAAAACCACAGTTGCAGCCTATTGTAATCCCATTTTATACCCGAGTCCCACACTTTCTTAAGCAGACTGGTTGTCTTCTGTTGTCTGCCCTGTTATTTGACACAGAGGTTTGGTAGCCAAAGCCATACTCCTGGTGGTGAAAGGAAAGAGGTCTGTTGCATCTACCCCTCTATTAATAGTCCATTATGTTGTAAGGTGACTGCTGTCCCTGAAGTAAAGGTAGCCCGTCGACATCTGAGCACACAGGCAGTGAAGCGTGCGAGTCGTCCCCTCCACTGATGCCTTCCTGGCAGACCACATTGTGTGTGTCTGACTTCAGGCTTTGTGTGCTTCTGTCTGTGCCCTCTCCGGCCGACTGTCTGCACCTCCATTGTAAAGGAAATAAAAGGGAAACAGACGAGTGTGGCAACATGTTAATTAAAGTGTCTTCACTGTATGTAAGGCTGTAATTATGTTGAATCTCAGATGTACACTTTCCTCAGAACATTCTTGTTCTTGTCCTTCACTTATTCTATGAATAAACCAACAGAAGTAAGGCATTATGTTATCACTTACTAACCCTAACACTTAAGTTGCTGATCAACAGTAATGTCTTAGTAAGTGTATGATATGATTGAGGAATGGACGCTTAATGTCACACCAGACCTAGCCGAACGAGCATTGATTAGTTTTTTTACTCTCTGTTTTCAATATTTGTTTGCCCTTTTTAAAAGGACAGTTCATATTTAAATCAATAAAGGCCACCTGCCAATAAGAAGTTAAGCCAATAACCAGAGGGATCACTCTCCTTTCTTAGGCCTGCTGTTGTCAAAGCAAAAGCTTAGTTCCCTAATGTGAAGCTGAGAAGCCGAAGGGCAGCGGAGGACCAGAATGCTTTAACTCTGAGGATGGACTGACACACTCAGCACTTGCACCTTTTAGGCTGTAATAAGTTTTATATAAAAAAAAAACAGCACTGTGCTTGATATTGATTGCTTTTGGCTCTGACGCTGCAAGGTTGGCTGTTTTTTTAATTCCACATCAGCTTTATGTCTCTTTTAGTTTAAATCACAGGAAGAGCCTCATTGCACCATTCTCACCATGTGACAGATCTTTGTCCTCCTCCTCCTCCTCCTCCTCTCACTGAACATCTTTCACTTTTAATTTCCAAATTTATTTCTTCTCCCAGTTTTAATATTCTGAGCACTGCTCAATCACCTCTTAAAGTAAATCTGGCTTGCTGCTTTAGGGAAGATTACTAGGCATTAAAAACTTTGAGGTCTATTGGAGCTGCCATATCAGTGAATCCAGCCTTGTCTTTCATAGTAGAGTAGCCCTGCCACCTTTCCCTCTCAGCTGGAGCAGCGTAACAAGATAGTATTAATTTAAGTGCTCAGTGGGTGTTCGGCACCATTCTTGTCCCTGTGGAGAGTTGTGTTATGGTGTTGCTGCTGGCACAGTCAGCTCCTGGGTGCAGGGAGCCGTGGAGGGAGAGTGGTGAGCGAGCCAACCTTGGGCCCAGCTGGAGGGCAGAGTCTGGCCTGAACCCTGTTTACTTGTCTGACATGTCAGCTGAATGACTGGAGAGAGAGTTTTGGTTGCTGTGATCTAATCTTGTTAATAGGATGTTAGCATTGGGCTACATCGTGTGCATATTTGATTGTATGTAAAAGTATCTCCGTGTGTCAGCCTGTCTGGGTAGTCAGAGCAGTAGAGTGACGCAGGGAGTCTGGCTATAGTCTCATCATTTCATTGTTTCAGTCTTTCAGCGGGTCATGTCACGCTGTCCATGTTGCAATACCATTGTTTCGGTTTTCATGTCTTACGTTACCAATCCTTTCTGTCTTCAGCACAACATGTTCCCCAGCGTTTCTCTGGCTCTCTTCCTCCGTGTCTTGTGATATTTCAGCCCCCAGCCTACATTCTTATGCTCTGGGTACTGTGTCCTTTCTCCTTGGCCCGTCTGTGTGTGTCTCTTCATGCTTATGGTCGTCAGTTCTGTGTTGTTCATTGGTTGTTGTTTTGTCATTACATGCTCCAGATCGGTGGATTTGTGTTTTATGAGGATATGTGCCCGGGGGACTGACAGGTAAAGCTTTGCAATTCTCTCCAGGCTCAGTACAACATGCAGGACCCTTTCTCATGCCCTCAGCTGCTCCAGTTCACCTCCCCCTGCTCCCGTACTAGTGCCTTAACACCACTGTAGTCTCAGCTATCTTTCCCAGCTTTTGTAGTTTCCTTAACTGTATAATTTCATGGCCTTTGCATGGCCTCGCCTCCCCGCAGAGCAGACATGATCAGAGGGGATCTCATCTTACTCATCAGCAGCACATTCACTTTGTTGACCCACTTAAAGCCACGACTCTGCAGCTGAGCTCGGCTGGGCTCGGCTGGAAAAAGGGTTGTTCAGGATCCCTGCCTTCCCTCCACACGGCTTCGCATGGCCCCAGTGCGGTCTTGTCTGCGCAACTGATGTGCACAGAGCGCCAGCAGAAGAGCAGTACACTGAAGCTCTTGTTCTTGTTCTGGCATCATAACAAGACTTGACTTCAGCCAGCAGAAGCGGTGTGAGGGAAATCACTGCCTGGCAGAACTTATAAATACACTTGAACCTCTGACTTAATAGGGCGGCAGCCACCTTGTCAGTGTGGCCTGACACTGGAGCTGGTGTAGAGCCTGGTGCTGCTGGGCGACAGCTGCTGGTGGCAGTGAGTGCTCAGTGAGGATGAATGAGTGGATGTTTGCGCCCAGAGACAAACGCAGACGCATCCACATGATTGCATGGCTGCATGCTTTACAGTGGCCGTTTACAAGAGTATGGATGGGCAGTCATGTGACACTGAGGGCCGAGGATGTGTTTGTTTAAACAACAACCACAGCATCTGATTTCGCTGATGAGTTGCTGCTCTCTGGTCGAAGGTGTTAATCAGCAAAATCAGCTTTCTGTGGCGGCAGTGAAGACCTGCATGCACTTCCTCTCTTAGGGCCGTGACGGTCCATTCCTGCAGCTTAGCTTGTCTAACCGTGACGGAATGACAGCCAGCTTGCTCTCCACCGCTCAATTTTATTGAATATTTTTCAGTTTTGGATGAGGCACAACAGTATTAACACTTCCTACTGCAGTTGTGCACATTTTCGGGCCATGCTGTCATTGTTTTATTGAAAGAAAAATATTTGGCTCAGACTTGCGCCGTGCTCATACATACAACTCTCTCTTGCCTTTGCTCTTTGTTCTAATTTGTTGCTCTGCTGCTTTGGCTCTCTCCCTCACTTTTGGCTCTCTCTCTTTTTTTTCACCACCTCTCACACTCTGTTCTCTTTTTGTTCACACTGTTATGCTTTGTTTGCTTTGGTTCACTACAGAGGCTTGGAGCCAGACAATGGCCTTGTTATCTCGACCACTGTGGCCCACTGAATGTGCAACAGTTGGTCTTAGTGGAGGCTAGTCAGAGTACCCATGATTGAACGCACTCACAGCAGGACAGGCAGGTCACACTAAGTGAATTAAAAGTTCTAAGTGTTGAACATTAGCTGATACAAGCGTAGGCCTCATGAATGGGTGAAAATATTGGCTTTCAAAGTGAAACCTCATATGATTTATGGCATTGCTCCGTCCCTCCTCGCCTTCCTGCTTGTGCTTATTAGCCGTATGAATGCCAGTTATGCTATCCTACATGCAATACTCTATGAAAAATGAGGTCCTAGACCGGTGTCTTCAGCTCTTCCTCTCACTCTCTGTCTCTGTCTCTTTTTCTGCCTGGTAATCTGTGGCAGGACGCAGGCAGAGATGGCCCATACATGTCGTGGAACAATCAACTTGGCCACAGCACACATTGACACAGAGGACGCCTGCAACATTGTTCTCAGCAGTGGCGGCCGCACTTACCACCTGAAGGCAAGCACAGAAGTGGAGCGACAGAGATGGGTCACGGCACTGGAGCTGGCCAAAGCTAAAGCCATCCGCATGATGAACGATCAGTCTGGTAAGAGCAGCTGAAGCAAGAAGCTACTCATGTGAAAAATTTAAGCTGCATGTTCAGAAGCGCCAGCTGCACCAGCACCCACGAGGTGAGACGTTGATATTTAGAGTTCTACCTTGAAATAGGGGTGACTGGGCTGATATCGTCGTGAGCAAACATACAAGAGTTTGTATTTACTTTGTTAGAGTAGTTATTAAAATCCCTGCAAGGTCAAAAGTGTTTTTTTTTTGTTTGTTTTGTTTTTTCAACACTGGTTCAGCATGTTCAGCATGGCCCTCAGGCTAGCCTGGATATTCAGATATATTTGATTTCACAGTGTCCCCTGACATTTCATTTTCAGCACAGCTGGTTTTTCAGCTC
Source organism: Naso thynnoides (assembly GCA_029783665.1). NCBI lineage: Eukaryota > Metazoa > Chordata > Actinopteri > Acanthuriformes > Acanthuridae > Naso > Naso thynnoides. The sequence goes on along the minus strand of JAQLOL010000022.1, from coordinate 5,071,451 downwards.
TCACCCTCAAACACACTTTTCAAGTATGCAAAAAATATTCTGCTACGATTTAGTAATTTGTTAAACATGGTTTTCCTGTATTAAAAGTAAAACAAAATGCTGAACAGAGGCTGGAGGCACAATCCCTGCTTCTGCAGCATTTAGAAATTCTGCATATTTCAATCACAGGTCTTGTGCAGAGGTATCATATGTCAGAATGCAAAGTGTATTTTGCATCTCAGGGTTCGACATTAACGGTTGCCCAGTGGCCCAGGGCAAGTTTAAAAAAAAAAAAAAACCTGCGGCTGAGCAAAACCTGTCTTGACTTGCCCAGTCGTTCAAGCGGCAAATGAAGTAAGTAAAGCTTTTCCAGCCGGCTCTTTCCCTCCTGATGTCCTGTGTCTGTCAGAGAAACGTGTCAAAGAAGATAACCTGAAGATTACCTGAGTTGAAATGAACTACGTTGGTATACTGTAAGTAAATGCAATAAAACCTTTGCAAGTAAAAAGCCAAAACTTTATCGATACACCTGTTCAACCTGCATAAATGTGAACTTGTAGAATGTGATATTTTAATCTGCTCTGTCTGTCCACAGTCACAAGCACAGCACGCTGGTTCAGCAGCTAACAGGTCACTGTTACAAGCAAGTTAAAAAAAAGGCTGTCTCTATGCCATTTAACCGTTAAGCTTAGTTTGCAACGAATCATACTTTTGCATACTGCTGCTGACTGAGACAACCAGCCGCTTCAGCAGTATGTGCAGGCAGGAGGACAAGTGGAGGACAGAGAGAGGAGAGGAAGAATGTGGTACTGAATGAGGTTCTTCGCTCTCTCTAAATATTAGTCAGTATTTTGATGTCAGGAATATGATTTAACTTATTGACATTTTTTGATTTGTTTCCAAAGAGATATTATTGATTTTATTTGGAAACATTTGGAAATGCACTCAGAATTACCCATGCACTGTGAAATCTATAATTTAGCATACTACATGAAATTAGAAAAAGATAACAGGCCCACAGAGGTCTGCTGCTTTATCCCTTCCACTGCATGTATTAACAAATACACAATTATGTCGCTTGAGCAGGACAAGTAGGCATTTAGATAGGGCAAATAGATTTGAGACGCACTTGTCCTGCAGGGCAAGTAGGAAAAAAACCTTAAAGTCGTATCGTGCGTCTTTTATTTGTTTATGTTGTTTTTAGCTTGTAACTGGTAGTGGTTAACAGTGTTGAAGGCTGTTCTAGTGAAAACTCACTCTCTTTCCTGACAAGTTCACACTGCATTTGAGGTTTCAGGTTTGTTTGCGACTGGCTTTTGGATTGTGATATACCAAATGTAGCTTTCCTTGTACTTTGAATATTAGACTAAAGGGAAGTGCAAAGGCATCTGTTCAGTATAAGACAGTGAAAACACCTCTCTAGTGACAAACTTTGCATGGATACAAATCAGAATTGTTGAGGTCTGACACTATAAAACTCAGAAATTTAAGAAATACACATTTTTGGCTTGAGTAGAGAGGATCGTTAATGTAATTCAGATTCCAGTATGTGCCAGGAGAGGGCAGCGCTGTGTGCAGTCGAGTTGGAAAGCAAACTGGAGTATGCTAATGGTGCTGTAAAAAACCAGGCTTCCATTCAGCCTCCTCCTGACAGCAGAATGCTCTGCTGTCCAAGAGGACTTATTCTTGTATGGTTGTATTAAGGGCCGCTGGTCAAAGGCTGTGGGAAAAGCCTGGGAGGACCGTTTTTTTTTCTTTCTTCTTTTTTTTAACATTTCACACATTCCCAAAGCCTCTTGGCTCCAGTCCTCTGCAGACAGGATCTACAGAGACTGAGACAGGCTATATATTCCTCTGTGTCCTCCATTTGAAAGTCAGATCACTAAATATAAACGGGGGATGAATGCAGGTGCTTTTTTTTTTTTTTTTAAATAGCTTGCCACCTCCAGCGAGCAAGAGATAAATGTTGTTGTTTATTTTTAAAGAAAAAATCAGGATATTGGACTGGTCACATATTAGATGTGTTTGGTGATTGTTTGTCTCTGTGTGTATGTGCGTGCGCGTGTGTATGTGTATGTGTATGCATATTTTCTGCAGCATTGTCTGGTTTCAAGTTCGTATGGTGAAGTCCAGCTACAGTCATAATACATATGTTCGCATCATTCATTGCCTCACACCTCAAATGTTCATTCACACTTCCAATGTTTTAATTTTACAGCAGTGGTCCTCTTCTCCCCTTCTCTGGAGAGTCTAGCGAGTTAAAAAAAAAAGCAGGAAATTTGTTTTAATAATTAAAAAGATATGGTTTCTTTTTGAAATGTAGTGCTACAACAGTTTTTCCTGATACCATTTTAATGTCAGGCAATCTGCTCTGACACCAAATAAGATAAGATAGAACTTCAAAGCTGATGCTACAAAAATAAAGCATTTATTTAAAATTTTTTTTGTCCTGAAAGCTTTAGAGCCACTGACTCAGCAGTTCCCCGTTTTCATGCCACTCTTCTTCGCGAACTGCTGACTTTTAAAAGCATGAAGATCAAACACCTGCTTCCGTGTATCTAAGATTCTGTCAAGCGAGTGTGCTGCCATTTTGCCACAAAAGGTTCACTGTTGTCATCATTGCACACTGTAGAACATTCAGTCATTCAGAACCACTTTAACAGCTCCCTAAGTACTTTGTGTAAAAGACAAAATCTTAAATATCCAGTAATTATTGAATTAGTGCTATATTTGCCTGCCATTCTTTACACTTTTGTTTGATGAAGCAGTAATTTGTTTGTACTTGGTCTTTGAGTCATTAACTGATTTAAAGCTTAGAGGAAAAATGTGTGTGTCTTGGTGTTTTTCTATCATTTCCTTTCACAGCTAGTCTATCTGTGGGAGGAGGATTTGAGAGAATGTGAGAAAAGGGATGCAGTGCGAGTCTGTCTACAGAAAATTAAATATCTGTTAAGGCAACTGCTAACGGTAAATGTTTATATATATGTCATTGGCGCTCATCAAAATTTCATTTCTGGTTAATATTGGCATCAGGCTCTGTGGTGTTAGACAAACATGGATCAGCGGCAGGGTGCCCACACTCATTAACCTGCCTTTGCCGCTCGGTCAGTGGAACAAAGGGATTCCACATTGATCTCCTCAGGAGAGCACAGTGTGAAGCCCAAGCACATTATGTGTGCAGATAGAAGCCGAAGTTATGTCCTGAAATCCTGGATGTGGCTTGTTGTTTTATTATTATCTCTGACTCTGAATATATTTAATTATATAGGCCAACAACAACAACAATAATATCCTTTTTTTTAAATCTCTGCTTGAGAAGGTTTTAATATCTTAAATTCAATAATACATTGTAAACCTCCTGTTTCAACCCAAATCTCAAATCTGTCTTCGTCTGTGAGCCATGAGATTGTTTTCTATGTACAGCAGACCTGAACCTGGAATGGGTTACTTGAAATTCTCGTTAGTATCGGCGTCACATCCGCCTCTTCCAGCCTTTTTCATTTATAAACCTTCTCTTGTAAATTGCCTGTTCTTCCATGAGTGCATCTTGTTCTAATATAGCCTTAGATTGGATTTCTTACAGCCTACAGAAGCTGCTGCCTGTAGTCTGAGGCGTCTGTTCAGCAGATGGCAGTGTTTACCCTCTCTTCACCAGACCCGCTCTTGTGGGTTCACCAGCTTTGTTTTTGCTGCTGCCTGCAAAAGTGGCATCACAGTCCGTTGATTCACTTGTTCCAGTGATGGTTCCTGTTTAAATTCAACACAGGCGAAAAATTGGCTGCCCACATGGTGAATTTTTCGAGGATACTGGAAAGGTTTAGTGGAAGTTGGTGGAAAAAAAATGGAGAAATCCGTCGATGCTGGAACCAATTATCCAGTCTGTGCTTTCTGTGGGTCTAGCAGAGTTTAGAGACGAGTGAAGGTGGGCTGGAGAGTAAAAGGAGCAGCTACAGAGCCACAATGGAGGCTCTCCTCCTGCACCTGAGTGTGGTGTGCATGCAAACAGACATGTATCTAGATTTTTTTAAATTACACTTAACTGCTCTTTATCAGCATTTGATCAATGAATACATCTTACTGTCCTTGGTTGACGTTTCATATATAGTGACTAATTGCCCTGGGGTGTGGGTTAAGTGTTATTTATTGTAGATATTTACATTAATCCTCTTGTTTTTGTTCTTTTTCTCTCATTCTTTTTTTTTGTATATGTCTCTTGTTTTCCATTTCACACCCCAGCTGTCACTCTCCCTTTACAGTAAAAGCTTGAGCTCTGTCCATGGTTCTGAAACAGCGTGAGGGCAGATGAGGACTTCCTCCCTAGACAAGCTTAATTTTAACATTTTTCTCACCCCTCCTTCTCTCTCCCTATCTCTCGGCCCGGACTGTCTCCCTGTTTTTGTTTTTTTTTCACCCTCCACTCACTCCAGCGCTTGCTCTTCCTCTCTCTTCCAGTCACCCTCTCGCTTGCTGTCTGGTTTTCCCGCCCCCTCCCTCTCCCTCCCTCCCTCTCTCCCAGTAAACCGTTTTACTCTGCTTTTCTTCCAGCGGGGTTTTAGTCCTGAATGGAATGACCCTCTGCTTTCTCCGCTCCCTTTCTTTTGCTTAAAAAATGTTGCTCTTGTCCTGCAGAGTCTTGGGGAAAAGATAGACGCAGGATAAAACCCAGTTTTTCTCTTGTGAGTATGCAGCTTTTTCTCTGCGTACGCTGTGCTCAGGAATGTGTGCATTTGATACACTTGTGTATTTGGTTAGGATGATTAGATGCAGCTGTGTTGGAATGTTGTAGCTTATATTAAAATGAGTAATAATGTGTGAATGTATTTCTCAGCTAACAGTGAATTAAATGCATTGGTGGAGAATTACTTTTGTGTTTATTTTTCTGGGATGCAAGGGATGAATCTTTTTGGGCAGGGCAGGACACTTAGATTGTGGAACTGATTTTTAAGGTTAACCTCGTTTCATTATGCTAGTCGACGTGACAATAAATTTTAAACAGGAAATACTTACAGCAACGGTTGCATCCTTTCCAAAAAATTTAATAACTCCATAGATGATTTAAATGATTTACTAACAAAGTGCTTAAAGCCACTCTCTAAAGACTGTTGTAGAAAATATTCACCACTACTCTTTTGTGCTGTACTTTATCACCTGCATGACTTTCTGAGCTCCTTAGAGGATGCAATGAAATGACAGATGGCGTGCTTATCATGCTCATCCATTTGTTCTGCAGCAGCTGTGTATCGAATCACTTGTCCTTGTTTGTCCTGGTTGTAAAAGCGTGTGCCGGCAGAGGTCGATTTGCCAGATCAGCTCAGTCCCTAAAGACGAGGGGGACAGCGACAAAGAGATCAGAGTCAGATTCAGTCTTGTAACAGAACAAACATCACAGCCAGACAAAACCGAGCTCTTCACAACGGTCACAAGCACTGTGGCCGTCCAAGCAGTCAGCCCGCCAAAAACCTTCTTCTGGCTTCTCTGTCTCTCTCTCTCTCACTTTTTTTTTCGTGTTCTCATGTTTATCAGCTGTATTTAACTTCTATCTGTCTTTCCATCTCTTCAGCTGGTTTAAAATGTGGCATCCAAGTGTCCCTGTGAGATCAAACCTTTTCTGTCTCATAATGGATTTGACCTCACTGAACTCACACTCCCTCCTAAGCTGCCCGTCCCACCCACCACAGTTGGCCGTGCCGTCATCGATCTTGGAGTAACATGCCACTCGTTTCCCTTCCCACTGGTCTGACGTGCTCTTTGAGACAGCATGTTGTCTCCGCTGTTGTTTTTTTCAGAGTAAATTTAGAGCTTATCTTTTCTGTCTTGGTCTTTATTGTCTTCTTTGGTTGTTGTATTTTTAACAACACAGAGCAAATGCTGCCTTTTTAGTCTTAGTATGATGAATGGAGAGTTTTCTGCTGAGATCGAATCACAAACCAGCACGAGTGTTGCGGTTTCTGCCTGGAGAACCCACTTCCTGTCTCATTGTCCTGTAGAGGTGGTTGGGAAAGTTATGATGGATGTTTTGACCACAGCTCCCATTCAATATGAAGGAGACAACAAGAGGCTTTTTTCAGTCAATTTTTGAGTTTCCATATAAAAATTTAAAATTTTTTGGATGTTCAGTGCATCAAACCTTAAAAATTATAAGTGCTGATTTTGCAGCATGATTTAGTTTTATTATTAGTAATGGCTATGAGTATAGGTATTAGATTTTCGGTCATTTGATTGTTTTAGTTTTACGCATGGTTAAGACCACAAAATTTAAAAGCATTTTATTTTCTGTTTAATTACTGCGTGTTTTAGTCTTGTTCACTATTTTTTGATTGATTTGATGTGACAGCTTTTGCCATCATTGATGTTGACGTTTTTTTATGCCTATAGGTTTTGTTGTCATTGTTTATTCGTTTGTAATAGACTATAATAGTTCACACACACTATTTGTGCTTTGTGATGGCATGACAGAACCATCAGCAGCCAAAGAATCAGAGATACCAAAAGGATTTAAAAAAGATGATTAGATGAAATATTGTTTGATTCTGCTTTCTGTTTCTAATTCTTTTTCTTTTCTTTCCTTTCTCTTTTTTTTCCTTTTTTATTGCTCTTTGGGCTCTCATAGCATTGTTGAAAGATAAACTACTTTTTACAATATTTTGATCAGACTTGCTTTGTCCAAAACTAGGACAGTATTATTCTTTAGAGAGAGGCCAAATGTATTAGAAGTGAATGTTATTATTAATCTGTTCCCTTTAAGCCTGATTGTGTGTGATGTGTGTGTCTATGTGTCTCTGTGTGTATAATCTTGTGTGTGGGAATCTAAGCCAGATAATAAGTTTAACATGTTGTTCCTGTATTAGTCTCGCCTTTTGACTTTTACAAGGGTATTTGAGTATTAGACTATTGTTAAATCAGTTTAATGGATCTATAGCGACGAGATAATCTTGTGATGGGATCAAACCAGCTGCGATGTTGACGGGCACGGCAGAATGCTGAAGGAGCCTATTTTGCCAGGAACATACACACACACACACACACACACACACACACACACACACAGTGAAAACAATACCAGCCGTGCTATAGCAGCTGGTGAGTATGTTAAGCATGACTTCATACAGTCAGTATACAATTCTCTTAAAGTGCCACTGCATTGTTACGTAATCCATACTACATTACTGGTATTCCTGTGCTGCCCTTTGTTGTACAGGGATTTGTCTGCTGTGTATGGCTCAAGTGTGTCATTATTAAGCTCACATTGTGTCCTAGTTGACATCCACATTTTCTCTCTGACGCTCACTCTGTAGCTTTTCTGCTTTATCAGCAGCGAGGAGAAGCTGAGAAATTGAAAACAGTGAAACAGAGAGCACCGAAATATAAATTACCTAAAGGTTGTGGTAGGCGGTCAGCTAGGACAATAGCAGTTTAATACTCAGGATTTACGTTTTTCTGCTTTCCACCAACTTCATTTCCATGCAGCACTGCAGTCTGGTACAGTCTGGAGGAGGTAAGTGGTTGAGGTTGTGAAGATGAGAGGTGGAGCACTGCCTGACAGTTACAGCACTCCTATAGAATGACTCAGTGTCCAACAGTCTGGTGCCTTGAGGTAGCCTGACACAGAGAAGAGAGAAATGTCAGTAAAGAGTTGCTGCTGGAGACAGTGGTGAAGGTGCAGTCAAAGGTTTCTTCAGTATTCCATGTCAATAGTTGAGACAGTTGAAGTTAAAGCTGGGGTAGGCAATGTCTCAATCAAGCTAGCCGTAGCATGAGACTTCTATAGAAGCAACTCCGCTGCACCCTCCCCTCCATGTTTGTGTTCTGGCTCACGTTTTGTTTTGTTTGTTCCTCTCTCTTTAAAGGCCAGTTTACATCAAAGATTCGTGATGAGACAAACTTTTTGTTTTTGTCCAGAAATCAAGGTCAAGAAAATGCCTATTTCTATGCAGTGGTAGAGGAGGTAAAACACTGGAAAAGCATGATACACTAAACTACACAAACGTTCTTTGCAAGGCCTCTATTTCAATCAATGTGGACTGCTAACACTAACTTAAAATCTTTCGTTCTCCGTTCTCCCGGTGCCTCCCTGCAGTGATCTGGCATTATCTGAAGCGATGCTGCTGATGCACTATGCATGTCCAGAATGTCAGAGAATGAACTGGAGTAACCTTTACGACTATTTACCATTATAACTGCAGAAAATACTTTCGCACAATAACATTTGATATGCTAAACACAAGGCACAAATTCTTATTATCGATACAGTCGATTTTTGCTTCGAAGAACGATTTTAGATCGTTACAAGTCACACTGTGAGGACGCTTTGACATTTACCTATTGATGTAGTTTGATTGTAAGAATATAAATTGATACATCAATGTATCATCACACCCATAGCTGAAAGTTTATCATGGAATTTTTTCCGGATAACTTAAAAAAAAATTGCCTACCTCAGCTTTGAGGACTTTTATTAGATACATATGGGACATCTCTTTCAGTCTATATCAGTCTGTAATGTCAGTAAAAAAAACATGTGTAGTCCTTAAACAGCAGTAGGCTATAATACAGTATGTGGACCTAAGACATAATAGTCCACACTGTAGTATGCAGGCTAAACATTGCAGTGTTTTTGGGACTGGTTACTGGTTTGTCTTTTGCATTATATAGAGATGTTCCACACACTCACTTCTTAGTTTGAATGTGTTATGATGGAACCTCAGTGTGACCTGTGAGGAATATATAAAAGTAAATGCTGAAGATCTCATTTTAATGAGATCGGGTCTCACCATGTGAGAATCTCACTTGAGCAGAGAAATAAATCTTTCACGGTCAGTTTTGCTGCTGCTGAAGTTTTGCCACAGTGTTTGGAAACCTGACCTTAAGCCACTTAAACTGTACATGCAAGACATGCCACAAGTATCACTGAACTGAAACTATTCTTTAATGAGCAAAGATTCAGAATATTGCTCATTTCTGCAGCTCTGGTCGGCAGCCATGGAAACACTTGGTAGAGGTTATTGCCCATAGGGATGGTTTGGCACTTCTTCAGTCTAAGACCCACATAAAAATTAGGGCTTTTGATATTTGAGAAAAATATTTAATGAGGACTTACTGTACTATTTACTATTTTTTTTAACTATGGAACTTGTTTGAATCATGCAAACTATAGTGAGGGAGACAGAAATGTACTTTACCTTAAGAACATACAGAAAAGAAACAGGAAAAAAAGAAACTGGAAAGAAATAACTAAAAGAACTCGAGTCTGGGGAGTGCTGAGTTCAGTCTGAGGCTGAACTAAAGCAACAAGCACAGACACACTGCTTATAGTCGTGAGGCGTACAGTAACATATAGTGTTGTGGCTGGGAAAAATACACAAAACTGATTCTGTGGTCAGACTCATGCAAGCAACACGTTAAGAAAAAGTTCTTGTTTGAACCTCGACACAAGCTTCACAAGTTAAAAAAAGACATTCAGTGTGGCTCCAGAAGCTCTTATTTTATCACGCATGGAGTAAACTGATCCCATTTTTGAGCATCTGTATTTGCATATGAATTAGAAAACCCTTTTTAACCACCATCACTTCCACATACTTGAGGATACATGTAGGAGTAAATTTTAAAAACCCTCAAACAGAATTTTTAGAGGCACAACATGCAGGGTGACGACAGTGCCAACACCAACAGGTGTCATGCAAAGAAGCTGCCTGGACTTGAGTTTATTTGTCAGTGATGACTAAGGGCATGCGAGGCTGGATGATTCATTGCCCCAGTGTATAGAGAGACAGCTGTAATTTCACTGTGCTCTGTGGGGCAGTGATATGAAGTGTTGTGTCTGTGATTACTAAATTATCAAGTTGATGCATGGTTCCTCTACCAAGAGACAGTGCGGGCTGAAGGAAGCAATTACAGTTAACTCCTACATTTGTGATTAATTAAAGATCTTTTGGATTAGCATTAATTATCACCACAGGAGGAGAGTCAGTCCATTAGGAGCCGTCAGTTTTAGTTTTTCTGGTTTTTACATACAAGATGTTTCCTAGAAGGTGAGATGGGACAGTATCTAGCAAAATGTGGTCTTTTGGCAGGGATCAATAACATTTTTATGGCTGCTGCCACAGGAATTGACACAGCCTGTTTTAAATAATCTCACACTGAGAAAGTGACTACTTAAAAGTCATTTTCCTGGTAAAATTAGCTCCCTCCCAAACAGTTGCCTTGACCTAAACGGTTTGAAATGGGTTTAATGAGCTCAGAGCTTGTGCATTCAGGCTGCAGGGTGTGTTTGGGTTCCTGGATCTTCATGCAGTAATTGGCTTAATGAGACTCTAACTCGTGCTCTTTAAATGCCCTCTTTCTCTTTAGTTTGTCGTCCAGATGGTGCGGCCTTCAACTGTCCCTCCTCCAGTAAATAAACAGGGAAATGTGTGGTGACTTTCTGCTTAACTTTGGGTTTTGTATTTAATGATCAACAAAGTCATAGTCATCCATGATTGGAAATGAAGTACTCAATCTAACTTTTCTACTTCTGATATAAAAATGGCATAAAAATAGTGTGGATGTATTTTCTGTTTACCATTTACTGCACGTTTTATTAATAACAACAACAATAATAATAAGGAGAAGAAGAAGAAAGTACATTTAAATAACTCTTTTCATACAAGCATTTGGCTTAAAATTAAGAATAACTGAAAACAAAACAAAAGGAAGAGCATGCTCACATAAAGGTGACATATTTTAAAGGGCACTGATTGAATAAGCATCCGTGTTACACAAAGCTTTGCACGGTTAAACTAAACTGTATTAAAGAAAAGAAATGATGAAGGTCAAGTATGAAATTAATTGAGGCTTCATGCTTTGGTGCCCCCTCGAACATGCCCCTGGACATTTAGGGGATGTAATTTATTTACAGTCCAACAATCTTTCCCTGTCAGCACTTCCCTGTCCTCACTTACAGCACACAACAGCCTTCCCCTGTTACCTGTTTTTGCTGTCATCAGACATTTTCCAGAATCGCTGCGACTCAGATATTACAGGAGAGAAGCTTCATGTGATGCCGTAGCAGTGTTGAGAGACTCAGTGCACTGTTGCTCTAATTTGCTCAGCTGTTTTCACGCATTATATCTGTGCTGTTACACATGGAGAGAGGAGTCAGTGTTGCGTCACGAAATCAATCACTGCATGCTCATCTGGCAGCCATGTGCGTAAGATGACGTCAGCTTAAAATAGTTTTGTGATAAACGTGTGATGTCGTGTCCTAGGTGTAGGGTCTCCTGAAAAACACTGATAATTACCAATAGCAACCTATAGAGTATGTGCTCTGAACGATGGCAAAGATCTTGATGTAATTTAAAAATATCCCTAGGAGACCATGTTTACAAAGCTGAGTGTTTTGTCACCAGAGGTAATTAAAAGCAAAGCAAGGCACTTTGGTAACAGCCAGGATCAGAAACATGTTTAAACACACTTACATTAAGGTCTAGGTGGAGCACAATGAGATTATTTTAAACTTATATCATGTAAATGTAACCATTTATATTTTCAGTCTTAGTACGTGACATTCCCTACCTTTCCCTGGCTTTGGATTTGAAGTTTGGGGATTTTTAGAGCTGGAGCAGCATGGTGATTTAGTGGTTAGCACTGTTGCCGCACAGCAAGAAAGTCCTGAGTTCAAATTCAGGTCTTTTTGCCTAACATCCAGAAGGTCCTAGGTTTGATACCCAGCTGGGGTAGGACCTATCTGTGTGGAGTGTACACGTTCTCCCCGTATCTGCGTTGGCTCCCTCCAGGTACTCTGGCGTCCCCCCACAGTCCAGAGACATGCAGGTTAGTTTATTTGGTGACTCTAAATTGCATGGAGGTGTGAATTAGAGCGTGAATGGTTGTTTATCTCTATTTTAGCCCTGTGATGAACTGGCGACTTGTCCAGTGTGTAACCTGCCCTCGCTCAAGTCAACTGGCATTGGCTCCAGCTGGGATAAGCGGTGACAGAGTAAATGTATTCATGAATTTCTAGACCTAATTGGTTGGCTGGTTGGACCTGCAATTATACATCATTGATTGTTGGTTGTTGTATTCTTATAGTAGTATATGTGTATAGTTTATGGGATTCAGGCTAAATTCTATTACAAAAAAATGAAATGAGAGTATGTTTAGATTGACATAAGGGTTCACACTGCTAGCAATTTGATAACCTGCTACAGGCATATTATATATATCTATATTAAGACTACAATTACATACAATCACATAAACAATAAAATTATATTATTATGTTATACAATTACAGCCCACACGATATGGGGTTTTTGAGGCCAATGCCTCGATATTAGGGAGGAAGAAAATGCTAATATCCAATACACTGGCAGATATGACATATATCTTATATTGGCTGAATGTGGGAATCGAGTATGTGTGACAAAGATATGCGGTGGAGGTGGAGTATCTTACATTTTAAATTTTATTCCAAATATGAGTGCACTGAATATTAAACCCTTCACTTAATAGTTTTTAATTAACTGACAGCCCTCTGCTGGGAAAACTACCTAATTTCTCAGTTGTGAATCACAAGTCCAGGCATTTTTTCCAGCCTTAAAAAACACTTTTAATATTGGCGCATATTGTAGCACATATAGGCAGATACCAATATAACTGTGATATGCCAATATTGGCTTATAATTTGGCAGACTAATGCACCAGGTGGGCCATGACACTCAGCAGGATATGGCCATACTGAGCATTATGATGTGATGTGATGTGATATAATGTAAGAGGAGAATTAGTTTCCTTGGCGAAGGTGACCTTGAGTTACAGTACAGTGTCACATGTACTGACAGTAATATTAAAACGATAACCTGTACCTGCTCTAAAAGGGGAGGGAGTGAGGCTTGTATGAAATGTGCTGCGTTGGTGCAATGACGCTGACCTCTGTGTGGGAGGTCAGATTTCAAGTGTCCATCAACGGCTGGTGATCAGCACTTTTAATGTCCTCTGACAGGGGTCACAGAAGAGGGACACGTCAATCAGTTGGAGAGGAAATAGACATTTTATTGAAGGATGTTCAGTTTGACCCTTCGCCCTTCATCTAGTGGCAACACTCTGAGGTAATATGCAGTAACTTCATCTGAAATCTGCTCATCCCTTATTTATCATCATACATGACATTCTTGTGATGACATTTGGAAGCCTTTTTTTTTAATACCATCTGTGCCATGAGCTTTCCTGAAATAGTTGACTTTTTTTTTGTAAAGCTGTACAAGTAGTGGACGGAGGGTGAGCAGAGACGAAGCAATGCATTCTGGTCTTAGTTGAATAGATGACTGCTGACTGCCGAGTCCTATCTCCTCTCTGCTTCGCTCCCTCCCTCCCTCCCTCCCTTCTTCCGTCCCTCCCTCCCTCCTTCTCCAATCTGCACTGCACTGAGAGAAGCATGTAGAGGAGAATTGTAAATGTGCCGAGCTTTGTCAATGTGTGTATCCCCACTGCGTTTCCGGACGGAGGGGAGAGCATGCATGGGGAGGAGATAGAAATTACAAGCGGGAGCACCTGCATCGCTCCCCTTGTCTGTGTACTGCATGTATGTGTGTGAGTGTGCATGTATGTGTGTGCAGGCTGCAATGCTGAGCAGGGGAAGTCGCTGCCTCAGCCCCCACCTCGCTGGGATTATGTAGTGGCACGGGGCAGCGTTGCGTTTTAGAGAGCGAGGAGTGGGATCAGGCCTGCAGAGAGTGGGATGAAGGGCCGGAGCTGCTGGGAGTCGGGGACGGTCCGCTCCCTCTGCAACTCGGGCTGCCTGAGTAAACTCAACCGGGGTTAGTACAGAGCTATTGCTAAAGCCGTAACACGGGAGCACGGAGCTGTCACACTCCTCTCCATCTGTCCAACGACAAAACCTTCCTCATCCTGCTATCTCCTTCTCATCGTATGCCTGGGATGTAGCTGTTATTCCTCCATCCATTCTCCTCTCCCTTGCATCTGTCATTTGTCGCCGTGGATGCTCACTCATTTCTGCAGCATCCCTCAACAATGCAGTGCCTCATGCTGTAAAAAGAGCAGTCTGTCCTCTTTTCTGCACTCCTCACTGCATGCAGTCTCCTTACCTCTTTCCCTTCTTTCTGCCGCGCCGCTCTCGCTCAGGTTCAATTCCTCTCTTTTCTTTGCGCCTGCTCCATCTCACATTTGCATATGGATGAGTCGGAGCCTGCCAGGCCCTGGGTGTTCTGTTGGCAACGTGCATCTGTGTTCGCATGTGTGGAGAGTTCGTTGCACTGGCAGAAACTATAAAATTTGACTTGCTGGTTCTCCTTGGGTGTTAGAGGCTGTCCCTGTGTGTCAATGTGAAAAAGTTTTCTTTCTGTTTTTCATTAAATGTAATAGAATGGTGAGAACAGTAACCTGGGGCTACGGATAAATAGGATTTTTGCACTGTCCACTCACAAGCAATACTAGCCTGCATTACATGTGGTGCGGATGCTAAAAGATTTTGAACAGAACAAATCGATGTTCTATTGCTGCTCATGACAGGTTAATAGCATCCTATAGAGTTTGCTTCTGTATATGATTATGTCATTACCTTTGGAGGAGCAGTGAAGAAATGTATTAGCTACATTTCCTCCTCACTGTTTCGTGCTATTGTTTCTTTCCACCTCTCTCACTTCATCTATAGTTTTCTTGCCAGTGGCACAGTTGGACAGTGTTGAGCTGAACAGCTGTGCTCTTAAGCCGCGGGCTTTCTGTGTCTGCTCACTTCTCCTGTTTGTTCACTGAAATGAGTTTGGCAAAGGTGATATAGGCCATGTTGTTTTAAGACTTTTCACAGGAGGTTTCCGTGTGTGCTCTTCAATATGAATGTGGGGATCTAATTAAGTTAAGAACATGAGTCAGAACCAACATATCATAGCTCTGAACATTCATCCAAAACTCCGAAGTCCTTCAAGGACAATATAGTTTAAGAATAAGTCTTGCTATCAGACTTGTGTGCTGTCTAGTTTTATGTACCTCCCTAACATTTCACTTCTGTTTATGGTATATGATGATATTTGTAGAAAAATATAAAAACTGAGCTCCTGGTGATAGGAGTCATTACAGCATGTGTGGAATTGTCTATCAAATAATGATTTGTGTCTAATAGACAGTTAGCCTACTTGAATACTGTTGGTTATATGGTATATGGTTTGAATACTTATGGATATGATGAATACTCCATCTTTCATTGATTTCTTCTGGAGGACTGAGGACCTTGACTTGCTGCGGAGATAGAGGTTTGATGTGCTTACGTCTTTAGCTTCGTCATTGTTGGCTGACTTGCCTTAAAAGACTCCCAAACATGGGTAGGAGTGTTTTTCTTTTTTAATAGTTCCACAGTGTTCGCCATCTTTCTCAGCTCAGCTACCTGTTTCACTAAAGTGTCTGACCCCTGGTGGCATGCTGTGCACTACAACACATCACTTCAATACATAATCTTGGTATCATTTTAATAGAAAGAGGAGTCTCTGTACTGTTGGCAGTATTGAAATTCATACCGTTAGGATTTCATAGTGCTCCAGTATACCAGAAAACCTAGATTTCAGATGCAGATATTCAACATAATTGTTCATACTAAAGTAGTGCTACAGCTGGTTTGGGTTGGAAATGAGTTTTTATTACAATGTAATGTAATGTACATGTAATAATGTTAGAGGACTTCACACAGAGAAACCACTGAATTTATGTAATTAAATCAGAATGATCATAGAGTGGTGAAAGTACAGGTAGAGATGCACCGATACAGTTTTTTCTGATTCAATCCGATACCGATACCTGGGCTGAGCGTATCGGCCGATATCCGATACCGATCCGATACTACTGTTGAATGAATGAACTGTATACTTTGCCCTGTGAGTGAAGG
>JAQLOL010000022.1:5045090-5055504 GCA_029783665.1 Naso thynnoides | reverse complement strand
GCTGTGTTGCTGTGTATGATATTAATTAAAAGAAAAAAAAAGACTGGATCGGAAGGCTGGATCGGCGTCATTCATCAAATATCCGATCCAGCTAATTAGTCAATATCGGAGCCGTTTCGGATCAGTGCATCCCTAAGTATAGGGGCATGTTTCTTCTGTATTCCTTTAAAAATAAATGACCATAGTACAAATAAAGCACCCACAGTGAATGTCCGCCTCTTGTACTGTATGGTAACATATTAAAAATGTTTTTTTCTGGCCATTCAGTTCAATCTCCTTATATCTGTTTTTAAATGAGAGAATTAATCCCTGTCCATGAAAAGTTTGTATTCATGAAATCAAAGGTTGAATTATTAATAATCAGGCGTTGCATTCGCACAATAAAATGTTCTCTTACCCAGTGGAAATTCCTTGCCGCACTTTGGCTGCTTTGATGAACAGAGTTATTTTAAGTGTTATGTGGCCTTGTCATACCACCATGTGAGATTCCACATCATTTTAATAATCAATTCTCTGTGATTTATGTCTGTGTTTCAGCAGTCACTGCTCGCTTCACACACTATATGCATTTTTAAACAGACTAAGAGCGTAGGGGTCAGGGCCCTCATTATTTTACCTTTTTTAAATATTAATGCTCATAATTTAAGTGAGGCACAGCCATTATTCCTGTGTGAAGACAGTCACCTCTTCTCTAGTTTGATGGCTGCCACGGCTTATTATTTTGCAGCTCAGGCCCCTAGACATTAGCATGATGGATAACGATCGTGCTGTGATCAAGGGTTACTGTCATGGATCATCATCTTGCTACATCTTTTTACATTATCAGGATGCTCAATGAGAAACAGTAACATTAACTGAACAGTGAAATCTTATAGATAGTAAAAGCGACTCTAAATCCAGCATGACAATGGCTGACCCTGCCACTGACCATTAAAAAAAAAAATCTACTATAGGCAAAGGTAATTCCTGAAAATTATTGCAAAGGCTACATCTGAAAAAAAAACAAGGAATGTAAAAAAAATTCAAAAAAGGGCTTTAATTTCATGAAGATGTCAAATATTAACATTTTAATATGCATAATACCCTGTCCCAATGATGTGTTACTGTGTCATGTTTCTGTCCATGTTGCCTAATAAGCTTCACATTGCAGTACAAAAGCAAAATTTTAATGTGACCAGCAGCTCCGTAGGTCACTCTGTCGGTCGCTCTATTGGTCTACTGGTTGGTTGGTTCACAAAAATTCCTCACTCTCTGGTGTTAACAGTTTTGCCCTAGGAGACTGAAATTTGGCATGGAGGTCAAGTGTGTGTGTGTGCGTGTGTGTGTTTTCATGCCAGTTGGCTAAAAGAAGGCGTGGCAATGAGAGTGGCCTATTGCAAAAAGGTGTATAACTTCCAAATGGAAGACTTGTACAAGTTTTAGTGGAAAGGTTGGTCATGAGCCCAAGGATGGCTGATTTACTGCTCGGGCCAACTGGCAAAAAGGGGGCATGGCAGTGGGAGTGGCCTGTAACAAAAACATAACTTCTGACCAGATTCATGTAACATGGCCAAACTTTCTAGAAATGCACACAGACACACTTTCATTGGTCATGGCTTGTCCCGCCCCTACACATTAGCCCCACCCTCTTCTGTCTGTAACTTTATGATAACACGTGATACCTAAGACAACTGTAACATTTTTAGCTGCTGTTATTGCGAAATAGCACTTGATAATGATAGGAAAATGTTCACTCATTTGTGACATTGTGCCTAATGTGCTGTTAATGTTAATGAGAACAGTGTGTAGAAAACAAAAAATAATTACTACAAAGACACTTTTATGAACCTGGCCTGTTTTAAATAGACCAGCTGTCAGCAGACCTTCCAAACCTCACAGCCCAAGCAGCAGCATAAAAATGAAAAATGCATTTAGTTAATTTATACATGGGTTTTAATGAAGCTCTTTGCCTTTTAATGATACAAACTCTTTCAAAAAAATACTGTACATCAGACAGTGAAGAGGCCGCTGCAGGCTGTTTGTGACGGTAAACACATGGTTCTTTTTTTTTTTTTTTTTTGTGATTCATCGTCTCTGAAGCAGACAACATTTTTGTTACTGCAATAACATCCTGGAAGTTCCAGCTTAGTCCTGATTTGATCATTTAATATCAGTTATAAATATCTTTCTGTATGAAACAGACCCTGCAAGACCTTATGCTTTAAGTTGTACAAGAAACCCTTTAGACTGGTTAATTACAAAAATGGTTAAGAAATGAATTAGATCGTTTTGGTGATTCGTAACTAAAATCTGCTCGTGTAGAAATAAATGGAAAATTCTAATGATCTATAATTTAATTATTAAAAAATTGGTATAAAAGACTTGAACAAGAGGGCAATGGCAGATGTCCGCCTCTGTATTTCAACAAAGAAACTTTCCCATTTTAAACAACCTTTTTGGCCATTGACATGATATAAATTTTAGCGCCTGAATGCATCATAAAGTGCTCGTCCCTGTGAGTGTAAAGTTCAGACACAGACAGTGGTGGACTGACACTGAGTGTATGTAAATGAAAACTGAAGCATTGTTCTTGACATGACGTGACTAACTTCTTACAAACATTTATCTGCCAATTTGTGAATAGCTTTTCAAGATGTACTGTTGAACAGACAATATGCACCCATGGAAAAAGTCAGGTACTAAAAGATCAATCTGAGGGTTTAAAGAATCGATATCCGATCATTTAATGAGACTGATTTGTAATGGAAAATGGATTTCTTTTAAATTCCAGGCTTGATGGAAATCCCATGACCAGACTTGTGCCGACTTTCTTTGTTAGTATTCTGAGGTTGTAGGATAATTAATGACCTCAGCCTTCAGACTGTAGGAGTTTTATGCAGCAAGTGAGAGTCATTTTCCTCTCACAGGTTTGATGCACCATCTGGGAATATATCAAATTTACTCAGCACATCAGAATATAAATCTGCATTTTAGTAGTCAGCAGACTGATCTTTGCACATTGTAAAATATTAGTGAATTCAAATGAATTGCTTCGATGCTGCAGTTCGCAGTCCATCTTGTCTTTTGTTGTTCGCTGTTCTCTCCCTGAGAATGTTCGATTAGATACGGGGCCAGAGCTGTACTGCAGAGCTGTGGGGACAGTGATGGGTTGCACTGCACAGTTTCTCATTTGCTTGTGCAGAGCCGAGTGCCGTGTGACTGGGTTTAACCTGCTGTCTCCTCAGTTTGTCTCCCTGTGATGCATCTCAAGGGAGGTATGGAGCCAGTTAGCAATTACTGGCCACGATTACACTCCCCTCCCTCGGGACGCATCCTGACTCTTCATCTAACTTGTTCTCTCCCCTGTTTCATACACACTTTTTAGATTTTTCTCTTTGTCTTGCGCACTCAATCAAAACAGTCAAGCTGAAAACAGTCATCTCCTCTCTTTGCTCTCAGTGCTGGAAGAAATCTTTTCTTTCAGGTACACACTGCTAAAAATGGAGCGGTCTTCAGATTACATCTGGCAAATTGAAATCAAATCTGACCAATATGATCAAAAAACAAAGCATAATGCAAAAGCAAAAGTCTGGACCTTTGAGCAGTAAAAAAGTGTCGTGGTGTGATGTTTCTTATTTTTCCCTGTGTCTTAATTGGTTGGTAGGTAGGTAGGTACAGTTGGTTAAAGCTAAGGGTTAAAAAGTACCATATTATATTTTAAAATTTAATATTGTAGTTGCAGTTTTATTTGTTTGGTACAGTAGGTTCCAACTAATGCAGTTTAATACAGTAACCTTGCAATAAATTATACATCATGAATGTTAAATATTCAGTGTTTGTTCAAACTGATTTCCAATATTCTATCCGCATAAATTTTATAAATGGGCTATATAATAAATATTATCAAGAAATTCTCATTATAGCACGCTATAATTCAACAGTACAACAAATTATAGCCTCCAAAATGTCCTTAAAGTTAATCTCAATGAAATGGAACATTATGACCTTTATGAATGTAAATTTATTCAATTCTGTCTCTGTTTGCATGCAACAAATTTTCAGCAGGCGATAAGTTTTACTGGAGATGTGATACATCTAAATTATGTTGTTTTTTTCTATCAATCACTATAGTGTGGAAACTTTGTTGAAAAAAACACATGAACACATTTAATGTGTTTTAGTACAGTATGTGCTGATATGTTACTGCTATGTTTGGACTCTCACTGCACTGCCATGGTCAGGAAAAGATTTTGGTCTTGGTTTAATACAAACTTGTGGCACAGTCCAAAGTCACATAAAGGAGACACACCTTTTGAACAGTTTTAAATGATTTAACCTGAACAACAATTAATCCCTACGTTTAATAAAGGTAAAAATAACCTGTCAAAAAACTGTAAGACCAATTAGAAATAAAATAAGCCTGTGACTAATTTTCTGACACTAGTGTCCTGTCTGGTTAGGCCTTTCAGCTTGTTTAAATATCATCTTTAATTCAGGGAGGCAGTATATTTCTCTCGAAGTGCGCGTCTTTCAGCCACAGGGTGACGTCTTGTCAGCTGGAGGCCTAGCTCCACTGATCTGACAGCCTGTCCTCAGGGACGAGCAGAGAGACTTGCCCTGACAGTGGGACAGCACAGAGAATACCGCTCTCCCAATTACACAATCCCACATCCTTATTCCTCCTGCTTTCTCTCTACCCTCCTCACACTCTGTGCTCAACACTGAGATGGACAATAAGGAAAGAGTGAAGGGCAAAGGAGCCATGCACATGCTGAGGAGGAAGATGGATGTGTGTTTACATTGTTAAAGTGTTGTGGTTCGATCATCTGTGGCCTGTAAACTTGAGGGTGTCTCGCCTCAGTCACAGATTTATGCTTGGATTGTGTCATCATCGGGTTCAGTGGAGGCAAGGTGGTAACTAGGAACAGATTTGCATGTGAGTGGATGCTGGATGTTCTCCGAGGTGGTAGGCTGTGGGGAGGGGGAGGTGGTCCGACCTTGAGGCATGACTGGTGTGGTAATGGGCTCCTGGCCTTGTCTCATTGTGTCGACTTCGCTTCAGAGTGCCATCCATCGCCCTCTGTTGTTAGGAAGAAAGAGGATGGAAAAGTGAAGTGGTGAGCTTAGCTGCGTATCTGATACATGAACAACAGAAATTGGCTATTTATTGACGCAGGTTTAGAGTAAAACCCAGTCTTCACTTTTGATTCCAGACCTGAGTGATTTACAGGTGAAAGAATATGTTTAGGCATGTTGAAGCGCTCTCATCTCCAGTACTCAAACTTGCATAGTAGTGCTTGACATTTCATCGATGCTATATGGATCTGGCTCCATGAACCAAAAGGACATTGCAGAAAGGGCATTTCTGACATACTTCTGCAGGGCTTCATTTTGGTGCAAAGAAATCTTCGTGTCCTGCTTTCTTCTTGGCGTTGGAGGGTGTTTACACAGTCGAGCCAATGGGGAAAATGTGTGAACTCCCAAACTGTTTCACTGAGGTTTTAGTTTTGCAGGCGACAAGCTGTAAGCAGAGTCTTTCCAAATAAATATGCCGCTACATGCGACGGTTTATTTTTAAGCGGTGTTGCTTAGTGAAGCTGAACTCATTGGCAGAATGAGGGAGAATAATAAGAGCAAGGCACCTCTGCTGTGCAAATGTCTTCCCTCAGCCCTCCCTTGTCTATTTTTGTTGACTTTTACCATCAAAGTCCCAACTGTACATGTCGTTGAATGTTGGACAAAATCGTTAAGTTGAGTCAATCCACTGGTGTTTAAAATGTTTTCAGTGCTCGTGGCCCCCCATGAGCTTCTTGTTTTTCCTCACAGCAAAAAATCACCCAGTGTCCCTGGACAATTGCATATTATCCTGATTTTATTTAGACCATCCTCTGTAATTTCACACTGTGATCGTTTTACTGTAGCTGCTATTCAGTCAGTGGTGACTTTGCAATTCAGAACCTTGGCTGTCCATCTTGATGGCAAACAGTCGTATGTTTTTTCTTGATTTCATTACCTTATGGACGAGTCTCCAGTTTTCAATCACCCGTTTATCTGCTCCTGACTGACTCACAACTTCAAAGATTTTGCAGAAAGCTGAGTGCAGGATGCATTAGAAGTCCTCTTTTAATAAAGATCCTCACACCTCTCACACTCTAGCTTTAATGCTTGTCTCCAGCGGAGTTATATGTTGTAGCTTTGTTTTCATAACAATGGCCAATTTGCTGGTTTGTGGCTTTCACAGATTTATTGTCCGCAGATTAGTTGTTTGTTTGTGCGTGATGCACAATCTGTTCCACAGTCCTGTTAACACTGATTTAAACATAAGGAAACTTGGTGCTTCACATCACTTGGAAACGTTGCACAATTTTGCTTAATTTGGCAAAACAAAAAACAACAGATCAAAATTAGAAGTTGTCTTATCCATTGCTGCAGAATACATGCATTTAATATAGTGGTTAAATTGTAAAATTCATATATTAAATTATCCTTATTCTACAAATATAATTTCAGGACTGAGGGTAGTTTGCATTTCACATTTTTAGTATCTCCAAAAGCCTTTTCCCATTTATGTTAGGATTATTTTTGAAACACAGTAAAGTTTAAAACGATTGAAAAAGAAAAGTAACTTTCCATCCGTCCTCTGGAGAGGAAGTTTAAAACTACAGTAATTACCCAACTAACATATCTGTTCAAGTCTGCTCTGCCATCGTCACACTTTATCAATTTAAGGCTTATTTCATTATCCTCTCCAGTTCTCTCTGAAGTTGCTCTTTCTCGCTCACCTCTTTTTGCTTTTCTTTGTGCTGCAGCTGCTTGACTATTGAAACACGCTCCTGTCAAACCTCTGACTCTACATCGTCAGTTTTTCCTCTTATTTATCTGCCTCTCTCTGCTGTGACTTTATTGAAGTTCAGTGTAATTTGATTCCTGTTCTATTTCTGGCTGGTAATGGGTAGATGCTGGTGTCACTTTCTCATCTGTTTTATTGTTGCTGAAGGGCGGCTCGGCTGACCTTTGGCTGGACTGTCATGTTTTTGTTTAATGGACACGCGCTTATGTCTGAAAACCTATTCGATATGTTCACACATTACTTCTGAGGCTTAAATCTAGTGTGTGCTGCTTCTTCCTGACCAAACTTTTGTTATCTTTCGGTGGAAATGGATGCCGGGAAATGCAAACATGGTGAGAGATTTTTTTTCTTACCTTCTCTTTCTCCCTTTTACTTTCAGTCCTCTGGCTTCTTCCCTTTGATTCTCTTTTCTTTCAGATGAGAGGATTTAAGCTCCATCTTTTGATGATCAATATATGTGATGCTAAAGCACGCTAGGCTTGTCCATAATTTAAAAAAAAAAAATTGTGGTCATATTTATAATATTCTTTTCATCTGTTAGTCACAGCCTGAACTGTATATTAATGTAGCTAATGGTACTATCCAATTGTAGTGTATATGTAAATAGACTTAAAGGCAATGTCGCTCAGATTATGTTCTAGACTCAGACTGTACAGGATATTTTGAGTTGATACATTTAAAAAAAAATCTTGAGAACATTGTATTAGGAGCATTAGTGAGCTTTATGATTCTTGTTTCTCAGTAAAGTTGGATAAAGATCGAATCTGATCTCAGTATATCGCTGTTACATGATGTATTTCTCACACTGCCAGACTGTCAGCATCCCCTGGGTGGAGATCCATGTTATACTTGCATGATGTAAAAAGGCTTGACAGAGGTGGTAGTCTGTTCCACTGTGAGGTCACAGTCAGATGACACGTTCTGAGGAGAAAGTGTTGGTGTTCTGCTGCCTCTTACGAAGGCTGTGACAGCGTCTGCTATCAGCTACATAACCGACCTTTTCAATGTGACAAAGCATACTCGCTGGTGGAGTTTTAAAGACATCAGAACAGCACTTTCGAGGCATCAGAGCATTTGAGGGTCTGCAGGGTGGATTAGAGGTTGTTAAGACCTTCTTTTTGCACTTGAAGCTCTAACCTCATTGTGGACTCCTGCTCTTCCTTCCTCTCTTGGCTCTGTTTTTGAAGTTGCAGCAGTAGTTTCATGCTTCACTTCTGGTTGGATTGTTGCGATGTTGCTGCTTTTCATCATGCTAGAACGTGTCAGGAGGAAGGATGCCAGCAGTGAAGCTGGTATTTTTACTTTATCTCAACCATATGGGCTTGTTTTTTCAACGTGATTTATTACATCAGAAGCAGACAATCACAGATGCTTTTTCATATGGTAAAAAATATCCTGTATAAATATAGACAGGTGTGCAAATACTTCTTCAGTTCAAAATCAAACATGCAAGTTCCTTAATGTTTTGCTATAATGATAACATATTTATTTTCAATATCGAATGAATCTTTCAGCAAAGGCTTTGTGTGCATAAGTTTGTTGTTCTCGATTTTACGACCTTGGTCTTTCTCTGCTAAATTTCTGTGTTGCCCTGTATGTGCTCGTGTTTGCAGTGCATACAAACTGTGCATGTGTGTAATGAAGGGTTGAAGCTGCAACACTGCTCTTGTTTGTTCTGTTCAAGCTTACTCCATCAGTGTAAGGCAGCTGCTAACACAAGCTAACATTTATATTTGATTTGCTTCTTTGAATTTCTGCCGTCAGAGTCATGTTATGTGTGTCGCTGTCTAATGGGTGCATTTATGTGAATTCATCTGTAAAATTTGACTAATGTCGGCTGTCCAATTAACACTCATTTCATCAGTGGCACAAATCACTGTTAAATGCTTTGTCATAATAGTAAGTCACCATAATTTTTTTTTTTTTCGTTTTTATTAGTTGCTTTATTTAAAAAAACAACAATTTCCCATTACATAGAAATTAGCACACAACAGCCACTATTCTCTACTTTTATAATGAGTTATGAGTCCAATAATGAGTCTATAATGAGTTGTCTGTGATATAGATTTGTCATTGGAGGACACTGATGCTGAGCAGTGGAGGAGTTGAATATTTGTTTGCTATGGTAGCTTGAGAAATCATTAAATCTCTAATGGGAAATATCTGTATCATAATAAAGAGAGTGAGCTCATATTTTTCGATTTGGTAGCTGTGCACAAATATTGTTCCACAAATCTCCCAAAGGAAAACCTCTCTAAATTGCCCTTGTAACTCTCTCGTTGGAGATGGTGTTTATGTGACCTCTGTCCTCTTCCGTCCAGATGACTCGGGGGACGAGGAGCCGACATCCCAGTCGGACCGGAGCGAGATTCAGGGCACCCTGAAGATACTCGTCAGCAAGCTCGATGACCTCAGCACATGTAATGACCTGATTGCCAAGCACGGGGCGGCCCTGCAGCGTTCCCTGAGCGAACTCGAGGGTCTGAAAGTCCCCGTAGAGGGAGGGGAGAAGATCAAGGCAGTCAATGAGCGAGCCACCCTCTTCCGCATCACTTCCAATGCTATGATCAATGTAAGTAGCTGTGAAAAATTAGGCTATAAAACCCAACAGGAGTGAGCAGAGAGGGATCTGCATACTTTGGCATGATCAGTGTGACAAGTCATCTATAAAGCCCTGGTTAGAGAGATGAGGGATGAAATCACTTCACAGTGTGGCATGTGAAACAAGAGTCAGCAAGCTGCAGGCATGGAGGCCGCTGGTGTAGAGAAGCAGCTCCTGTTAGAACCTATAACATCTCTAATCGAAACAACTCTCAAGTCAAAAAATGGACAAAAAGTAATTGATTTAGAATATGAAAGTATGTGCTGTTGAATCAAATTAAGATAGTTTTATTTATGTAGCTCAGAATCACAAACATTTTGTCCTTAAAGAGCTTTAAAGTCTATACAGCATATGGGAAACTTCATTATGATAATTTCAATTTAAAGTTAAAGTTTCCCCCCCAAACATAGCCGTTCAGCAGGGGAAGATCATCAGTGAAAAAACTGTTCAAAATAACAAACTGCACTAGCGTCAAGGTTTCACCTTAACAGCATTATTAAACAAACACAACCAGGTTTTCAGTCACCACCATGTGTTGGATCTGATTACCAGCAGCAGACTACGAACGCTCTACTGTATCTGGCCCTGTTCCATTCACCTCAATGGTAAATACCGTGGGCTTTACAGTATGCTGGTAGTGGATGAGGGTTCAGAGAGGGTTGAGGTCCTGAGGGAGTGATATTTGATATGATAGTGGGAGGTGGGGGTGACAGGAATAGCCCCTCTCATACCCTCGTCCCTCCCTGCCGGGTGAGGAATGTAAGAGCCTTCTAGACTACAGTTAGACAGACAGACCCGCTCTGACTGAAACCAGACAATCACACGAGGTTTGTCTTTCCTGCTTCTGTTGTTTGTCATGTTTGTACTCACTGAAATAGCATGCTTGACTGATTTTGAGCTTGTGTTTTTACTCCCAATATGCTGAAGTATGGGCTAATACAGCTTGTTAAAAGACTTGAGCAATAGTGTTAT
Source organism: Naso thynnoides (assembly GCA_029783665.1). Taxonomy (NCBI): domain Eukaryota; kingdom Metazoa; phylum Chordata; class Actinopteri; order Acanthuriformes; family Acanthuridae; genus Naso; species Naso thynnoides. The sequence continues at coordinate 5,045,101 of JAQLOL010000022.1, read as the reverse complement.
GATGAGAAACG
>JAQLOL010000022.1:5028253-5040823 GCA_029783665.1 Naso thynnoides | reverse complement strand
TTAATGGATCACGCCGGGCCTACCCGACGGGCCAGCGTGCGAGGTCCCGACCAACGCTGCTTGCAGCTTTAATTTTTTAAGTGTTTCTACCTTTAACAAAGAGAAAACTTTTGCTTTTAGACTCCACGTGTGCTTCTCTTTTGTGTGAGACTGTCCTCTCCAGAAAAATGACAGCATTCATCAATTGTATATATAGCTTGACACAACATCTAATGTGAAACCAGAAGTAATGAAACTTTCTTACATAATAAAAGCAGCATTAAGAGAGAAAGTCGACAGATTGACATGTTTGTTTTTAGAACTAAAGATGGCCTTTCAGATGCTGAGCATGAACCACTTTCGCTGTTTGAGTCCAGCTAGGACCTTTTTTAAAATTTTTTGCATCTCTGTCCCTCATTTCCTGTCTTTTCACTACATTGTCAGTGAGAAGATATTAAAATGTCCCCAAAAATGCAAAAAACCAAAGCCAAAAATGAAGAATGTGTTCTGAGTCTTCTCTGATAGCAACAACCAGTACTGGTCTCCTTTAACCGTGAAGAGAATCTTTCCATAACGGTAACCAAGTTATTAAAGTTGCCTTTAATAAATTACACTTCAACCATAGAGAGAGAACATCAAAAAAAAAAAAAGCTTGTGTTGATCATTTGAAATTCTGACATTTACAGTACAATGCAGACTTTAAAGGTGCTGGCCTATCAGAAAGATGAATCATTTTTCCTTTCATAAGTTTGGTGTTGAGAAAAATTTCAGAACCCTTTTCGTGTTTTTATGATAAGAATCTTCTTTAAATTTGTTTGTTAATTGTTGAGCAGAGTTCAAACATTGTTTAAAGTTGATATAAAACTTTGTTTGTTCATTTTATGCATTCAATTTAGTTGTATTGTGTAGGAGCTAATTTTAAAGTTATATGATTAAAATATTGCTAATACTGTTTTTATATTATTGTCATATTAGTGGTCTTTTGAAGTCTGAGGGTCCGATTATACACTATTTTTAATAGATTTCCATTTTTCAGAGAATATTCTGATAACCAGAAAGAAGGATTTGATTCTCTCTGTTAGATGGACGCTAAGCGATCGCTGAACAAGCAAAATTTTGAGTGTCGGATGCTGAATATTAGAAGCACGCCTTGAAGAACTTACATCATTCCGGCTGATTTACAAACAGGAACATTGCTAATTTAACTAAGCTGATTATTCCTTGATTAATCACCATGGGTATGTGATTATACGCTGCTCTCTCCTGAACTCCTTAAAACACAAACACACAGCCATGTTTCAAAAGCTCTGCATTCACTCACAAATGTCCGTATATGTCCCAGCAGAAGGGAGTGAGAGGCTGCACAAAGAAGAGGCGAGTGATGAAGATGAGGATACTGAGTACTTTGATGCCATGGAGGATTCCCCTGCATTTATCACAGTGACTGCCACTGAGAACACACAGCACAGGTCAGTCGCACACAGAGAGGCACACAACTGACAGATTATACAGGGATGAAGGTTTAGTTTTAGTACTCAGTCTGCATGTGTGCATGCCATGTATAATAAACCATTTCTGTCCATGCTGTGATTTGTTATACCAGTGAATGTGACTCTGGCTGACAGTGAAACACACTTCTAATGATGGTTCGTAGTGTGACCACTTAGCCTGTACACACAAATCACACAGTGTGCCCTTCACTCGTGGATCGTGTCACATGTCTTTGCTCTGTGTTTGACGGATAAAAATAACAAGATTGTAGCATATTTGTTTGCTGCATTGAAGTCAGTCTCTTGCTGCCAAATCTGCTCGTTTTTCACAGTTTTTTTACTGCCTTTCTTTGCTTATTTTAAAAACATCTTGAGTACCTTTTAGTGTTTTCTTCCTCATTAGAGTTATGGCTCCTCTCTTGCTTAATATTCCGCAAACTCTCAGAGCAGCAACACAGAAAAAGCTGTTAGACAGCTTTCATCTGTAATACCCAGCAATCTGTTTGCTCCCTTGTGTGTATTGTGTTTGCACAGTGTGTGTATTTGTGTTTGCTGGTGGGAAACAAGGGAGCCTTTTTATATGCACCATGCTAACTGTAAAAAATACCTTCATTGTGTTTCAGGCGATCTCAGAGTAATTTAAGCGGAGCGAGCGGAGGTCAGCCCAATGACTGGAACCAGGACGACCATGTAAGTCCTGTCTGTCCTCCTAACAAGTCTGACTAATAGGCCTGACATTTGTGAACGCTGCTGACTTTTGTAATCTCTATATAGATTCATTTGTGCTGCTGGAAAGCTCACAGCTCATTGATTTATTTATACAATGGTCTTCATCTTCCGCTCTCAATGCTCTCAGTCCTCCCTTTCCTACCGACATTCATCCCATGCTCACACACACACAGCCTTTGTCTGTTTCCACCGGTGTCGTTGTCACCCCTGTGGTGCCATGAGACACGCAGCTGCTTCATTCCACTAAATCTTAATTACCAGTCAAACATCTGCTCTTCCCTCCCCTCAGCTCTCCCTTGTTTCTTCTTCTCTCTAACAGACATCTGTGACTTTCACTGGCTCTGTCATTCTGTCTCCACTTGGTGATAAGCTGCCAAGCTGTCCGTGAAGTTGAAAGCATTTCTCGAACTTTGTATGCATCGAACATCCTTTTTATACAAAAGTTTGTAACATCTCATCCTCCACCTAATCCCAGATGTCTCTGAGCTGTAATGACGTGTCAGGGAAGGAGCTTCAGCCACGCAGACAGAGGCGGACTCATGTCCCAGACAAGCCCAACTACTCCCTCAATTTGTGGAGCATTATGAAGAACTGCATCGGCAAGGAGCTCTCCAAAATTCCCATGCCTGTAAGTGTGTGAGGCAGGGCCCTTATTTTGCTGAAGTATACCTGTGTGAATATATGCGTCTGAAACCTTCTTGATCATTCCTCTCAGGTAAATTTCAATGAGCCCCTGTCGATGCTGCAGCGTCTCACCGAGGACCTGGAGTATCACGAGCTCCTGGACAAGGCAGCACGCTGTGACTCCTCTCTGGAGCAGATGTGCCTGGTTGCTGCCTTTTCCGTCTCCTCCTACTCCACCACGGTCCACCGGACAGCAAAGCCCTTCAACCCCCTCCTGGGCGAGACCTACGAGCTCGATCGCCGGGAGGAATTTGGCTACCGCTCGCTGTGTGAGCAGGTAACAGCATGGCCACAGGGAGTTTTTGTTACTCGCTGATGTGCGTACACTTAAATGACAGGCAAACTGAAATACATGAGGTCAACCCATGTTCGCCAAATAAAGTCTTAAGCTTTTATGAACGCATTTCCTATATTCTACTTTACATTTGTGTTAATGTTTCCTCGAAGGTGAGCCATCACCCTCCTGCGGCTGCACATCATGTGGTTTCCCAACGAGGCTGGACCCTGTGGCAGGAAATCACTATTGCCAGCAAGTTTCGTGGCAAATACCTCTCCATAATGCCTCTGGGTAAGACATGTCATCATTGATGGAAGGCAAACAAACTGTATGTGTAAATACAGGTTCCATCATGCAAATTTAACAGCCACACTGGGCAGAGTTTAGCTACAAAGGACTCCCGCTGGAGAGTAGACACCTTTGCTGCTTCCAGTGCAACATAATGGGTACATTTGAGACAGCACAGAGGAAGAGAAAAGGGTGTGAGACTGAATCAGGCGGTTTTATGACCTTTTTGACGCACACATTAAGTATTGGTTTAAAGGGATCTCTTGATTGCGCTGGGACGGCAGAGAGCAGGGGCATGCTGGCTCAGATAAATGACAGATTTGATGGATTCAGGTCCAGCTGAGGGATGCAAAAGTATTTATCTGATTTCTCTCACTTCCTGCATGCTGTGAGGTGCCATGTAACAGAAAAAACCTCCTGAGTGGAAAGCATTTACGGTCAAATACATGTTATCAGTCTTCCAGGGTGAAGTGACACTGGAAGTAGATGTAAGTGTATTGCCTTTGCACAGAGCATAAATGTTTTAGATGACATGTTTTTCAGCTGCTGCAGGTAGAATCGACCGTGTTCGCAGACAGATTTAGAATCAAAAAAGCAAAACGACAATTTAACACATCACTTAAGGTCTGCAGTCGCAAATTGGCAACAAAGCAGCTGTGATATTTCTTTCCTCTTATAGCCTTTTGTCCCGATCCCTCCCCAGGTGCCATTCACCTGCAGTTCCACTCCAGCGGGAACCACTATGTGTGGAGAAAGGTCACCTCCACAGTGCACAACATCATTGTGGGCAAGCTGTGGATTGACCAGGTCAGTCATTGGTATCATTCATTCTTCCGCAGCTCCAAACACACAATCCTGTCTGAATACCATTGATCTTCCCGAGAAGTCTACAGATGAATTTCCCTCCTGTGTTGCAGTAGTGTGTGGTACAGACGAGCAGAGCAGAGCGCTGTGAAGGAGGAAATCAGAGCAAAGTCTTATAGTACATCAATAAGGAGCTTGACAACCTCTAGGGATTTATCTTTAGCTTTGATCTCTAATAACACCCTAAAATAACAGCCTCTTCAATCTGCACGATGGCCCAGTTATATGGCAGCTGGGGGGGTGGGGGGTGGGTATCTGTTGGTTTAGATGTGTAATTCTTGTTTTTCTTCCCTCCACATTTTTTTCTGTTTCTGCTCGGGCTGTGTATATGTGTGTCTGAATTAATACTCTCAGAAGCACATTGGTATGTCGAATAGGAGGACATCTTGGTTACAGACTGCTATAAGTTTATCTGCTCTTTATCATTGAACCAAAACAAAGTGACTTAGTAATTTGAATCGTTTTTCCTATATTGCCTGGAAATCTATGGTGTTTATTTAATATTGGTGGTGCTGATGTATGTGAGAGATTGTGTGTTCGTCACTTTCCACCATTTTTACATCTTTTTAGGTTCTTCTTAAATTCCAACAAATGTGCTGAATACATTTTTCGTCCTATACAAAAAAATGCAAAGCCTTTTTTTGAATGTCGGAGGTCATATATTGATGCATTGGATGAGTGGATATTGGAACCCTGCAATGTGGAAACCATTTGTTCATTTCATTTTTTTTGTGACCTTGTTTTAATTATATTGAAAACTCAGGACACGTTTTAGTGTGATTTTTTCTGTCAGTGTGTAAATTTAAGATAATAGTCTTGTAAAAACTACACTTCCTCTGTATTGATGCATGATCCCCTCACTAACAAGTTTTTCAAACAAAAAATTACATCAGTTATTCATTTTTATACTTAATTATTGGCTTTCCTCCATCCTCCAATACTTCTGACTTCCACTGTCTTCATGCATCCCTCTGCCACTCTGCTGCCCTCTGGTGCAGAACGGGGTCAGCCAAACAACTCATGCCAGAAACTAACTACAGACACTATTGTGCTGCTGCCTTCTCTTCTGCCAGCCAGTGCAACGGCTGTCAGTGCTGCAGGAGTGCAGCAAGTGAAGGTTTGCACAGCATTAGCATGTTATCATTGAGCAAGGATCATAACAAACACTTTTCAATTACTTTGAGAGTGTTACATTCCTTGGGATTCCAGTTGAATGGCTGTATAAATGAACTGTGTCAAACTTGAAAGAAAAATGTTTATCATACCAAACCACATGTGTGTGTAACCTCTTGTACAAAGGACTCTGATGCCATGGTGTAACAGAGTTAAACATATCCAACAATAAGGGGACCTGCCTATTTAAAGACTGCTCAACAGCACCTGCAGTTGTCACATGGTTCCTTTAAAGCATCTGAAAACCTGGTTTCAGATCTTAAGCATTTCTCTATTGCTGTAAATATCTGTGACAACAAAACAAGCAATTCAGAGCAACCCAATACAATGCAGCAATCATATATAAACCTGCAAAACATCCTGAATTTGTCATGCTAGCTAATCTACTGTGTCGGCACTGTGTTAGTAAAATTTGATCAGATTTATTTGATCATGCTGTCTCCCTGTTAGCTCCTTGTCCTGTTTCTTACCTGACCTAACTCGTTCGCTTCAAATTGTTTCAATAAACATGATTGATAAAATATTTTTCAGAAAGAATTTTCATGCAGGACTCTATTTTGATAAAAATCATATGTGTTAAAAATTAAAGAATAAAGGTTTTTGAAGCCTTTGAGACAGAATGCAGCTGAAAAAACAGGACTAAGTGCACATTTGTAATGACGAATGGCCCAACTAACCATTATGTTTTTAGTTTGATGGCCTGTCATGCTATTTGTCATATTTATGTCAGGATTCTTCACTCTATCTACTATGAACACACTGTGAATTAATATGCTACAATCCTCTTTTTGTGTTTGTTTCTCTCCCACTCTCTGTTTGTGTGTGTGTCTGTGCAGTCGGGGGACATTGAGATTGTGAATCACAGGACCAAAGAGACCTGCCAACTCAAATTCTCTCCCTACAGTTATTTTTCCAGGGAAGTCCCACGAAAGGTAAATGCCTCCATTCCACACAGATACTCCACCTTGGCATGATGTCATACGATAAGAGGCTAACTTGTGTGATGCTGCCTCCTACTGGACAGTTCCAACAATTAAATTGGTACTTAAAGTACAGTAGTGCTATAGAAGGAGCTCTGCAGTAAGCTAACCTCCTTTGAAGTCGTACTAATTACCTAAAAATGGGGCATAAATGCTGCCTTCCTTGGTAGTGACTGATTTGGAATAAGTTAATGAAAAGTTACTGCTGTCTTACTTAAGGGACTGTGCATTTATGTGCTTTACTCTCGGAGCAAAGAACTTGGTGGTACATCTACAGAAAGATAACTTCCTTTAGTTTGTTCATTCCTTATAGTATTTAAACAGTATTCTTCAGTTTTCTCTCTGCTCTTTCCAGGTGACAGGTGTGGTGGCAGACAGTGGGGGCCAGGCTCACTACATCCTCTCTGGTACGTGGGATGATAAAATAGAAAGTGCCAAGATCGTTCAGAGCAGCCGAGGGGGCAGCGGATCAGAGGGCAAGCAGAAGACCGTTTATCAGACGTTGTCCCCGAAACTGCTGTGGAAGAAGTACCCACTCCCGTAAGCACTTGTTTCCTCAACCTCATCAGGCAGATCATCCTAATACATGAGTCATGGTAGTTGAGTAACAGCTGCATGGTTTTGTCAGTATCACTGATTGGAGGTCATCACAGTGCATAACTCCGGTCAATTTGCTCTTATTTTCTCAGGGAGAACGCTGAGAACATGTACTACTTCTCTGCACTGGCGCTGACCCTGAATGAGCAGGAGGAAGGAGTGGGACTGACCGACAGCCGTCTGAGACCAGACCAGAAGCTGATGGAGGAAGGGCGGTGGGATGAGGCAAACTCAGAAAAACAGAGGCTAGAGGAGAAACAGAGAGCCGTGAGGAGGAGGAGGGAAGCAGAGGCCTCAGACGCTTTGGATGACGGTATGAAATGGAGAACAGGAAGTTTTGTGTCTGATAATCAAAGTGATGCTGAGTGAAAGTTAGAGACAGGTAGCGAGGAGAAGGAAAGAAGGAAGGGAGGGGGAGTGTTTGTTGGGGGGCATTCATCCTAAATACAGAATACATTTTGCAGTACTTTTTTTAAAACTGTAAAATCTATCTGACTTAACTACGGTCTGACTGATACATCAGTTTGCCCATATTGGCCTCTCGCAGATGTTACAGTACTGCTGTTAATGTTCTCCAATATGGGTCGATATTAAAACTGTTTTTTAAGGTCAGAAAAATGCTTGGACTATTGATTTAAAATGATATAATGGCACATTTTGTCAAGCAGAATGCAGTCGATTTTTCAATAAGTAATAAGCGAAGTTTTTACTGTTCAGTGCACTGATGTTTGAAATAATGTTTGTCGAAATGTAAGATATCCTGCCTCCATTACATATCTTTGTCACAAGTATTTGATAACCACATTCAGCAGATATTATATGTCTATAATATTGGCCCATATATTGGATATTGGAATTTTCTTGCTAATTTTCTTACTCCCTAATCAGCATTGGCCCCAAAAATCCCATATCGGTTGGGCCCAAAAGCTAATTTTCCTTTACCCTGGTAAAGTAAGCCTTTTCTTTACACAGTTTGTTACCCTGTCTGAGTAGAAAACACTGTACTCGTGTTGTTGTTTAATGACTCCTTAAAGTGGAGAGAGAACAGACAACTGTTTGTTAGAGTTAAGTGGAGCGATCTTAGCAGAGTCATGTAATTGTGACCTCATGACATTTCTAAAGTAGCGACGGCACTATTTTTTTTTTGTGACAGGCTAACGTATATAAGGAAACACTACAATGGCTGATTTCTTAAGGTCACCTAGTCTTATTGTTACGATTCAAGAAGTAAAACTAATTCAGGAGTGTAAAACAGTCATTGCAGGTCAGAATATGGAGCACAAAAAAGCTCATTTGTGTAACGGAAGCCAGGCAGAATGTTACCGAGAGCTCAGCAGAAACTTTCCATCCTGGTTGCATTCCTGTGTGTGTGTTGTGCGCAGGTTGTATTCAATCTACCCATGACTTGTCTTTCTTTTCCTCCCTCTCTTGGTGGTCAGAGTGTGATTATGACTCTGGTGAGTGGGGGTCATCCTTTGCCCCTCTGTTGTGCATTGCACAGACCCACCCACACACACACACACACACATACACATACACACACACTCCATCCTCCGTGTGTCCTCTGTGTGGTCTGCCTCTGTGTGGGAACTGCATGATACCCTTCTCATGTCAACCTCTCCAGATAATGGCTCAGGAAAAAAAAACTTTTTCCTGCATACATACAACATTTTCATGCAGAACTTGCCTCAATGATTTAAAATAACAGGAATGACTCGAAAAATAGACTTAAACCGGTGATTTATTTCCACTGCATTTTCATCCTTTCTTTCAATTGCTTATGGGCACTTTTTTGGTGCTTTGACCAAGACAAAACAAGTTGTTTCATGCTTTGTTCATCTAAGTTAAATCTGTATATCATTACATATAATTTTTCAAAAAGAAAACTAAAGGAAAACTTCAGACTATTAAATTCCCACAATTGTTGCCATATTAGAATTTCCTCCTTTTTCTGACTGTGCTTCTGCATAAGAAATAGTTGAATAATTCATTCGTTGGAATTTCAAATCTGGGATTAGAAACTCCTCTTTCACCATGACTGATCCAGGTTTTTGCATCACACTTATTGTTCTCATTTGTTTTTTTTGGTTTTGTTTTGGGGTTTTTTTTTTTGACGCTTTTGAGTTCAATTTGTTCTCCGTTACATAAGCTCGGTTCACATTTGGAGCTATCCCAAATGCAGTGAGCAGCGATTGATTGCTTCCCACATATATGTATAAATTATGTATTAAGACGAATTGATCGCTCAGTGAATTGCCTGCAAGTGCGGTTTCTCCTCTTGAGTGGTGGTGTCTAACACCTGTTCTTCCTCCTGCAGGCAGAGAATACGAGGGCTACCAGCCGCTGTGGTTTCACAAGAGGAGGGACTCAGTCACTGGAGAGACAAACTTTGTGTACAAGGGGGGCTACTGGGAGGCGAAGGAGAGCCAGGACTGGAGCATGTGTCCTGACATCTTCTAACCCAGGAGCACACTGGATCACTCCTGACCTCATCAGACAGGGAGCTGCTCTGCCTCTGGTCCTTAAGCAACGGGGCGTAGCTGGCTTATGAGCACCGTGTGTGAGCACGAGAATGTGTCTGTTTCCACACACTCTCAGATTACACTGTACCTCCAAATGTGCACTCTCATTCTGTTTTTACTGTGGGGAAAAAGATGGCGCCCTCTCCCCGTAGTCCTCTTTGGCACTTCACTGAAACAGCAGTGAGATAATAAGCGGATGTGAGGTGGCGTCAGAGTTGCAGCACCACACAATAAAGGCACTTGCGCACTCTTGAAATCAGGTGCCCTTCTATTTCCTACTCACGATGCACTTTTCTGCATTCACCGTATTTAAAAGTTAAACAGATTATACAGAAACACGTATAAAAACAGTTCATGATTACAGACAGATAAATACCAGGGACAAAGTCATAAATGGGCACACAGAGGCAGAACAGTGTTGAAGGTTACAAGAAAATTGTCCTCCTCAGTTTTATTTAGCACAATTGAGATTATTATAGACCTAGTTTATTTAACCTTAAATTAGTTCCCTTTTTATCTTTAGGGGAATTAATTCAAGTGCCCATTATTTGCCCCTTTTAGTTGCCTAACGGAGAAGCTAAAGACTGAAGAAACGGTTGGGAAATTCTGGAAATTTTGTCTTAGATTTTATTAATAAATAATGCAGACACAAAGTGTTTAAAATGAAATAAATGAATAAGACATTTTCAGAAACATTTAAAAAATCTGTATAAATAACTAGAGAAAAGTAGTTATCAAAGCTGTGATCTTGTGAAATAATTCATGCATTTTACTGAATTTTTTACAGTATAAAATGTTATTTTATGCTGGTTATTTTCACAGTCCTTTTTCACACAGTTATAGTTCTTTTAATTATCTGCTGTTATTAAATTTCATAAAACCTGTTTTAAATCAGAGAGTCTCATTACAAACAGGGCAAGTATGTGATTAGCGTTGTTAAGAATGTGCTAACAGAAGTTTTTTTTAAAAAGTCCTAGAAAAGAATGTTTTTTTTAAATATATACACACTTTTAGAAAAGGCCTTTCTTGAAAATAAAAAACTGCTTAAAAGAAATAAAACTGGAGAATTAAGGTGTCATCATGAAAATAGCTGGATGAAATAACTTGAGCTGTGTTTTTTTTTAAATATATTGAATTATTCCACAATTTTATGATATTCTATATTGTGTCTGCAGTTGTTAATGTAATTATACATTGCAAAATGTCTTATTTATTTAATTTTTAACACTTTATTCAGTTTGCAGTTAGAAGTTTGCCTCTTAATACATTGTCAATTAGACTGTAGTTCATGTGGAGATAATATGACTGCTTATTCATTTCAGATTTAAAATATGAATTGCTTCTATGCTTCAATGCATTTTAGTAAACTAAACCTGCTTCTTCCATTTGTGCTTCTGATGAGTAAATCTCTGCAGTAGTCAGCCCTTTAGTTGTAGCACATTAGTGCAAAGTACTACATGAAACATCCGTATCAAACTTCCATCAAAGAACTGAAAAAAGCACTTTTCACTGTGGTTGACCACTGTAGTACATATCTCTGTGTTGATGTTCAGAAAATTTCACACTGCATCCGTACTTTACATTGTTTTTGATGCTCTCCCATAGCAACACATGCCGTATCCTTGGTGACCATTTTCAGTGACGTCTGCATCAATTCAGACATTTAGTTATTACAACCCAGTACAGAACATCCAGGAACATGCTGGTTTTATTAGTGTGCACTAGCTGCATAGCTCGCATCAGTCACTAGTTTGTAGCTCAGACGTGTCCTGTAGAACCTGCTGTGTGTGAGACTGGAGCGGCTCCTCTGAGGGGTCCAGAGGGGCTTCAGCTGACAGGAGGTTGTAGAGGCACACAGGGCTGGTTCCTGTAGCGCACCGCTGTGCTGTCACCTCCACAGGACTCCCCCGGTTGCTGCTCCAGGCTCCACACCACTCATGTGTAGTCCTTTCATTCAGTGTTTGTGGGCATGCTGATCTGGGATCAGCTCACAAAGGAACCCTCGTTCTTCTGCCTTGAATTGATTAAACAAGGCAAAGAGTTCATATTTTTTATTGCTAGGAATGTAGAATTTAAGGCTGGAGGTGTTGTATCTACCGTCTAGTCTATTCGTGTGAATATTTTGTGATAAATGAATTGTAAAATGAAGAATAGTTGTACTAATCAGAGTATTAAGTTATCTGTACAGCATAGTTCAGATCTGAAAAAAAATGAATGAGCCTGAAGGATTTGCTGTTATTTTAGCCTTGGATCCAGATTGATTCTGCAAAGATGATTAGCTCGGAGGCATCCTCGATTTGGCTGCAGATTTCTTGTTTTGTACTTCCAAAAACTGTCTTAACACGTTGAAAATATTTTTTTATAGAGTCCTTGATACTAGCACGTTAGTAACCATGGTTCAGTGCTGATTTAATAGATTTCAACATATCTAACAGTGCAGGCCCTGAAGATGTGTAAAATGCACTGAAAAAGAAATTAATCCACATCGCGTGAAGGAAATTTTCATAATCATAACATGAGCTGATAAAATGTAAAACGTTTATCTGTTAGATTGTTTATGAGTGAATTAGTGATTTGGTTATGGAAATAATGCTAAATTAATGTTTTTAGAGCAAATGCACTTCTTTGGTCATTTCCATAAAATGTTTAAATGTAATTTTGATTTGTGGCTGTCACGAGCGCAGTTTGATCAATCACTAAATTGAATGACATGCTTAAAAGGATAACATTTTTGGAAGTATTTTATTGCCAAAAGTTAAATGAGAAGATCAATATGTCTCTCTTGTCTGTACATTTAGTGTCAAGCTGGAGGCAGCAGCTGGTTAGCTTAACTTAGCTGAACATAAAGACTGGAAAAATAGGGAAATGGCTTGCCTAGCAACAACTACTAACCAGCACTTCTATAGTTCATGAATTACTTTTACAAATTAATCGATGTGGATGTGATCAGGGTGCTCCTGTAAAAAAAAAAAAAAAAAAAAAAAAGG
>JAQLOL010000022.1:5005278-5019048 GCA_029783665.1 Naso thynnoides | reverse complement strand
TAGTTTCATTAATGATGTATTGTTCTTATGGATATTGTGTCTTCAGGTGAATAAACAGACTGAAGAAGAGAAAGCAAAAGCTGTGCAAAAACAAACTCTGTGTCTCACACGACACATTGAGACCTTGAAAAGTTCCATTCAGGTCAGTGTGACTTTACTGTATGATGAGGTTTGTTTGCCAATAGTGATTATTAAAACCAATTTAAAACAGGGTTGTTCTTTTTGATTTGACCCTCTTTTTTTCTGGCAGTTAAAAGAAGAAGAGGCAAAGAAGCTGAGGGAGTCTCTGGAGCAGCAGAAGCAGGAAGTAAAAAAACTGCATGCAGAAGCCTTGGAGAAGGTAATCTAAAAATTCTCTGCCTAAATTAAGCAATTTTTTTTCAACATGATAGCATAAAATACAAATTATGCTTCCATTCAGGTGCACAAAGCTATAGAGGATGAGAGAAGGAAGTGGGAGGCAGAAAAAGTGGAAGCTGTGCAGGTGCACTGTGGGATACTGGAAAAGCAGAAAAGAAAGAGCCTGGAGATCATGAGGAGTGAGATGCAGCAAGAGAAGAGCAGAGCACTGGCTCTCCAACATGAAGTGGTGGAGCTGAAAAAAGTAAGTTGACTTGCAGTTATGACATATGACACTGTCATACACATTTAGTAACTCATCAGAATAAAATAAATGTTTATTCCGTCTTTGCATGGTAATGTTTTTTTCTGTAAGAGAGTCCAAGAAGTGGAAAGCGAAAGCTGCGCTCAGCAGAGAGAGCAGGAGTCGTTGTTGGCTGCTGTTTGTAAATCACTGAAAGAGGAGCACTGGGCTGAGCTGCAGAAGTTACAGAGACAGATGGCAAAGGTGCGAGAAAGCCACAGAAAGCAATCATTTGCAGGGATATAAAAGAGACGTGGTGTTGTATAAATGCTGACCTGGAATGGGTTTTTTGGTCGCAGGAGAGTCACAGAGTGGAGCTGCAGCATGAGCAGGCAGTTCAGCTGGCAGAGAAAGAGGCAGAAGGGCTCCGTGTGATGCTGAAACAAAGGGAGAGCATCCATAAGCAAATCACAGTTGAGCTGGAACAGCAGCTTCAGCACTGGGCTCAGGAGCTGAGAGCAGAGTGCCAGCAGCTTCAGCTCTTAGTGGAGCCAAGTGGAGCCAAACAAAGTTCTGTGCAACTACCTCAGAGGTGAGATCCCTGCTCTGGCTTACACACGTCTGGTTTACAGATAAGTAAATACTTTGTAGATAAGATGTTGTGTCTGAAGATTATCTTCTAATCCCGATGCCTTTATATTGTGCAGTCCTACAATAGCTGAAGCTCTCACAAACCTAAGATCATTAAGAGAGTGGCTGAAAGATGTGATTACTCATCTACAACAGAAGCTTGATTCACAGAAACGAACCAGTGAGCAGCTGAGCAAAGACAAGGTATTTAGATTACACATCCTGCACAGTTCCAGCTGTTCACAAATTCTGCACAATAAATGTACACATGAACACGAGTTTATAACTTTTCAGGAGCGAGAACTGAGCCTCCAGAGGCAACAGCTGAGGATGGAGAGAGACCAAGCCTTGGATTGTCTGAAGGAGCGTCTCATTCAGGTAAAAACTTACACTCTATTTGACATGTATAGACACTCGAAACTCCTCACTCAGAGCACTATTGAGCCAGGTCATATTTCGGCAGGAGCACATTGAGGAGCTAAGCAGTCTGAACCGGACTCATATGTGTGATGGAGGAACTGAGGGAGGAGGAGTGGCAGCATCTCTTCGCAAACAGCTCAGGGCCAAAGACCATGAACTCAGGCAGGTTCAGAGGAGCATGGCTCAGTGGAAAGAGCAGACTGCAGCTCGTTTGGCGTGCAAGTTTGAAGAAGAGTTGACAGCTGAACTGGAAAGGTAATGTGAATAAACCTAATAAAAAAACTGGCACATTAATTCTGGATTTACTTGTTTTTAATCAGTCGTGTTTCACACTAATACTCCTCTCTCAAAATGGTCCCAAACTAAAACCTTTTATTTCAATCAAATAAAACTTAAAATATTCTTCCTGTCTGTTGAAGTTTTGCTCTAATTTGTGCTACCCAACAGGTGCAAGACAAAGCTGTTAAGGGGCAGGTAACTGGTTTCTGTCTGAAAACTAAATGACAAACTAACCAGATGTCTGTCTTTACAAGAGCATGAACTCACCTCCACTCACTGCGATATGCCTTTTGTAACATAGATGTAACGTCTTGTAAACCCACAACTCCTTCATGCCGTTGCGTTAATTATTCACAACTAGCAACCTTTCAAGTGCCCTTTTTTTTCCAGAAAAACATCGAGGACTCGAGAGGAGAGGTGGAGAGAGAGTGAGATGCCTGAAGGAGAGACAATGCTCGGTGCAAAGGTGCGTTTTTGTTCCTCTGTGGAGTTCAGCGCCAAGCACTCACAGACATGTAACCTGAAGATATGTGATATTCCTTTTTTTTTCACAAAACCCTTCATCCCTCTGCGTCTTTCCCCCACCAGGAAGCTCAGAATTCAGTTTGCTTTCCATCCCTCGTTGTTGCTGCCTCACACAGCCCCTCGGATGTGGCTTCACTTAAGCTTCTACGTTACCTCCAGACCAGAGTCAAGCAGCTCCGTGTAGAAAACCAGGCCTTCACCTGCAGCCCGTCACCTTCAAATAAAATCCCTTTTGATTTGTCAGGATCCTACCTTACAACAGTGAGTACTTTATTTTAACAGCGAGTAACTGTTGATTTATTGACTAGTCCCACATATAGGGATTCCACTAGCTGCATTACAGTGGTGATACACAAGTATGCTGCAAACATTAGTACTTGTAACTTTCCTTAAGACAGGTGCACTTTTTCTATTAAGGTTTTATTATGCTTAATAACACAAAACTCTCATTATATATCTTTATGTTACCATTTGTTTAACTTGAGCATGACAAGAAACTGTCCCCAGCTACTTATAACAAAGTGCTGTCCACTGATACTCGAGTCTCAGTGAACATTTTGTTGAAAAAGTTGCACACAGTACATCAAAAAGCACAGCTGAAAGACACAAACAATAATAATCTGCTACAGTAATAATACATTCGATGCACTCACATTTAAGGTTGTGTATCTAATGTATAAACAATTACCTTGCCTTTTTCTGCATTTACAATACTGCAGTTTTTACATTTGTAAGTAACAACTAGCACTCCTGTCAGAGCGTCACAGGAAACAAAAAGCACCATCACAAACTAACTGCAGAACACATCTGGATCTGTTTTGAAACGCTTCATTTCAGTCAAATGAACTTTAAACATACAACTCTTGACGTGGTGGTGTCAGAAGTTGGATAACTAACACTGGTGTCTTCTTTGTAGATCACTTCAGGTCAAGACATTGCTGGGATTCAGAGCCACTCGCCAATCAGGACAGCCTCAAGTTAAGGACTTTACTGCGCGTGTTGCAAACACCAGTAATATAATGTTCTCAAGCCTATTTTGTGGCCACAGAAATGAATCATTCACTGTTACATGTGCACAACATTGCAGATTAACAAGAAGGTCAGAGTGACAATGACACAGTCAGGGGTTTGGGCATTGAGTTCACATTCTTCTCCGTGATGGCAGTCAAATTTTATGACCTAAAGTTACAGTGAACTGTGATCAAGTGATGAACTTGCATTTTACTTGAGACCATGTTATGTCAGAGAACCTCGTAACGCCGACAATTCTGTGTGAATCATAAATGTATATATATGTATAATCAAAAATGTAATATTAGAAATTGTACAATAAATTCTACTTCTGGCGAGTAAAAATGTAATGTATTTAAAATCTTTCAAAATATCTTCAGGGATTGATGATGTATTTGATCTCTGTAAACACATCCACTATGATACAAGCATCATGTTATTTTAAATTCATCAGCGATGTTGCGGTTCCCAAAATGTTTAACAGGCTGAAGTCGTTGTGTTGTCAGTTCTTCCTGTGTTGTCAAAAAATATTAAGTGGGGAATGTGGGATCAGTGCTTATTTACTACTTCTCTATTTTAAAAAAATATATAATTGTTAGTATCAATTAAAACAATATTGTTCTGAATGAAGTTAAAATGGCTTTGTATGTATTCTATTAAATCAGAGTAAGGAGTGGTCAATGGTGACGCTCCATTCACAATTCTGGGACCCGTACTCTTCCTGTGTATTGTATATAATGATTAAAACATGAATTTTTTTTTTTTTTTTTTAACCGTACAAGAGGATTGCTTTCATTAAACTGAAGCAAAATTTCACCCTATGAAAACAATGATGCCATGCAGAATCTTAACATGGACAAGAGTTTATTTATAAACAAATAAAAAGAAATAACACTCTTTGCCTGATTGCAGTTCTGGTAGTGTAAATGCGAAAAAACACTTAAATTGGAAAACGCTGCATGTGCACAACTTCTATACAAAATTCCTCAAAGCTCACAGATGGCATGGCATACTTGCTAACACTACAGGAAGATATTTCTACCACAACAAGTACAACTGCAAGCAGAAGCCATGCTGTGAGCAAATGTAAGCATACAGGAACGAGTTGGAGCACCATGGTAACGATGCCCCCCCCCCCAAAAAAGAAAACAAAACAAAACAACACTATACAAAATTCATGTGCTGCACACTGATATTTAACAAAGGACAAATTCATATTTACAGGTCACCAGTGTGCCTCTTGCCAGGTTTTGGCAATATTATGTACAAATAGTCTGATCTCTAAGGGCAAAGGTTCCTTCTATAAGTTATATAAAACTGTCTATGTAAGGCTGTCAAAGTCTTCAGATCATGACAGTAACTATGGAGGTTTTAATTAATAAAACTGATCAATTAGATAAGCATTATTATTACATCCTACATACAGCTCATAGTCAAGAAATCTAAACTGTAAAGCAAAAGATGTGTTGCACAAACTGTCCAAAACAGCACGATATTCATGTAAAGCAAACATGCCTTGCCAAATAAATCAACTTCAAGTGGTTCAAGTCTTCTGTATGACTACATGTCCAGTCTTTTGCTTTGGCGTGACTTCTCAAGTCATCGAACACGATTACATTTCCATGTCCTCCTCTCCAGAACAGTGGGCCACAGGAAAGCTGTACAGAGAGGAGTGTGTGTCTGCAGGGGGACTGGAGGGACTGAGAGGGCTGTGGGGGTTGGGGGATGGACATGGAGTGGGGGGCTGCTGTGGTACCGTCTGTTTGCGCTGTTTCTGTAATGAGACCTTGCGCTTCCGACAGAAGGGATCGTCAGGTGGCCGCCACAACACCAACTCCATGCAGGAATGGCTCCTGAAAGTGAAAGGAGGCAGGTGAGACAACAAAAAGCATCAGGGGGGAAAAAAAAGGAGCTTTGAGTGAAACGAAAGCAATGTTAAATGTTCCATTAGCAAAAAAAGTATGACATACACAGACTGGGCTACTGTGTGTGGTAGGATGTCACTGATGCCGCGCTGCAGACCCTCCTTCAGGCTGTCAGAGATCACCAGCACTGGGCGTCTCTGGGCTGGCTCTACATCCAGATCTTCATCCTCATCGTCATCCTCCAGCGTAATTCTGTGATACATCATTATTGAAGGAACAGGTTGCAGTATGAGACGTTGTGAAAGAACCCTTTATGTATGTATGTGTAGCTAAGCTGCAAAAAATCCAAAACAACTAAAAACTTCAATGCAAACTCCTGGCAAAGTGAAATTCATAAGCATGCATGTTTACATGAAGCAGGGGTGTCCAAACTTTCTTCAGAGAGGGGCCAGATTTGATTATATGAAAATGCCCGAGGGCCAACAGTCCCTCCTGACATTTTTGAACCAGAAAAAGTAAAAGGTTTGCCAGGTTTAGATTGCTTAGGTGGTATTTTTATTCGACTCGCAGGTCCGTGTGAATAGCCGCTGTTGTGAAGCCAAGACAGCTTCAAGTTGTCGCTCCCTGATAATCTGTCGTATGCATTAGCAAGTTTTGTCTGATAATGTCTCTTTACATCGAACTCCTCATGCATGGCAACAGTCTCTTGGCAAATTAGGTGAACAAAACTGTTTTGGTTTTGGTAATAATCTAGTAATTTCCGTCTCTGCCGGAGCTGGCGGCCATCAGCATCAACTCTCGTCTTTTTTTATCTACATGCCATGGCAGAATTAAGCAGGCAGGGATCCCGGCACATGTCAGACAGCCAGGTGAAGTTACAAAGTGGTGCTACCACCATTAGGTGGAAAGAGAAATCACATTTTAAACCTGCATGGTTTTTTTATTCTGGTTCACAGTGCTGGTATAAATAAATAAAACATATTAAGATGGAAGCTGCGGGCCGTATGAAATCAGACTTTATGCCGTGACTGGCCTCCCCGCCACGCTTTGGACATGTCTGACATAAAGTATGCGTTTACTGCCACACATTTCAGTTATTTTTTCAAATTGGCTGTAGTATATGAACATTTTATTACAGACATCTTGCAAAAGAGGAGCCTTACCTATAAGTTAATGTTTTTTGGGGGAGTATCGGCAAATTCTGGAGACGACAAATTTGTGACCTTTGCAGGCTGCGACCCTCTCACTACATGCTTGTTTGAAGAAACTCAAGCCTCATTATGTTGGATACATGAAACACTAGAGAGTTCCAAATCCATTAGTGCATTAAATTGCAAAACAGCACCTAAAAATTAGCAGTGTCTTGTATGTTTCTTTTTGTGTGTACACTGATCAGCGCACAGAATGTTTGTGGATGCCACTCAAGGAAGTGACCTCAGCACCTTCAGTGTATGATGCAGTTTTGGGTTTTTTTTGGCACAATTCTTGCCTGTCTTCAATCTCCTGAAGTTTCCTCTGAGCCGCCTCTATCTCCATGCAGGAGCTCTCTGTCTCGGGTCGAGGCAGAGGAGAGGAGGGCTGCGGCAAAGTCAGCTTCTGAGGCGCAGGGCAGGCTGGCTGCGCAGACAGAGGAAGAGGAGGGCAGCTGTTTGCTGCGGGCCAGTCGTGACGAGCGCTTGTGTTCGAGTTCTCCGAAATGTCCACTTCTGCCTCAAACATTAACCTCCTCCTTTTAGCACTGCATCCTCTGGGGAAACATTAAGACATTTGTTATAGCACTCCCATCCGTCAATTCCAGGCATCATCAAACGCAAAACAAGACTGATCTTTCTGTTCATCTCTCACTTACTCATCATCAACTCTCCTCCGATGCTTTCTGAGGGATCTTGTCTCCCAGCTGCTGTAGAGCAGAGATAAAGATGCGACAAAACAGAAGATGCTACATGTCAGATTAAGAATACAAAGATATTTCAAGTGTTGCAAATGTATTTATGGAATATATAAGTTATGTATGGAGCGAATCTAAAAGCCTCAATCATCAGATACATACTTGTTAGACAGTGTTGTTCTCTGTAGGTGGCCCGACGCAGCTGGAGGTCCGAGGTCAAATTCGGGAAGGCTTGTTGGGCCTGAAAATGAATACATGGCTGGCAGAAACCCCACTTCACTGCTTGTGGGTGCAGAGTGATGCATTGTGGTCCAGTCGATGAAATGGTTCGATGAGACACACGGGTTGATAACTACAAACGGATCTGATCTGAAAGATCAGCATTGACACCAATCAGAGAGGCTGATAGATGTATTTTCGGCACATGACGCAGAACTCACGAGTGTGTCTAAAGTTACACGATGACAGCTGGCTGGTTTTGTTGCTAACTACATTGTCATTGTTGCATGTTACGGATGAAACTGGCGATAAATGTTTCTAGAGCACGACAGGGTAATACAACAGGTCAGTTTCATCCCTGTGTCGAACAAGAACTTAGTCTAAGTCATCCAGAAACACGTAAGTTAACGTAACGTTATTGTCTGAGTGACCCGTGCAGCTAACGTCACAGGCTCTTGTTTATGTTGCTCATGTTTTGCTAGTTCACATCATTTCGCAGTTTTCTTTTAGAACATTCCAGTTAGCACACAGCACCAGACGCTGTTACGTTAGAGTCACATCTTACTGTCGTAACATTACGATACCACCTGCAAGCAGAAATAGTCCCCAACTGAACGGTCCCTGCAGCGAGAACTGCTCGATAGGTAGGCTGGGTTAAAGCGACGTTAGCTAACGTTAGCCAACGTTCTAAAAAAGTGAGTCGCGCCAGAAAAGTCGTCAAGGTTCTGGAAAGTGCGTATCTTACGTCAAAGGAATTGTGGGAATTGTAGTTACTGTCGACGATACTCCCCTACAAGGTCTTATACACCCATGTTTAAGACCACTCGTTGAGACAAATGAGCAAACTAGTTACGTGAATTGTTTATTAATGCGTTAACAATGTGTGAGCAGCTAACTGAGATTCAAATGTCAGTTTTCACTACGTGCTCGGCGTAGCGGTGCCGGTGTTGTGCCGAAAAACGACTACATGCCGAAATCCGACTTCACCCGACGTGAACGCGCATCAGTAATTGCTTTTAGGTCCACTAGGGGGCAATGTTGGTGTCAGTCACTGGGTGGTGACAAATTGCATCAATGTCACGCGTGTTTTCTTATGATTGTCCCACAGTTTCATATTTTTGGACAGTTTCATATGAATGTACTTATAACTTAACAAAGCGGACGAGTGCGGAGAGCTATAAAGGGAGATATTGGCACAATGTGAGGTCGAAACTAACTGATCTGTTTTCAAATTATCTTAAAAACCCTCTGGGGTCCACCGTGACGTAAATGACCCCAAAATACATAGTTTACGAAACATTAAATAACTTTTGATAGAAGAAAGATAGCGAATTAGCGTTACTTTTATTTTCATAACAGCTGTGCAGCATCGATGAGCCCTTCATCATTGTTGTATCTGGAATTATCTATTTAAAACCTGCTGTAAAGAGTAATCTGTGCCTGTAAATATCTGTGCATCACTATGATCTATCCAAATAGTTTAGCTCAACCTAACTGCCAATGTCATCTGTGCACGTCCTCATGCCTTACCCTTACAATATTGTGTACATCTATATTGTAGTGTTTTGGTATGTTTTGTATTTCTTACTTTTGTAGGCTACCACACTTACAGCAGGAGCCAGCAGTAACATTTCACTACACATTGTATTTGTTGCGATTTACATTTGAAAATAAATCTGACTTTGACTTTGATCTGCATTGCACGGGGAAAAAAACACTCACAAAGGTTTAATAGAATGTATCTGTGGCAGCTGATGCAGTGGTGATCAAGGTGGGGGCTGGGTTAAAGGTGGAGTGAGGGGTGGAGGGTTGAGGCCGTGGTGGAGGTGGAGACAGAAAGGGTGGTTAAGGCAGGGGTGGTGGTGGTGGAGGCTGGAGTAGAGGTTGAGGCAGAAGTGGAGGTGGAAGCTGGGGCAGAGTTCAGGATTCTTGGCTCTTCCTCACTGTGTTTTTTGAGGTGGTCAGTGTTGATTTTTGGAAAAACAACCTCCCTTACTCTGAGGATCTGCACTCGTCTTGTAGAGCGATGATGGTAAAAGGCCCTAAGAAGTCGGGCTCCAACTTTTCTCCCTTTCGCTGCTGGTTTCTAACATCCACCCCCCACATTTTGTCACCCACCTTGAATCCTGATTTGGTGTTATTTTTATTTTTTTCTCTTTTGGTTCTGACTTTTGAGCAGCCTGCAGGGCCCAACTGAGACGGATGACGTCCTCAGCAGGGCTGTCGTTCCCCACGACGCTCTCCACGCTGCTGTCAACCTTTTCAAACAAGCGTTTTATAAATACTGACATACACATATTGATACAAATTCTAAAACACCAACAAGTTAAAGCAATCAGGTACATCAGAAGATACCATGTACTGCTCAAGGATCTGGGTCGGGTATCTGGCCTCCCTGCCAAACATCATGTAGAACAGAGAGAATTTAGTTGTCATCTGTTTCTTGTCTGTAGACCAAACATCACAGCATCTAAATGTTGGTCCCATGTATCAGGCCTCTGCTCCACAAGTGTTTTCAGTGATCTTTGGGATTTTTGTGTCACTATATAGGCTGTAACCCTAAGCTGCTAACCTTATGCCTACATATAAATGTTATACAATATGCAATAATAGACAATAATCGAACTGAGATCATTTGACGATGACATTAGTATGTGGTGTATTGTGTAATCAATTAGTTTCGACCTCACATTGTGCCAATATCTCCCTTCATAGCTCTCTGAACTCATCCACTTTGTTTACTTTTATTATCGATTATCAAGTTTTTTATATAAAAACTTGTACATAAGTACATTCAAGTGAATCTGTTCATAAATATGAAACTTTGGGACGATCATAACAATACACGCGTGACATTGATGCAATTTGTAACTACCCAGTGAGTGACACCAACATTGCCCCCTAGTGGACCTAAAAGCAATTACTGATGCGCGTTCACGCCGAGTGAAGTCGGATTTCGGCACAACACCGGAAGACGGCGTATGACGCAAGATAGCTATCCGTCTCTTGTTTTGTAGGTTCGCATTACCAAAGAGTGCATGCGACGAAAAGTAATCTTCTCCAACATCCGGTTTTGGTTCAAAGCCCAGCTGTTTTTTAAAGGGACCCTTTTGCTTTTCTCATCGCTTTGTCATCTCAAATGACGCGTCATGTGACAGTGAAATACGAGAAGCTGTTGTCTCTCTGTCCGTGTCGCTACGACCGTCACTCAGCTCTGATTCTTCTCTCGGAAATCACTCCGTGCGGAGGTAAGACACTGCTGCTCACAGCAAAATTTACAAAGATTCTCCCTTGACAGCAAAGTAATGACGATCTTATCTTGTTAAGTAGACTGTTATCCGTTGATGTTTTGCACCAGTGACAAATTCAGACTATTGTCTGATATTTGTGTGCCTGTCTCTTAAATGTGTGAAAACTTGAAAACTAAGATAAGAATCTTTTTAACTCTGTTTTACAGGATATGTGCTGGTTTGAAGCGAATATACTGATTTATTTCCGCTGTTTGTGTTTTCCAGGTGGTTGTCAGGAATGTTGTCTTTGATCATTATTACAGCACTGCTGGCCTTTGCCTCAGGCAAACCATGTGGTATGTATACTTTTTAATAAATTATTAAAAACCCTGACTAAATCTGTTTGAACTCTGGGAATAACCCAGTTTACAAATACACTGAGTCGCCACTGTGGACATTCACTGATTTTGCAATAATCTACCTAGTGAATTTGAATGGCTGCCATGTTGCTCGCTCATATAAATAACTTGTGCATTTGTCTAAAAACTGAGAGTAGTGGCAGCTTTTTGGTCTTCAGTGATGAGGGTAAAATATCAACCAGACGCGTGAAGATATCTGGAACATAACCACAAGAGTGTCTTCTTTTTTTTTTTTTTAATGTTCACAGTCTTTGTTTCCTCTTGTTGCCTGCTGATGCTGCAGCTCTGGTTGTGCAATGTATTAAAAAGTTCACGTATTTGTCATGAGAGAGTTTCTGAAATACTTTCTTTTGTCTGTGATTAAAAAAAAAAAGACAAATTACTGAGATGGGTTTTCTGTGAATATAATCCAGATACTGCGGGGTCCAATGGTGAGCTGCTGCTGTCACTCAATAAGAATCTCCTTCGCTCTCTGGAGGCACAGGATGGACTCCCCAATCCCAGCGTCCACTTGGCACTACGGCTTTCCAGTCACCACAACCAGGCCAAAGAGAGCGAGCACCTGAACAGACTGAAAAATAATTTCCACAATGATATTCAAAAGTAATGCACTGTTTACAAGCGTCCTCATTCTTCAGTCTTGGTTGCTTTTGTAAAATTCCTGTTTTAAATCTGTATTTCCACTCAGCTAAACTGTTTTTTCGATGCTCTTGCCTGAACCTTTGTCTCCTGTGTCTCTCTCAGCTCTCTCTCTAACAGCCAGTCTGTGACTGGCCGCTTGGCGCTTTATACTCTGGCGCTGAAGTCCTCCTGCTTCGACCTCAGCACGGTCACCTTCACCGTCAATGACAAGAGTGAGACGCTGCTGACGCACCTGAAGAACCAGATGGAAAACGAAAAAGAGCACATTGCCTGTAAGTTTTCCTTTAACCTTTTGAAAGCCTTTGGTTGGTCATAAAGTGTTCACTGTCCTGCTTTACATTGTGCTACAAAATGAGTTCAAAGTTTACTAAGTGCAGATGTTTCTCCAGTAAGTAAATCTAGTAAAACCTCAACAAAAGAAAGTTCAGTTTGAAACGCCTGAGGCCAAGTTGAATCATAAATTTAAACCAATTTAATGTCTTTGTGCTTAGTCCAAAAATTTTGCCACAATTTTTATTTTAGTTTTGAAGTAAGCCATGAAAGGACTTAACTATTTCAGACCAAACTGAAATAAAAAAAAAACAGGAAATTTTAGAAAGTCAAGAACTTTTTGATTTTCCCAACACCACTGTATAGTCATATTGAATTTAATTTGGTTTCTTTTATTTTCTGCTCTCCTTATGCAGTCAGCCAGCGCCCTTTGACCAACTATTACCAGTACTCTCTGGGCGTGCTCGCTCTTTGCGTGAGTGGCATCAGGGTGAACAACCATGTCAGCAACAAGCTCATCAAGGCCGTAGAACATGAGCACTTCAGGCATGGAGACTCTGAGAGCATTGGTGAGTGAAACCTGCCTAAAGGAATGTTACCATTAAATAAAAAATGAAAAATGAAAAAATAATAATGTGCAGGAAACATGCAGGCGGAGACAGTCTCAGCTGTTATAATGAGAACGGTCTTTGTGTTTGTCTTGTGCTTTAGGTTAAACTCTCCCTCTGTCTGTCAGATACGCATTTTTAACCCTACTTTTGCTGCCTAGATACGTATGCCATGGCTGGAATGGCGCTGCAGTGTGTGAAGGACTCTGGCTCTCATGTGCACAACGCTGTCGAGCTCGACACGGCTCTCAGCAAGATCCAGCTGAAGCTTTTGGCCTCTCAAAGGATTGACGGGCACATTGGCAATGAATTCAGCACAGGCCTTGCAGTTCAAGTGAGAATCTTTTTCCTTTATCTCTACTTGTTGCTTTCACTGCATGAAGCATTATAGAGGAAAATCTTTGCATCCTAAATTTCCCCTTTTTTTTGTTGTGTTCAAGGCCTTACTGGCAATGGGCAGTCCGGTTGAAGAGTGTGCTGCCTCGATGGAGGCCATGAGGACGGGCGCCAGAGGCAACACGTACCACAACCCCATGGCCATATCTCAGGTTCTTCCAGCTCTTCACCACAAATCCTACCTGTCAGTTAAAAGCAAGGAGTGCCTCAATGAGGATGGTACGTGCAAATTTATTTCTTCCTCCTCTGGTCACGTCAGGCTTTTAAAGGTGGTGTCTGTCAGTGTTTTTGTCACGTTGCGTGCCTTCCTACAGACTCTCTGGTGCTGGAGCCTGTAGATGTGCCTGTGGTGGTTTTGCCGAGCATGATCAAAGTGCCAGTGATGGTGGAGGTGGTGACATCCAGCGGGGCAGCTGCTGTTTATTTAGTGGACGTGCCAAAAGGCAGCTCCCTGTTGGAGGCCCTTGAACTTCTCAAGGGGAAATATGTTGACTTCACGTGAGTCTAGACAATGCACATTTAAGCTTTGTAAAGCTGTTTTAAAACCCTGCATTATGTCAACACTGAGTAATATTTGACGCTGTTTGTCAGGTTTGAGTTGGAGTCCAGCCTGTGGGGACCTTTCTTGAGTGTGATCAACGGAGAACAGGCCAGACAGAGCGACCGCAGATACTGGCACCTCTCCTCTGACGGCACTGCACTCAGTCAGGGTGAGGACACGCACACACACACACACACACACACACACACACACACACACACACACACACACACACACACACACA
>JAQLOL010000022.1:4953857-5005178 GCA_029783665.1 Naso thynnoides | reverse complement strand
TCTCACACATTCCCTGAGACACAAACAGAACAAACACACACACCCACACACATTCATTCTCCATAAAGCTTTCTCTTTTGTGTCTCTGATCTGCTGCTTTGATTTCACTTTATTTTAAAAAATACTGCTTTCTCCATCAGGTATCAGTGATTACAAGATCGAGGCGGCTCAAAAGATCACCATCAGAAACCAAACCTACTGAGAGTCGTCACAACTGATCGACAAAAGCATCAACAGCAGTTCAATGTTGGCTTTTTGAAAATCCTTTCTCTGTTATACTGGTGATTGCACTTTAATTTTCTATTGCAAGAATCTCTGAATATATATTTCGTTGTGGTTTCACAGAATGTTTGTTTTTAAAGTAGGTTTGAAGCTTCAAGAGGAATGTTATTTAGACCAAATTCAGCAGCCTTTGCTGTGAGTATTCTACTTTTAGTAAAAAAAATAGTGACACTTTTTTTTTTTTTTTGGATGGACTGTGAAAGGAGTGAAAGGTTTGAATTTTCTGCGAAGCATGATTGTGCACTTTTAAACAAATAAAAATGCTGTGATTCCTTTTTTAACAAGAGTTTCTGCGGGTTTGTGTTTTTATTACAAACATACTATGAATTATAAGCAGGTGAAAGCAGATAAAATTGTTGGATAATCTAAATTGTCTTTTTAACAAAATAACATGGCTAATTAAAACTAATGTGAGTGTAGTCAGATTTGCACTGCATGTGTGTAAAGTGCCGTTTTCATAGATTATGAATGTTACTTGACATTGTCACATGTGTAAAGCAAACTGACCCCAACAGAGATCCAAACATATAGCTCTTTATCATTTGATCTATTGTTTTCTTTCTTATCGCTGATAAACGGTTTGAAAATTTCTTTGATTTAAGCATAAAACCCAGAAATAAAACAGTTTATTGAAAAAGGTAATTTGTGACAGCATTTCAGGACACAAGTAATCATTTCACATTTTAGATTTCTTTGTCTCCTCCTCTGTTGTAAGAGATAGGATCCAATTAAATAAGAGACGTTATTGACAGGCATTACTGTTGGTTACACAATAAGGCTAATAAATTAAAAGCAAAAATAATACAACTTGAAATTTTAGAATTATTATATTATTGTAGTGGAAAAACATTTTACAGTTTATGTTTAATGATTTCCTGCATAAACAGAAATTAAAAGGCAACTGACCTCACAGACCTCATCCATCTGAGGTGACATGAGGACAAAGCACAGGTACCTCTGAGTTTATGACAAAACTCTTACATATAACCTGTCATTGCGTCAAACTTAGAGCTCTGGCCTTTATTTACACACACACCACATTCATTAAACGTTCATTTTATAAACACATGAAATCAAACAGTATTAATTTGTTGTTTATATTATTATTTTTTGTCCAAACAAGCAGAAGACGTATTTGTTCAAAGGCTTTTATTGCGAAAGTCCATGTATGGTCACCGGAAATAATAATTGCTGTTACAGGAAGTGGTTTCTGTTGCCACCGTTTGTAGCATGTGGGCTTAATTTCTGAGACACTTGAACGAGTAATTTTACCTGCCAGTGGCAAAATATTTAAAACACAAAAGTAAAGGTGCTACAGGGACAATTTTACCAACATATCAGCGTTTGTTAATCTAATAAATGTTGCACTGTTAGCTGTAAATCGACTATTCGTTACGAAAGTTCCTGTCCTTGTTACCTCATTGAGATGATTAAACTAGCTACCATGAGGTCAGCCCAGCCGTAGCTAAGCCCGCAGCCCGTCGGTCTGTCATTATGTCTACCCTGTATCGATGTGTAATGTTTAAGCGTTTCACCAACTTTAAAAAACAGGCAGCTTTGATTCCGGTCGTAAGATTTGGGTCCAATGCGTCTCCTTCACAGGCGAACACACGTAACAGCCTCCTGCGAGTTGGAAACACAGCCACAGAAAGGACCACCGCTAGCCCCAGACACGTTACAATGGCTGATAAGAAGTCCAAGAAAGTCAGTTTGTCTTGTTCAAGATGCTTTTCAAGCTCACAAAAGGATGAAACCGCTCGCGTGAAGAGAGTCTCTATCGAGGGCAACATTGGTACGTACGAGTATATTGGCTCTTTTGGCGTTGAATCGATCATTTCCATGTGCCAAGCTATGATTGTTGGTAATAACTTAATGTGACATCATGTCCGTTTAAACATCAGCTGTTGGAAAGTCGACTTTTGCAAGACTCCTTCAGTCAGCTTGTCCAGACTGGGAGGTGATGGCAGAACCTGTCAGCAAGTGGCAGAACATTGAGAGTGGATCCTCGAAGGTTATGCACCTCCCAGACCTGTTTACCTTTTTTTTTTCTCAGCAGAAAAACCAAAAGAGGCCAAGCTGACCATTTCCACGTGTGTCTTTGACAGGGGAGAGAATCGTCCCCACAGACCACAGTCAGCAACCTGCTGCAGATGATGTACCAAGACCCTCAGCGTTGGTCCTACACTTTTCAGACATATTCCTGCATGAGCCGGCTGAGGACCCAGCTGCAGCCTCCTCCAGCTCGCCTGCTCAGCTCAGGGGGAACACCTGTCCAGGTGTATGAGCGCTCAGTGTACAGTGACAGGTGAGTAAGTCACTGAAAGACAGACATTGACAAGGGGAACAACAGTTTTATGTCCTTTGAGGTTTAGAAGATCTATTATTATTATTATTATCCCATATGAGCCAGAATGTCTGTTAGTGTTGGTAAAGATCAAAGTTATGCTCAGGATTGAATTAGTATGACATAGAAATATTCACTTTGTAGCTTACCTAGTTCTTCATCAGACTCGACTCTCTGTCCGCTCAGATACATCTTTGCCCTCAACATGTTTGAGCTTGGTTGTATCAGCTCAACAGAGTGGGCAGTGTACCAGGACTGGCACTCCTTCCTGGTGGAGCAGTTTGGACATCAGGTGGAGCTAGAGGGCATCATCTACCTCAGAGCCCCACCGAAGGTACGAACATCTGGAATTTCATTTTGCACATTTAGGAGACACATCCAATTAATCAGAATAATTCAGCACATGCTTTAATTTGTTTGTTTGTTGTGTTTCAGAAATGTATGGAGCGTCTGAAGCTTCGAGGGAGGGCGGAGGAGAAGGAAGTGAAACTGGATTATCTGGACAAGCTGCATCTTCAGCATGAGAAGTGGCTTGTAGAGAGGAGCACTGAGTGAGTGTTAAAGGGTTGATTATTTCCAGTGACTGCTGAAATTGCAAAATAAAATGCAACCTTTGAGGTGTAAAGTCACACATGTCTCAGCAGTTCTGAACCAAGCTGACATGTTCAAGGTGCTTCTGCAATCATCTGGCCACTATCAGTGCAGCCCTGATGTGCACAGTGTAACAGGATGAGGGAGTTACATTTAAATTTGGAAATTAGCTGTTATGATCTGTAATTCTTCCTGTCCTGTGTGACTTTTAGAAGCAGTGCTACAGCCAGTGCACTACAGGATGCTCTACTCGGTTTGCTGATTGACAGTCACCATTTTAAACATTTCTCCTCCCAGCTGTTAGTTGCTCGATTGTGAACAGACGATGTTCAGCAGTGTGTGTTCTGGGGTTTGAGGCTGTTAAAGCTGCAGTTGGTAACTCTGGAGTAAACGTCAACTACTTTTTGCGTTGTGTTTGGAAAAAATGTCATCATACCCATAGGCTGCTATTGATAAGTGACATGGTCTTAGAGTTTTATGAGATCTCTGTGTTTTCCCATGCATCTGTACTATTGCTCCTGTTCTATTTGCCCAATCAGTGATGCTCTCTGTACTCTCTGTCCTGATTGGCTGGTCTGTGCGGTGCTTCTTAGTGACAGGTGGCATTGAAACGGGCCGATTAGCTGTTTGTGCCCCAGGCTTTGACTCGCCTCTCCCGGCAACAGAGTGTCTGCAGGCGACACTGTTGGTCGGCTTGAGCTTGAGCTGAGACGGACCATTTTACTCCGCTGCAACTTTCCCTGCGATTATTTTTTCTCAGTTCAAACTGGACTTCGAAGAGAGAGTGACAACGAATGAAACAAAGTGCCAGCCGGAGCAAAAACAGGGAGGGGAGGCTGCAGTGGAGTTGCCTCCCAACGCGTCTCACGCTATAGCGAAGGTTCACTTGTAAAGTCATTTGCGAAAGTTACCGACTGCAGCTGTTAAGTTAAGATGAAGTCAGAAATGCACTTTCAACCCTTTTGGACCATATCCCTGCTCCGTTTTTAGTCAAATTAAAAATATATCACAAGAAAGCAAAAAAAGCAAAAAATGAATTATTTCGTATTTTTAAATTCCGTCGTTCATTTAAAACAAAATCTGGGTCCCTGATGTCATCGTTGACTCGGGCCGTTATTGGTTGAATCATTTTTTGAATTTAACCAATTATATCATGCCAATCCACCTGTCAATATAAATGTAACATCTGAGCGAGGTTAGCACAGCACCCCTCGGCTGGACTGGGGCGCAAACCCGGGACCACCAGTAACAGAGGCAGGAATGAACGCCGTTCAGCTACAAGGCCAGGCCACCAGCAACTGGACATGCAGCTGCTCTAACCTGTTACAAAAACCTGTAAATATTAAATAAACTAAAGCTAGCTTGGTGATAAAATTTAGCAAAGCCCTAGCAACAGTTGCCAAGAACACTCCAACCAGATTCCTCCAACTCATGTCCCGCCCCTACAGCCAGTTCATTGGTTGTTTAATTGTTTGAATTGCAAATATGTCACCACATGGCAGTTGATGCTCTGGAAAAAGGCATTTCAGCTCATTTTTAATATAATGTGGAGAGTAACACAGCGTCTCTCTCTCTCTCTCTCTCTCTCTCTCTCTCTCTCTCTCTCTCTTCAGAGTACATTTTGAGAAGATGAAAAAGATACCTGTGCTTCAGCTCGATGCCAGTGTGGAGTTTCAGAGTGACTCAGAGGTGCGGGAGCAATTTATATCAAAGGTATGTTCATTTATCTCACGTTGACGTAATAGCTGCAATGCCGAGGACGACCACATGAGGGCTCTGTCTTCATGTTTGACACCTCATTTGTTATCCTCTCAGTCACAGACATGTTTCCTTTTTCTGATCTGATGTTTGATGTGTTTATGATTCATTGTGATCCTGAAGAAACTTTTCATACGCAGGTGAAGAACTTCTTCAATGCTTTGTAAGAGGATCAGCGGTGGGAAACAGTTGAAACCAAACAGACCTCAGTCATCCAAGTGTGTAAAGTGACAGAAAACTACATACATGAGCCATTCATACTGTGGATGAAACACACAAGCTCTGTCTCGACAGGACCATGCTGCATGAAACACCTAGTTTTGTCTATTTTATAGTGTTGGCTTCTAAAGAGACTTTTAGACTGTTATTTTTTCAGCTTTTGCCGTTTTCTTATTTATTTGTTTGTGTTGAGATTCACTGCAAAGTTAAACGTACATCTTGAAGCTGTTTTTTCACTTGTAATCTATTACACAGTATTCATGTGATTAAAATCTGCACCTTCACCACAACCATTGACTGACTATTTAGAAACACAGTGTCCTGAACATGATGCAGCTTTTCGTGTACATAACTTTTTAACACATTCCTGACAAATAGCCTGGAGAAAGTAAACAAGAGAAGCATTGTATCTGATGTTTGTTAAATAAAAAAATAAAGATGTGTTTTCCAATTTTAAAAAAAAAATGTTTTGTTAGTTTTTTATCCCAAGATTTTCTTAATCTTTCTTTTATTCTTATATTCTGTATCTTAGCTAACAGAGTGGTGTTAATGTCTGTGCAGCATTTAAATTATTATCTATTAATGGATATTTACATTTCTTAAGGATTAGGCTCCTTAATGCATATAAAAGGCCGGACAGTTTGACAGGACAATGACCTTGGCTAAATGTTTTCTTACTGTCCCTCTGATGTGCTCTGGTGATCAGAGGGGCTGTTCACATGCCTGGAGTGCTCAGGGGTCATCAAAGGGCAGCTGTCCACTATAAAGGGGCCTGGCTGGAGCTCCGTCTGCACAAAGCATCATTTCAGCCTGAGACCAGCTGGAGGAAAGAAGGAGATCTTTGCTTCTCTCTCAATTTTCTTGGAGTGTATTTTGTTTGAGTTTTAGCTCAAATGGAAACTAAAGTCCTGACGGTTTTCTGCACATTTCTCCTCTGCTCCTCTGGGGTTGTTTCCTCCACTCAGGGGCACGCCGGCCTCGAGGCCAGTTTAGCGTTCAGAAATCTCACGATGAATCATCGCAGCAGATACCCTCTGTACATGATGCAGCTGTATCGCTCATTCACTGCAGCTGAATTCTCATCAGTAGCTGTCAGCACTGTCATTACACATGGTGGCAACCCGTCAGCGCATCATTCTGACTCCGTCCTGAGCCTGATGGCCAGAGGTGAGGAAATAGTTTGTTTTTTACATCACTGAATACAAAACATGTTATATACCGTGTGTGTTAGTTTCATCTCGGTGGTCTCTGTCCTCCAGCAGCTCTTTGGTTGGTGCGTTATCTGTGTCATCAGACCCTCCCTCTTTACAACCCAACAAGTGTCAAAATGCTTATTCGACTTTAAAGGCTCTCTCTGTTTTATGTGAGTGGGTGTGTATATTAGCCCTCAGACGTCCTTGCACAGGGGGGTTCAATACACATCCTGCCCTGTTCACCTCCCACTCCAGTGTTTTGACATTTGTCCAGGGATCTGGTTTGCCCTGAAACATCCAGACTGCTGACTGCTGAGTGTGAATTTGACTTCTCATTTGAATGTTTTGTCTTATTTTTAGATTGCCAACAAGTGGGTGAAAGATGGACAGTAACGTTCGACATGTCGTCCATCTCCACAAGTGAGCTCATCCAGCTGGCTGAACTTCGGATCAGACTGCCAGCTTTCTCTGGCTCTAAACGCGCCATTGTGGATTTATATCACTCCAGAAAACAAAGCTGTGAGCTGGAGAGCACTTCATGCCAGGATGAGCTCCTTTTCCTGGGGAGCTATGACACATCACCCCGCCGTTCCAAGTCTTCCTGGAAGGTTTTTGATGTGACTGCTCTGTTAAAATTCTGGCTGTATCAGGGAGATAAAGTGTCGAGCCATGAGGCTTCAGGAGAACCTGACATGGACAGTGGGAGCGGAGCTGGGGAGGAGAAATCTGGCAGGTCCTTCTCTAATAATTTGGGACTGAGGCAGAGAAAAATACGCCATCCGACCATGAACCGGGTCATGATGGTCATCTTCACCAAACATAACCTGCCCCAGGAGGGCAGCATGGCTTACAGTCTCATTCATACCGTGGAGAACTCCAAGTACGTCACCCTGCACCGAGTCAGCAGTGACAGTCAGAGTCGACGGCAGAAAAGGAACAGATTGGAGAGGATGAGGGTGACTGATGGAGCCTCCCCCACTGCTGCACCCGCTGCAGAGCCGGCCCAGAGGCCGCTTTGCCGCAAGGTGGACATGTGGGTGGACTTTGAGCACATCGGCTGGGATGAGTGGATTGTGTACCCTAAACGTTACAACGCATACCGCTGCGAGGGAGAGTGTCCCACACCACTGGATGAGTCCTTCCGCCCCACCAACCATGCATACATGCAGGTAAGATGACCGCTTGATTTTTCATCCTATTTAACTTCAGAGAATCTTACATCTTTGTGTGATCACTGGTTTGTTGACGTGAATTATTCATTATTTTCTTCAGAGCCTCTTGCGACATCACCATCCAGACAGAGGGTCTTGTCCGTCCTGCGTGCCAACACGCCTCAGCCCGGTCTCCATGCTCTACTATGAGAACGATGATTTGGCCCTGCGGCATCACGAGGACATGATTGTGGAGGAGTGCGGCTGCCACTGAACACCAGCACATCACTGGTTTCACTGCAGTCACAAGAGCAACTGTTAATGAAGCTGACTCATGTTCTTACAATCAACTGTTTCTTTACTGTCTTCATGTATTAAATTAAAAGCTCGAAGTCGGGACCTTTTGTAACGAATGACAGGATGTGGCTGTTTTTGAAAGAAAATATTTCATCCATCCTGGGTGGTACACAATACTATATCTTCAGTTTCATTTTGCAAATGTTTTATCTATTTATATATATTACTGTACATTTTGTACATAAAATAAGAAAGAATTTATATTAAAACATTTTATTTTGACAAGACTTTAGTGTATGTGTTTTGATTACTGAGTATTTGTGAACACTATAAACTGTATGTATGTATATATATGATATAAACTTTTTGTAAGTGAATTTGACTACCAAATTTTTTTTACTAAGAAAACCACATAAAGATGGATAGAGATGCAGATGGACATTTTTGTTTTGCATTCAAGTGCCATTATTTGATTTCATGCATTTGCAATTTTCAAAAAGCTCAAGACTTCACAGTTTATTTTGTGTGGATTACATGTGCAGTGATTACCACTGACTCTCAGCAGGAGCTATTAGACAGAATGAAATACAAATAAACCTGTTATGCAAAAAGCTCTCCTCAGAGGCTCAACTTGCTTGTTGATACTCATCTACATCTTAATCCCACTTGTCTTCTGTGACTTGTGACCAGCTAACATCTGAGTGTATTTGCCTTCCTCACCTTCAATCCACATCTTTGGGTCTATTACACAAACACATCATCAGAGGTCATTAGTGTCCTCTCTGGCCAGGCTCCTTTTGTTGATTGTGACCAAACAGGCGGACCGAGTGGAACAACACAGAAAGTGCACCGAGGGACGCAGCACTGGGGGAGAGAAATGCAGTAGCGTTTGTTTACTTTGTTGAAGGGTGAGGGGTGTCAGGAAGCAGAGGTGACAAGAGGAGACTCAAACCTCGAAAAAACACAGAGCAATGTGAGGGAGCAGAGAGAGTCGACGTCTGGATGCTGAAGCTACTGTAGAGGAAGGACAGGGCGGACTGGAACTGATCAGCTGAAACTGTTCAATCCACGAATCCACCCAGGACAAGACAGGACTGAGTCCTCTGCTGACTTTCACCTTTATTTACCTGAAGTGTCACTACTGGTCTGACTAGTTTGCAATACAGTTTTTGTTTATGCTTACGAGTTATACAGAGGTCAAATCTGATGTGTTCAATGAAGCTGATGTGGAAACAACTCTGTTTTTTTTTCAGAAAATACAGCACAAAGTAGCAGCAGAGCTTCATATTATCACCTTCAAATCATGTGTCAGTTCTCACACGTTAACTCCATTCTGAACAAACCTGCGCTTGGTGATCAGCTAATCCCACTCTTACTTTATCAGGAATAATTATGAATTATGTCACATGCAATAGGCTGAATATGTGGCTTAATATTCCTCAAGTGTCACACTTTTGTCTGTGACTTTGGTGTAATTAGTGGATTTAACATGAAGTCATGTTTTGCATTTATTCAGTAGAACAATGAACAGGTTTGACTCCACTGATCTGTGACACCATCATCATTTTTCTTCAAAATTATACTTTTGCCAATCCTCTTCAGTTTTTTTTTTTTTTTTATTAGGTGTTGCGATGAAGGTGTGTTTGTAAAAGATAATTTGGAAAACCAAACACAAATATTTATATTTATATCCACGGATGGTTAATTGTCTGATTCCACCTGACTCCGAACTCTGAAAACTTGGAAAACAGGAACCTGAAAAACAAACTACCTCGGCACAGCTGCCAAACAATACTGAATAGTTTAGAGCGATCATGCCTGAGATGTTCTTGGACTGACATCCATCATTTGGAAGAATGTTTTCAATAAACTTACATTAAAGCGAAAACCTGGTAAGCCTTTTCAAAATGGACAGAGCAAAACCTGGGCAACAGAAGATAACAGAAATTTTGCTTGATGACTCGACCCCGTCCAGCTCGTAGAGAGGCAGGAGTCCCTGCCGGCTGCGTTCAGGTGTATATTGACCTCTCTTCATTCAGTCCGGTTATCAGCGAGCAGTGAGCTCTGCGAGGAATTCCTCTGATAGGACTTGTGCTGATTCAGGGCAGCAAAGGAAATGCTGAAAGCTTTTTAACGACATGTCGACATTTATCATTTCAAGATGTGTATTAGCTTTCCACTTAACATACATCAGGAAACACCTAAACTGCTACAATTCACTTCTCATTCTGTCAGTGGGAATAACAGATGCTTTTACTATTCTCTCTCCCAAGAGAAATGTGTATTCAAAGCAGTGAACCAACGAAGATGTTGCACTGACCGTTGTAAAAGTATAAGGCACTAAACTTGAAGAACAAGATTTACAAAGAATCACGCAATGAACATCAAATATGACAAAGACAAAGCATTATTTGTTTTAATTGTGTTTCTTTAATACTTTTTCACCCTATGAACTGTGTGAAAATCTCATTCAAATGTGGATAAACAAACTTATGTTTTACAGTCTCTGTATGACACTTCAGGGAAAATTGACAAACTGTAAAATGAAAACATTCAGAGAAATTTCAGAGAAAAAATTGGAAATTAAAGCACATCAAGTGACGAGCCCTTCTGGAATGGATCTAAATTATAATATCAATTATTAATTTTCTGTACTGATCTTCTTATTTACTATGTCACACTTGTTCTCATGGATGAGGCTTTGTTGGTTTGAAGTTCTTCTCAGTGTTGACTGTTAACTTGTAGCCACAACAGGAAGGCACAATTTGTCACACAAAAATCAAGTTTAGGCCTTGAGGCAGAAAAAGTTTCAATACAGATTGTTCTCGGCAAAACAGGCAAATGAGATCATTAGAGACAGACTTTAAAAGACTAAGACACCGTAGAGACTGACGACCAACCTCCGTCCTCATGGAATGGATGATGGGAAAAGAGACGGTACTCCTGAGCGTCTCTGCACAGCATCTTGTAGGCAAGTCTGAAATCTTTATACGGGTTTCAAGTTCATCTAGATGTCCATTTCAAACTGTGAGTCATCACCTGTAATAAAGAAACAGAAAAACTTTTTTATACTTCAAAAAACGTAAGCTTTGACACAGGATTCATCCCAAACAGTCTCATATTCACAGAAATATTTCAAGAAGGACTCAGGGACTTACAGTGTCATTATTAGATATTATACCACGGTCTGGGTGAATACTCAATTCTGATTGGCTGCAGGGTGTCCGTTAAAAAGTGCTGTAGGACACCTATAAAAAAGTTCCGGTCAAATAGCCTGATTGTTCTAAATTATTGCGCTGGCTCAAACGCTAGTTGGTAACCGTGGCAACAGAAACTCAGAACATTCTTTGAAACAAAATTTCGCATCATCCTCTGGACACACCCAAGCGGTTAGAGGTGCACTTGCTCTCTGAAATGATACTTTGTATCACGTAACATAACGTTAAACAATCATCTCACTTCCCTCCACTGATTAGCCCTAATATAACAGCTGCGGCCGACCGAGCTGCAGGTTCTGTGGCCAGAGCCGGTAACCTTGGCAACACGTCACAACGAGAACTATTAAATAGTCCACTCAGCCACTTCTTGTGAAAAACTTACGATTTTAACGGTAAAAAAACAACATTAACGTATTGTAATTGATTTAATATTTATTTCTTTTGTAAATGACCATGGTATAAGCGGGATAATGCCCTTTGAGGTGTCCATTATCAGAAATGAATGGACTTCACGGAAGCAACATATCGTCCATTTATTTCTGATAATGGACACCTCATCAGGCATTATCCCTTACTTATTATTATTATTATTATCATTAGCAGTCGAAAAAAGCATTAAATAACATCTAGAGGTGACCATGGCAACAGCTGACTGACGCTGAAAGTTGTTCACAATCAATTTAATTTGACAAGTTACTTTAAGAATCAACATTTTTTTTACACAGTTATGAAACTTTAAATCCAGTGATGCGTGCATGATCTGTGTTTTTATTAAAAACTCGCTGAGGAAACTTTTTGCATGATTTCTGAGCGATTCTCCTCAAGAATAAAAAAGTCACAGATTAGTAAGAAAATACATCAAATCTTAGCTGAGCTCAGGAACTTTTTTTTAAATAAAAAAAAATCAGCCTATTTATTACTGTTGGCACTTTTAGCAGCACATGCTGCCATTTTATCCTGTTATCTTGTTTGTCTCATTTTGTCTAAAAACCCTTAAAGTCATAAACTTTAATCTTTGAATTTTTTAAAAATTGAAAATTGGTCTTGTGTTGGGAAATGATTGTTCTTGCACTTGCAGAACTGAAGCATTCAGAGTGATGTAGACAGAGTTAAGATAATGTGACTCATCGTGTGCCACAGCAGGAAATGTGACGACTGAAAAAAAGACAAGCCATGAGACTGCCACAGCTGTTCAGGTTGCAGCAAGTCGACTAGAAATAACTTGAAAATCGACATATTTCTGCAACTGTCACGAAAACTTCTGCTACTTCTCAACTGTAAATTCAGAGTCAGCTGAAAATAACGTTGACAGGGAAGTTGCGACACAACACACTGACTGGTTGGGGCAAAATTATAAAAATTCTCCTAAACAGAAATAAAGTGAAACAAACAGCAGAAATGACCTTTCAACCTTAAACTGGCTTCTACACACACCTGTGTTGCTGCTAGCAGGTGCAGGGATGTTGTTGTTGTTCAGTAGTTCTCCGTTATGGGTCTTCTCACTGGCGTTTCTGGACGGAGGACTGGTCACACCGGGAATGTTGGGCAGACCTTGTGGAGGAGTCTTTGCTACCGGAGAGCTGCGACACTCCAGCAAGAACTTGCGGTCGTAGATGATTCTGGTTCCTTCAGTGTGAAGAAGCAGGAGAGGAGAAGACAACCACTGGCTGCATCAGTCATCATATTCATGCAGGTGCACATCCATTTAAATCTGACACTTATTACTCTACTACACCTTTCTCCCCAAACCAAACCTTCTCCTGAAATGCTGAGATTTCAGTGTTGATGTGGATCTAAAATATAAAAGTTCTTTGCGAAAAGCCTTTACTGCTGATTTGACTTTTATAAAATTTTCTATTAAATGTAACATAGTAGCCACGTATAACTAACCTATCACTTAATTTGAGTGTCTTTTGACGTAACAGGGGTTTGGGCACTACCAGTATGTACTCTTCAAAACAAAAGAAAACAAAAAAACTTATAAGTAAATTAATTTGGCTATTAAACTCTGCAAAGCAGGGAGGGACACAATCTATTTTTAACATATCTTTAGATTGTCCAAAGTGTATCATTATTGCTGGGTCTTCTTTCTGGGTTTGTCCATCAGCTGTGCATACAAAGATAAACACACACAATCCACGAGGGAGGTGATAAAGACACCACGTGATTAATGAGAACCAATCCGAGGAAATCAAAGTGCTACTCTTTGTATCTCTGCGATCTGATGTGCTGCAGAGAGAGCTTCACCTCGGCTGGCTCTCACGTGAACCAGTTGTTTTTGACGTCCGCGAGCGTCATGAGCGGCAGCGGACGGGAGAGGTCGCTAAAGTTCCCACATCAGCTGTTAAAACCCAAAATAAAACCTGCAAACATTTCATCGAACCTACTGAGAAAGCTGTGATATCAGTAGTGCTACACACATGCATACGAACACAAACACTTTTCTGCTTCAGTAAGTAGTTTTTTCCTCGTCTTCCAACCAAACATTTGCTAACTAGCGTTAGCAGTTAGCTTTAGCAGGGCTAGCAGCAGCCAGTTCAGCACAGTGGCGTTTGACAGCAGGCGACCTCATGGTTAGCCGCAGCATTTCCTGCACTCACTGACAATACAGCTGCTCGGTGTAGAGAGGAGTAGCGCTGTGAATCATGTATGACAGCTCGTAGCAGCACGTCTCCTCTGTCCACACAGGTTAATGAGAAACGTGAGAACTGTCCGTACCGCCCGGGGTCGTGCTGAACAGGGTCCCTCCCGGAGTCGTGGAGTAGTCATGCGGCATGTGCTCCGAGTCGTTGATGGTCACCCTTCTAGTCGACGGGATGGCCTTGGCAGTGGTCTTCTGACAATCAGTGGACATTGTCTTTTAAATATAAAGAACTAAAACCTACTAACTGAACAGCGTGAAACAGGCAGAAAGTCTTGGTTTGACAAATAAATCAAAGCCACACCGCGTCTGCCCCAGAAAGGCTTTGGCTCAACAGAACGGCTACTTTCGGCTAAGTAAAAATAAATACCTATTCTTCATAAGTGCAAATAATGGAAGGTAGCATCTAAATACGTCACATTACAACACGCACTCTCACGCACACAAAGTGTCCAGGTTCTTTGTTAAAAGGACCTGAGCACACGTTCCTCCTCCTGCACTCACTCGACATGCACACAAAACAACACGGACAGACAGACAGCAGACGGGCTGCAGGGGGGAAATGCTCCCGAGCAGACAAAACCGACACATTCCGCCCCCTACTGGCACACAGTGGAAGTGCAATGGCTGTTTTAAGAAAAACAGACAGTGAAGCCTAAATCGTTATGTAAAAGCTCATGTAAGTCAATGTAATTATGTAGAAAAGAAAGAAAAAAGAAAATTGTAGTATTCAAAATAATAATCTAATTAGGTTAAAGGATAATTTATTACGACCTTGCTTGACTAACCTTAACTTATAGCACCCAGTTATTTTTTTGTAAAACTTCATTTATTTAACAGATTCATCAGAACAGGTTTTTCATACAAACAAGCTCATTAAACTGGTGCGTTTATTTATCTCTCATTAATTTTGTTTTTGCAGGATTTCAAATAGAAGTTCTGCTTGACACCATTATGGTAAACATTTTCTACTTTGGCGAAAGTCTAATCACTTGTGCACATCTTCGTGAGATTGCTCGATATCATGGCCTTGGCTGGATCAGCATGTTTCTCACACTTGGTTTGTCCAAATCTCCAGTATGATCAGTTGAGTGCACGTGGATTAGGTGTCTCATACAAAAGTATACACACTGTACACAAAGACATTTCATTTCTTTATTAATTTTTGTAAATGTTGAGCTGGTGTACAGAGTAAATTGTCAATAGATGTCCTCGGATTTGAGTGGATTAAAAGGCTTTTACATTTATATTTTAAATTCATGTTTGACTCTCCATAACAATAAAAAAAGCAAACAAAACAGGTTAAAATACCCACAAGACCCCTATTTATCCCCAGGTTGCAGGCATTACCCAGAACTCAACAGTCTCTTGGTAGCTACAGCTGTATGATGCTAAAAGTACATCCATAACATAACTAGAATCCCATTTGACAAGTAAGGGTGCATAGCATTCTAAGTAAATATATATTTATATATATATTTATATATATTTTCATATATTTCATATATATATAGCCTTTTATGTTAAAAACATTTTCTGTGCATGTGCGCAGTTGCATTCCTTAGTATTGAGTAATATGCTATTGCGTTAATAATGTCTTTAATCCATTCTAAAGGAATATACATGTGTTCTCTAGTTTTTGCAACAGTTAATATTTTTGCATGAACTTGGTGCATGGCATCATCTCAGTAGTTCCTCAGCGCAGGGCTGAATTGTTCTGATGTGACCTCTCCTCCCTCCGCTTGCACTTAATTGGACTCCTCCGTTCAAACAGTGTTCAAACCGTCACCATGTGGAAGCCTTAGAACTGGCTCAGTCTGGTATTTAGTGAGGGGCATAGAAATTAGGGGAAGGTTGTGTTGAGGAAAAATGCTTGTCATCGTGAAAGACTAGCCATCGGAGCCACCAAGCATCCCCACAACTCCATCTAACTTCATTTTGCTCCCCCTTACTGTCTTATAGTTAGATCCTCCTCACCTTGCTCCAACTCTGACATCAGCGGTGGATTATAAGTAAAGATGTTCCAATGGGAATATTTTCTTCATAATATCGATTCCAATACCTCAACCTCTTCCAATACAGAATACAAAAAACAAACAAACAAAACAAGGCCATTAAAATGGGCATTTTATCTGGATGAAACTACTTCAAAGTTGAATTTTTTTTGGCACTTTCGACTCGCCGTATTTTCCTGTCACCCAACAGCTATGCAGAAAAAAGCAAACAAAACTCTGCTGACGTGTGCTTGAAGTTACACAAGTTTCTTTTTGTGTATGCATGTAGGCTACTTGTGCAAAAATCTGTTAAGTTGCGTACATGCCTGTGGGATGTTGCTGGGAAGTAGCAGGGACCCGTTTCAGGCCTAATAAAATGCTGACACTGGATTGGTGCAGACTCATTTTTTCTGGTATTGGAATCGGAACAACTCTACTCATAAGCAACCAACCCAACCATACTATAATTTTGAGCCCCTAGAGAGCAAAAATATGCTATAACATAAGGGATAATAAACTGTTACACTGCTGTATATTCTTTGCTGTCATCTAACTTTCTGTGGTTATTAAAAAAGATAATAAAATAGAAATAATATCTGATGAAGGGATTTTTGTGTCCAAAACCCATTTGAGGCTTCTCTCTCTCTTGAAATCTCTCCTCTCACATGATTTGCATGTATGTTTGTGATGAATGTTGACTATAAACAGCAGATAATTGAGCTGAAACAACAGAGTGAACACCCTATCATCTACTTAAGTACAAAGCCAACACAGATGAATACTTTAGAACAAGACTTACAGAATATCAAGACCTTACATTCATCATCTCTGACTGTGAATTGGTACTGAACAAACACTTACTGATGGGTGATTATTGCAACCATTTTGTGACTTACATTTTTCTCCATAATAAAGCATTCAATGTCTAACATAACGTTTGAAATAAACGCATCTTGGTCATTGATATGTGAGATGGCACGCTTATTGAGGTACATTAACCTAAAAAAAAAAAAAAGTGAATTAGAATTACATGAGAGTCGTTGCTCTTTGTCCATTTGCAATATTACTTCCTGTGATATTATCACATGTCCCCAAATCCAGGACTGAATAAGTGATATTAAAATCACACAGGCAAACACGCATACAGTAGGGTTTCTGTCAAGGTGCATATGAATGTGTTTAAGGTTTAAAAGCTATGACTAAACACACCTACCCTCCCTGATGAGTAACAAGAACAGCCACTGGGCACTTTGCAGATGGGATGGCTGGTATGAAATCACACCAGCATTGGTCCATCCTTAGAGGAAAACCTCATGGTTTTCTTTTCCGGACAGGCAATGTGATAAAATGGATATAATGTACTGACATCATTTCTGAGTGGAGTGAGGAGTTGCCTAAAGCTGTGACTAGCAGATCGAAAGCCCGATCTTAGGAAGAACATGAACTATGATCCCTAAAATCCTCTCTCTCTTTGTCTCTGTTACAATCAAACACACACTCAAACACACTCACACAAACAATCCTGTCCTTTTGTAAGCAGTTATTGCTTCTTCTAAAGTACAGTTAAGACAGAAAATCAAACGTAAAGGAGTG
The DNA here is from genome assembly GCA_029783665.1 of Naso thynnoides. Lineage (NCBI taxonomy): Eukaryota > Metazoa > Chordata > Actinopteri > Acanthuriformes > Acanthuridae > Naso > Naso thynnoides. Next base: position 4,987,897 of record JAQLOL010000022.1, on the reverse strand, counting down.
AAACGAGAGACGCGCTTCGGGAAGGGTCAGGCTCACAGTTGCGGGTCAGTATTACAGTTTCTCATCACAGTGATTGGTGACCGACTGTCTTTGCTACACTCCAAAGAATTGCCAAGGAGACAAACATCAAAGCTCAACACGTCCTCGACCCTCGACACGACTCTTTTGTCTCTCCGGCTGACTCTTCATGTTTAACCAGTGCTACATTATTAACCCTCATCAACTGACATCTTCTGGTGGTGGTGGTGGTGGTGAGATGGAGTTTAAGTGCACCTCATGTTTGGTGGTATTATATACTGCATGATGAGGTCAATCAGACACTGCTGAAGGTGGGATCCTGCCCCCTGCTGGAGGTGGGCAGGACTGCTACATCTACTCTGAGAGGCTGACTGGAGGGGTGAGAGGTGGAGGTAGGGCGAGTTGAGCAAAATTAAGGGTGTATTGGGATTTTGGTTCAGGCAGACATCTGATTAACAGGATACAGCACACTGGGAGCAATAAAAGGCGGAGGAGTGGGATGGTAGAGTTGGTTATATATTGTGATAATCCGTCACTCACCATATATCTCATTGTCACCCTCTCCACAAGGCAAACCACTCCGAGGGAAGGTTGGGAAGGCCGGTTCTCTGCAGGAACCCGCCTCCCAAAGCTCAAAGACCGACAGTACAGTAAATGACTTACAGTATGTCTTCCCTCCACAGTTGGACATGTCAAAAAGCAAAGGGCGAAAAGCACGTGAAAAGCACAAACAAACAACCTGACGCACAAAAATCTGACGGTTAAAACAGGCAGAGCGACACAACATCTGTATGTTCTTGTACCCACAAAGATCTCAAGATATATAGAATAATATATAGGTTCAGACCCAACGAACCAAACGAGAAAAACAGGGAGGAAATTCTTGTGTACCTGAAACAGCAGCATCAGTGGCATCGCAGAGGGATCTTAGAACATAAACAACACACGTAACACACAGTCACGTAGAGCATTTTAGTGCATACGATATTATGTACAACACCGACATCCTTGGGTGATATTGTAGTTTTACTGGACTTTGAGAGCACTGGGACAGGTTGAAAACTAGTTTGTGATGCTCTTAGCTGGAAGAGTGTGGCAGGGAGGAGGGGGAGTAACCTGTTGCCTAGAGATGATGTATGTCTCAGTATTTTAGTCTCCCTGTTTTGACTGATAAACGTCCCCTCGTTGGTTTAGAAAACTGGCCATGATTGGCCATACCCCACATTGTTGCATGCCTGTCCCACACAGCAGTGTCTCCTCCCCACCCGCTTCCCCTCCCTCGTACTCCCTCAGTATTTGTAGTTAAAGACAGGCCATGCGGCAGCAGTCACTCATGCTGATACAGATAACAGGAAGCACGTTTTGGTTGCTAGTTTTTTTTTTTGTTTGTTTGTGTTTGGTTTTTCTTTTATACGAAATCATGCTTCTAGCCTAGTATTAGGTGTTTTTTTTTCTCCCAACGGTTCCTTTAAAAAAAGAAAAGGTAATAAAAACTACAAGTAAATCCGTATTCTCTCTTCCAGTGCGTGCTGTGGTTGTCATAGCGTTGGTGTCTGTTGCCCTTCATTTCTGTCTGTCTGCCTCTTTATGTGTTCTTCCTCCTGTCAGCTGCTGCTGGTCATGTGTCGATGTAGGATGGTTTTGGTGAAGGGGTTGAATCCTGTGGAGAACTCTGTGGAGAGAAGAAAACATGCTGATTTAGGACAAGCTGCAGCTTTGTGTTGCTACAGCTGACTGAAGTTAAAGCATGCAAGCAGCAGGAAGTCAATGCAAATGTAACTGCTATTAAATCAAAGCTATCTATACTGCTATATGCATACTTTAAAATTGCCTTTACTAAACTGTCCATCTTTGAAATCCCCCAATCAATTGATATGCGTTAATCACTCAAATGCCTCTCTTGTTTAGTTCAGCCATTGCAACACTATAAAACAACACAAGCATTCAAGCAGAAGTGGTTTAACAGTCAGCAGTGAGTGGCTTGAAATATCAGTAATCTCAGGAATGTCACGGCCTTTATGTTAGAAAGGGCAAGTCTCTCTCTCTCTCACACACACACACACACACACACACACACACACACGCACGCTCGCTCGCACATACACACACACACACAAAACACAGTGGCTCCAGATAGCAATTCACGGGACAACTGGCCTTGCAGCTTTGACCTTGAGAGCTGTCACATTACAAAAGCCTTCTTGGTTGGTTGTTTTTGCAGAGTGCACACTGAGCCAACCTTTTTCTAGCTTATCGCCACGTGCATGGAGGACAAAAATTGCTCCGAATCTCTTAATACAAAACAATAATGATCTATTTGCATGAAACTTGTGTTGTCCATCTGTATGGCATTATGCTGAGTACACAATGGGACATTTTGAACACAGAAATACTGATAATGACATACATAATGTAGCGATAACAAACAAAAGTAAATTCTGTGTCCAATACATTTTAGGTGCTTGACTTGCTGTTATTCACAAATCAAAGTCCACAAGTAAACAAAAAATCTGCCAGGGGGCAAGCAGTTCAAATTCATATTGTTAGGTTGTAAGAACTGGAAGAAGGAAACATGTAATCTTTGATACTATTGAGGTGAAAAGAAAATTACTGAGATAATAAATGTCATGCCAATTTTATATGGATTTCTTCTAAGTCCTTATCACCTGCATTAATATCGACTGAAACTGTGTTGATCAAAGTTTACTCTATTTTAGATATTTTAAAAATGTTTGTCCATATTTCAAAGTTATACTTTCCGTATATTTGTCTTATTGTAAAAGTGTGTTGTTTATATTTTGACAACTTGTAAAACTTAACATTCAAATGCTATTTTGCTGTGCCAGAACCACATTACATATCATTAGTACTGAATTAAAGGTACATTCAGTTGCATTTAATCCAGGGAGACTGGATTAAATGGTCTCGCCCACAGCTCAGACGAGGGTCAGTCCCGTACCTGCGGGGACGCAGCACTCAGTCTGCCTCACTGCTTAACTCTCCGCAGAGTGGCACATTTCACTATCTGAGCACCTTTCTTCACATCCACAGTATCGGGCTACATCCGAGGGGGAGGGTTTGGCGGCAGACAAGGTGCGAGGATTGAGGAGAGGTGGGATGACAGGAGCAGAACAGGAGGTTCAGGGAATATTAGTAAGGGAGAGAAAATATGGGAGATGTGACAGGAGGAAACAGAAATGGAAGAACAGAAAAAGGATATAGCGCCATGAGAAAAAATAAACAAGAGAGGAAATGTAATAGAAAAGTGAAAGACACATAAGTAAAGGTAGAGGAAAGAGGGGGAAAAAAGAAAGAAATTATGTGTCAATGGTCAAGCAAGGAGAGAAATGATGGGCGGCAGTTGGAGAGACAATCGAAAATAAGACGGCATCAGAAACATCTACAGTTTTTCAGAGTTCCAGAGAAGACCTGTGTCAAATAATATCCCCAAGCATGTTTTTAAATTGGGTTTTCAGTATTCAGATACATGGGATTCACCACATAGTACACAGTGCAATAAACCCCAATATTCTGAATTGCCTTGATGTAATAAAAACCCCAATCGTTCACTAAAATACCGTAAATACTATTTGACGCAGCTCTGATTCAGAGAGCCTTGCAGGTTTGAGTGATACAGCACACAGTCACAGTTGAAGGACTATAAACTTTAATGAAGGCAAAACAGACAGAGGAGTCAGTCATTGAGATATCTGATGGGGACAGAAATGAAAATACAGCCACTGCGAGGAGCCAGAATCGATTCATTCAGTCATTAATGTGCAAAAAAACAAACATATGAAGAGTGGGTGATGAACTGTGAGCACTTCATCAGAGCAAAGTGGACTCATTTGCTCCTCTTGCATGCAGATGAACATGAGGCAATAATATTTGGGTGGAGATTAATGTACCAGAAGGTCAGCAGTCAAACAATTAACCATCCAAACTTTGCACCCAATCTTGGCTGCTGATTATGACTAACACAAAATAAAAACAGCTATTGCTTTTAAGATGCCGCACTCAAACTGTGTTCTCAGTTAAGCTCATGCAGGTTAAGCTGTCCAGGTACCGCCGGGATAGCCTGTTACTTTCAAGAGTCCCCTGTTCACGCTAAGCTAGCTGCTACATGGATGTTGCTCAGCTTTCTTGTCTGATCTGATTCTCTCAGGTGTTGCAAGGCCTCACAGGCCGACAGAGAGCTGTCTGCGGATCAGAGCCCCACCTTGCTGCTGTCCCGGCCCAGGATGGCGTAGCTCATGAACTGCTCGGCGTCGACCTCCAGCTCATTGGCATCCTGCAGAGAACCTTCCATGCTCACCTCCTGAACTCCCTCCTCACCTGAACCCTTCCCTCTGCGCACAACCTTACGCACAATCTATCACAGACGCACACAGGAGGGCAGGACAGAGTGATGGATGGAGGCAGAGAGCGAGAAAGAGGCAGTAAGATGGCGAAATAGAGGTGAAATTCTTATAAATTATAAAATAAAAATCTTAAAAACCAAAATGAAATCTTTTTTTCTCAGGGACCTACAGCCTTTTTTGCAGTGTGATGTTATATGTTGATGAATTTTGCAATGATTATTGGTTCAATAATCATTCTATGGGCAGATGCTGAGTGAGTTTGTGACACTAACATAAAGAAAATATAAAACACTGGGCTCTAGTTTGAGAATACAGCAAAAAAAAAAAAAGCCAAGATGGCTGACCTTTTTTGTGACAATGTTTCCATGTTCATCCGTGAACTGTTCCTCGCTCACTTGCTCCCCAGGAAGATCTTCAACCTCATCGCCCTGAGAACATAAAAGCATTTATAACCCTTCAACTTAACTTCCTGTTCTTAAAAGTACTGGACTTAGTAGCTGCTACAAGATGTGACTTTCCAAAGCATATAAAGTTGAGCAAACTCCTGACGGTGGAAATAAAATTAGCGCCTGGTAAATGATGGATTTGTGATGCTAAAATAGCTTCCCCCTGCAGTGTAATTCATTGCATGCAGTAAACCCCTCCACTAATTTGAAACACAGAGAGGCAGATGAACGACAGATGGGTGAGAGGTTAGGGGGGTTGTTTGTGGAGGCACGTAAATACAACAGTTGGGATCCGTGGAGTTCACTAATGTTTCTTAGTGACACTTACAATTACAGTTTATGAGGTTTATGACAATGCTGTTACAGCCCTCAAATAATTACCAGCGTGTCTGCACAGCTATTTTTATGCTCAAACAAATTCCTACAGCCAGAGAAGAGACACAAAGAGCCAGTGAAGACCTAAATTAAACATGACATAAACATTTGTGTTGGCGTTGACAGAGTCAGAGCTTCAGTAGGAACAAAATGCCACACAGTCCGAAAGGCTTTTTAATAGAACTAGTGGCCAAACTTGTTGAGTCTAAGACAATCTATTAACATCTGTAATAGCAGAGGATAAATTTAGCAGATATCATGTAAGGGATAATGTCGAGTAAGCCAGTCAGTATTGTGAAAAGAACCTTGACAGGGATACTTAAGCTGATACTATTGATCCCAAAAAATAGTATCGTCTGAAATGTCAGATATCTGAAATTTCTTGCTCCCTAATATTGGTATCGGTCCCAAAAATCTCATATCAGTCGGGCTCTAATACCCAACATTTACTCCAGTACAAAGTGCCTTGGTTAATCCCCACTGCCATTTGTTACACTAAATCCACTCATGTCAAATAATTTTACTCATATTAACACGAATTTATCCTGCAACATTCCAGCATTTGAACAAACACACTGCATCCTAAAGAATTTCACCAAACAACATTCCCCCTTCCTCTCTCTTGTCATTGTTGTTTTCCCAGTCTGCAAATCCTCTCTCCAAAGGTCTGCTCGTCTGTCCTCTGTCCCTCTCCTTGTACCTTGAGGATGACTCTGCGGCGAACCACTCTGGTGGTGACGTTCTCCTCTTCATCAGCAACTCCCTCGACCTCACCGAGCTCGCGGTCCAGCTGAGCGTGTATGTAGGTGAGCACAGAGCGCACGGAGCCGCTGGCTATGTGGAGGACATTCTGACAGCTGATGACCAGGAAAGCTAGCAGCACAAAGCTGAAGAGGAGCTCTGTCACCAGGGCCCACATCGCCCCACTCTGATACCCAACAATTTAATACCACTGAACGGGACAAAACGCTCCCTCAGCCTTCAGTACCTCCTGTTTTCCCACACACAGATAACAGCTGCAGCCTTCTGTCGCTGGTTTAGTCACAGCTTGATTGTTTGTCTTTTAGTTATGTCCGGCCTCCATTTGCTGGGGCAGTGGGCCCTTTTCTTGGGTCTCTCTTCCTTCTCCTTCCCTCTGTTGGGTCAGAAGTCCCCACTCAATGACATCGAATCCAAGCTGAAGCAACCTTGGGAAGCTTCAATTTCCACCTCTCTCTCTGTATGACCATGTGATCTGTGGGCTTTAAATACCTCTGGCTACTCCAGTGTGGTTCTGTATGCGGTGGAAAGAAACCTGCCCCCTGACGTCCTTCAGGTACTCTTCACTTTAACTACAAAGTCTCTCATTCACACAGAACAGTTGATGCAATTCCTAAAAAAGCCGGTCACAATTATGCAGCACTGCAATACACTCCATATAAATGCTATAAAAGCTAAAGAGATGACTGAGCTAAGCTAAATGGCTTTTACTTCACAACTATGACCCAGTGAAAAAACAAGCTTACGGGCCTTAAAAGCAACAGTCTATTTCTGCTCTCACACACTTTCATGGCTTAGACCGTCCAGTGTGAAGTGTTGGTGCTGTGCCAGAACGTTAACACGTGGAAATGACCAGGGCGGGGATGGTGTAACATGAGTGGGACAGTGAGAATGCCTGCTATATTTGGCTGGACATGCAGTTTGTGCCCATCTTGGGCCGCAGCTTCTGTGTGTTTGGGTGTCTGTTTGATTGTTCAACACAATCTTGCCCCAGCTTATCAATATGACAGTCAAAAGGGTGAATCCTACTAACTTTGATGATCTTTTGACTTTTCCTATAGTTTATGAGTTTGCATTTGTGGTTTGCCATTATATACCCACATTCATGTCCCCTCAGAATGAACTGTAATAACTTTGATCATTTCTTAACTTTTAGCTAGTTCATGCTTTTAGTCAAAATTCTTTTGAAAATTGTGACATTCCTTGACTTTGTTTGGTGCTAATTAGCAGATGTAAAAATGCAAATGTGCTAAACTAAGATGGTGATCTTGATAAGCATAATACCAGCCAGCATCAGCATATTAACGTTGTCAGCGTGAGCATGGTAGCACTTGGTTAGCAAGCATGCTAATGTTTGCATTTAGGTGCGTATGCAATATTTATCATTACCTACACAGAGGGCAAACATCTGTCTTATTTTGCATGGGAGGAGCATCAAACTCACCTGGCCCTTTAGGCGCATGTCGTCCCAGGCCCTCAGCTCTGGTACCCTGTGTGGGAAGCCCAAACCCTTCTCGAATGGCTGGGTACCTCTGAAGTGCCCGCGTAAGATCTCTGAGTGCCCCATGTCCCTCACAGGTTGAAGCAAGGCCTCCTGGGACACGTGGGACGGGTCTCCGTCCACAGCGTTACATACTGATGACATCATGGTGTCCATGGCCTGCCTGGGTTTAGGCTGACTGCCCACCCAGGCCTGTGTGGGGTCGGTGACAGGGATCCATCCTGGACCTGTCTGCTCCTGCAGGTAGGAAAGGAAGGAGCCTCCTCCACCTCCGTTTCCACCATTACTTGACCTGGAAGGAAAGAACAGATCAGTGTGGAATATCAATTCATCTGCAAGATATATTTTGAAAATTACGCTGTTTTTTAATTGACATGCAACGAAATAATGCAATGTTACCAAAGCTCTATTTATCGGGTGTGTTTCGTTGGTGTAACTGTGATTTTGAACTGTCACCTGAGATGCAGACAGAGGTGTGACTCACCTGTCCCCATTGCGATCAGCAACACAGCTCAGACCAGGTGACTCACTCAGCCGAGCATACACTCTTTGCTGTCCTGCAACAAGAGAAAGCCCTTCCACTGAGCCTGTCCCTCCTCCTTCTCCTCCTCCTCCTCCTCCTCCTACTCCTCCTCCTCCTCCTGCTCCATCTCCACCAGTCGTACTGGTGAATGCGGACGCCTCTGAACTTGCCTCTGACCCCTGACCGTTGTTCAGCCCGTTTAGATTGATTCCAGCGATGGTGCCCCCAAGTGAGGCTGGCGTGGCAGTGCTAAGCGAGTCAACGCCCATTTCTGAATCGTCTTCAGGTAGCTCAATGGAGCCACTCAGCACCCCGCCGCCTCCGCTGGCTGCGCTGGCCTGACTGGCCGGCCGACCCAGACTCCCATACGGCAGCCCCAGCAGACCTTCTGAATCGTCAGCATTGCTGCACTCCAGCGAGGAGTCCTCCACAGGCACCAGGGAGGGGCTGTTGCCTGAGGGCCACACCTGCACATCAGACATCTCCATGAGGGTGTCTTCTTCTGTGGTGGCAATGGGTGCACAGTCCAAGCTGGAGACTTCCTGCCAGTAAGGCTCAGAACCCAGCGGGGAGGGCAGGCTGTACTGCATAGAGGCTGGTGAGAGAAGCTCTTCCTGTGCGAGCCCATAACCTAGAGCGAGACAGAGAGAGGCACACTGACACCCGGCCCCCCGCCTCGCTCCCCACCTCACCCCCACAGCACCGGGACCCTGGGAGGGGGTAAGTGCCCCTGCCCAGGAGTTTGGGCTTCTAGGGGAGGAAGTAGAGGAGGCTGAAGGGACAAATAGGAAAAGAGGGGGGGAGGAGAGAGGGGAGGGCCAAGACAATAGGAGCTAGAAAAAAGGTGCAAGGAACTTAAGACAAGAGAGCCATGGCAGCTTTTAGAAGAGGGTTTGTCAAGCTCGAATCGGCCAGCGCTGACGGTGAGAGCAGCAGCGGCAGCAGCAACAGACACAGCCAGATGGACTGAGAGAGAGTTACTGAGGTTCGGACCCAGCAGTGACTGATGCTGCTCTGCTGGCTGCCACCTGCAGGGAGACGGACAGGAATTACTGCCTCTGCCCCCAACCTGGGACTGGGACACACACCTGTCCGACAGGGAGACACACACACTCACACATGCCGTAAACACACACTCTGGCTCGCATTACTACACACATACACTCACGCTCAGATATGCATGCATTCAAACCCACTCAAAAAACAGGCAGGTTAATATTGTTGTCAGGCTGGAAAGCATGCACGCAGGCAATCTCATTCTCTCCTCACACACATCTGCGCACACACACATCAGCTCACCCACAAAGCTCATTGACTCATTTAATAGACTCATGATAATGCATTCAGTATAACACATCTATGTATAAATATAACCTATAGTACTGCTAACATTTAAGCAAACATGGGCATAAATTGGAATTAGTATCCCAAGTGCAACTTTACCTGTTAGTAAAATTGCACATTGTTGTGCTGTGGACTCAGGTCACTCCTACAACTGTCTTAAACCCTTTGTGACAATATCTGTCCTTTTTGTAGAAGTAGATTGGGCATAAAAGCACCTGCTGTCACAGCAGCAGAAATTATGTTTCTATTAAGATAATAAATGCAGTTTGCAGGGGAAAAACAGAAAAAACAGGTAAAGACTATGAAGAATGCACTTTCCCTGTAAATATACATGTAACTTGATCATACAGAGTGAATTATACCAACTACCATGGAAATAAGGTGAATAGTTTATGTAAGAAAAACAAAACAAATGAATTGCAATAAAGGTAAAGCAAAGTGTGAGTTGCACTGTGAAAGTAACACTGTAAGAACAACACCAGGAAGTATATTATCCATGAGATGCAGTGTAGGATATACAGTGTGTAGATAAGAGCAAGGACAGGAGCAGGGATAGAAGAGATAGGAGGAGAGATACAGAGCATCTGTATGTGTATGCATATACTGTACAGTGATAATAAAACTGTGCAGAGCTCAGGGTGTAACTTGATTCATGGTTGGCAGTGCTGCTGTTGAGTACTGCTGAGACTGCAGGAGATATTTGTGACACCATGCAGTCAGAAAGACTTCTTGTCCTACTTTCTGCCTTCTCTTCCAGTCACTGTCTGTTGTTGTCAATACAAACTTGTACTTATGAATTTTCATACATAAACTTCTATCTTTTTGTATAGTACTTTGTCTTATAAAAGGATGACTGCTGAAAAACAAAGACAAAAATCTACTAGAAAAACAGCACTGACTTTAGCTGATTTTAGACTTTAGTTTTTTGATGGCCACTACTGACAAAGTTCACATATTTTATTTTACTGTCATGATCAGTGAAGAGTTTCTTGTTTATTTGGGTCATAGCAGAGGAAACTGAGGTATCTGCCTGTCATTATAGAAGGTCTATTCACTGTAATCGGGATTACTTGTGGTTGTAAGTGTAAGTATTCAAACTTATGTGTTTGAATATCTGATGTACAAGACCAAGTCTTTTTTGCTAAGAAAGTGCAAGAGCCAATTAGTACTCCTGACTACACATAGGAACCAATCTGTGGTCTAGTAGGTGGCTCTGCCCAGTTGGTTAACAATTTCTGACCACACACTCACACACACAGCATGTCGCTGCTAAAATAATTGTAAGTTTGTATGTTGTTTGTTCGAGTTTCTTGATGCACTGTGAAGCAAAAGAAAAATGGAGGGATTAAGTGTTTTAATGGCAAAGTTTCACTCAGACCTATTGTTATTCACTGGGCACGATAAAGGTGTATCAAACTGTTCCGTGGTGCAGCACCTCAGTGGCTTAAAGCATGGACTTAGCCTCTACAGAAGGTACCTGCACCCATTTCACTTGCAAGCCATTAAGGTGCAGGATCAAAAATATGGATTTCATGTTAATATGTGCGTTTACACTATACTAGGGTCCGAAGCTAGAATTACTTTACTATTAGGTTGTTTTTGGTGACACCACACATAATTTGCCATCAGTGAGTTTGTCAGTCCTCACTCTTTCTGTCTGTGAATGAGGAAATGGTGGTAAATGAAGAGAATTGTAAAATAGAGGAAGAACTTGAGTGTGAAATATGAAAAATGTGTGACTGCCTGACCCCCCGATTGAAAATAGAAAAACAGAAAAAGCAGTAAAGTTCTTGTAAAAACACAAGTAAAAAAAATACAATTAAAAATACACTTACACCATACACTTAAACAGTGATAAACCATGACACATATATGGAAGACACAAAACACTCACAGTTCAACAACTTAAAACACATATAAAGACGCTCACACTAACGCACTCACACAGACAAACCATAAGTTCACATTAGACATAAGCACATTGATAATAAAGAGAGGAACAATATATGTAAAACACTCACAGAGACAATAAAAACATATATTTCACACAAAGTAATCCATCAGATGGACACACAGTTTACACATAGAATCAGTGACATACAAAACAACCACAACATTCATACATGAACAGAGCAAACGCAAGTTCACAAAAAAGGTTTGTGGCCTTTTTTTACCCTCCATGAGGACAGATCACTGAGGAGGAACAGAGACAGACTGTGGAGTCATTCTCAGTATGCATGCCATGCAGAGATATATGCCTGTCGGTCAAGCAGCATTCGGTGCCAGTGCAGTGTTTGAGATGCAGCATCATCTCCAACTAGCCAGCATCACCGCTGCTTCTTATTCCAGTGTCTCCATGCAAACACAGGAGGAAATGAGCGATGACAGTCAGCCTCATGCGCATGCAGACAGGCAGGAGGGCAGGGAAAGAAGGAAACATCGAGAGGGAAAAAGAGAGAAGGGCAGCAGGAGAGGAGAAGAAATATAAAACAGGGTGATGGCCACAGACAGAAACAGCGAGTAACAGAGCGAGGGTCACCTTCCCCCTCCCAGTGGGTGCTGAGTACACAGTCTGTGTGAGGGGTAGCTATTGGTCACAGAGCGGACACTTAAAAAGGTGGGGTTGGTTTTCAAGAGCACGAAAAGAAAGGAAATGCACGACTAGTCGCAAAAAAAATTTAAATAAATAAAGATGTGGGTCAGAGGTCAACATGAAGTCGGCATGAGGTCAGAGTTCGAGAGGAGTGAGAAGGAGGAAGAGAAGGACGGCTAGGCTGCAGATGACATGTCCAGAGAAACACAGAGAGAGGGACAGATTCACAGGGAATGAAAACAGGGCTCCCAAAAGGACATTCAGTGCACCAACAGTAAGGGCTACTGAGACTCAAAGTATTCCCATGCAACTACAGGCAGAGAGAATTTAAATGTCTGCTTACAGAAGCCTTAAAGGAGAGATCCTACTCTATCATGAGCTTGTGTTTTTCTTATTTTCTAGTCTGGAAATCACACTGAATAAACCTTGCTTACCCACAACACGGATGCACTAGAATTATGAAGGAAAACTAATTTTAAAAAATAATCCAACAGGCATTTTTCTGACAAAGAGAGGGACAGACAGGTGAAGATAAAGATAGAATCAAAGCCACAGTATCACGGTTTCCACCACTCTTTCAGCTCTGAACTGTAAAACCATTTGAATACTAATCCACATAAGTTATTAATTTCTTTTAAACAGAGGACTGAACCTGATTTTAAAGGAACACTTAAACCTTTTTGGAAATACAGTTATTTGCCTTTTTTTTTTTTTTTTTGCTGAAGGTTACATGAAAAGATCAATGCCACATCCGAGTTGGTAGTGGAAACATAGAGCTATTGCTAGCAATGGTTTAGCTTAGCTTAGTACACAGACTAGAAACAAGAAAAAACAGCTAGACTCTGTCCAAACATGAAAAATTCCACACACCAGCACCTCTGTAACTCACTGGTTCAAAACATTTTTTATCTGGTTTATTTAATTTGTATAAAAACAACATTTTTTGGTCAGCCACAGTGAATTCTTTACATTGTTAAACTGTCTTCCTCTTTTTTCAAAGTCTATGCTAAGCTAAACTAAGCTAGCTAGCTTCATATTTAGCTACTGTACAGACACAGAGTGGTGTTGAACTTCTAATCCAACTTTCTTCCAAAAAGTAAATTACCCTGCTCCCAAAAGTGTCAAACTATTCCTTTGATAACCTTCGAAACCATTAAAAAAAAAATTTAAACTGTCAAATATGAATCAATAAATCCAACGCACAAGGAACTGAAAAACTTGATCTATTTTGTCCTTTGGTGTTCTCCACAATATTTATGTTTAGGGTGAGTGTGTGTTTATGGTTTTTTATAATTTCTTAGAGTATTTACACATTTCAATTTTATTTTTTTCATTAGATTATTTCTCAATTTATCCATTTTACCCTGCTTTATTTATCATGTAAAACATCAGGTTTGGTCCTCCACTTCCTTACTGTGCCTTTAGGACAAAATTAATCCAGCAGAAAGTCATAAACCTCTTGAGACCCGTCACTTTGATCACTGTGAGATTAGCAGTAGACGCGGTATCCAGATATTCAAAGCAACACCATGTTTTTAAGCCGAACATCAAAGCAGGAACGGCCTTTGGGAGGCAGGTAGCCGGACAGATAGACAGACAAGACAGATACACGGTTATCAGATTCACTGCAGCTGTGATCTGAATGTCTCCCTTTTCACCCTTTGACCCTCATGGTCGAATCTCTATGCATTGTTACATCTCTCAGTATTGCTCCAGTTTTCACAGAACCTGTCAGACTGACTCATCGTCTGCACTGCATACAGATGAGAGAAGCCAGACCGGGGTAAGAAGGGGAGCTCACACCAGTCCAGAGGTGAAAATGGAGTCAATAGGATGTAGAGTATGCATGTGTGGAGGAAACCATGAGGAAAAGGAGTAAAAGACTGAGGACTGACAAGTAATAGGGAGGTCAGTTAAGCTAGGCTATACTTACAGTATGATCTATGTGGACTGATCATGTATGACAACGTGTTAATTTTTAGAAAAATATCTTCTAAAATATCTTATCGAAGTAATCATGGGCAACAAAAACTTTTGATATAATCAACATAAAAACAACAACAACAATAATAATGCTAATAAAATACTGAATGATCACTTTGTGTCGCTCTAATTATTTATTATTATTATTTTCTAAAAGCCAATTCAGTATTCAGGGGAATCCCATCAAACTCTTTAATCATACTTTTTTGTTACTTCACTCTACCCTACTTCCAGGTGCTCTGCAGAGCTTGTAGCACAGTAGGAGTGTCCTGAGTCCCTCTGTGTGTTGCTGAAATATAACATCCTGCAAAAGTTTGATGGTTGTGGCAGCTTTCATACAGAACAGCATCATGGTTGTGGCAGCTTTCATACGGAACAGCATCATGGGTAGGTATTAAGTAAGACATGGGATCAAACAGAGAGAACTCAGAAGGGATCAATCCTCACTTTGTCTTCAGGGGGATTTCAGTGAATGAGGGGGTATGTTTAATTGAAAGGTGGCTCAGGGTTTAAGCAAAAGGTACATGGAAGAGGGGCTGCATCATGGGGAACTTACCATTGGTCATACCAGGGGAGAGGTGCTCTCTCTCGTTATGTCGGCGTCTGGTGAGATCACGGCTTTGTCTCGTGGGCTGAGGCGGCTGGCCCTCCAACATGTTAACTATGTCCATACGGTCGATACTCTTCAGAGCTGCGTACAAGCTCTCCACTGCAGTGAAGATGCATGGAAGAGAGACACAAGCAGACAAGGAAAGAGAGGAGAAGGGGAGGGGATCCCAGGACAAACAGCAATGCAATTACACCACCAAACTGACTCTGACTGGGTTAAAGAGGCAGAAACTAGTGTAAACAAAGACAACTGACAGATATCTCGGGTCTCATTTACTCACTCTTGGCCCTCTTGCCCTCTCTGGTGGCCCACAGGTTAAGCAGCGCAGAGCTCTGTTCCAGCAGCGAGTTGGGATTCTCCACACGGATCTTATTGATGTCATCCACACTGAGCTGAAGCTCACGGGCCAACTCTGCGCAGAAAAATGAGTTAGAGATCAAGTAAATGAAGCAAACGTTATATTTTGTTCTTGGGATGATGCACTGCTTCACAGTGGCTCTATCAAAAGGCAGAATAGTCCGTCAAACAGCTACGGCTCTTGGCAGGAAAACAGGAAATAATTTGTTTCACTGGCTGGATGCCATGTTCTAACTTTGTTTAATAAGCAGCAAGCTAGGCAAGCTTGTCAGACATAAGGTAAACATGGAGGGTTTACAACAAATAAAAACAGATTTGGTACATTCTCATTCACTTACCAGCCCAGCTCAGTCCCAACTGTTCTGCAATCACAGCCATCTTCAGCTCCGTCCTCTCCATGGCGCTCATTGATGCTGCAAAAAATGCATAGAACTGACAGTTCACATCTGACTGTTTAATGTAAAGGTTCGATTTTTTCCTGCGATGAACCACTAATAGAGTATCTATGTGCAATACTGCTGCAGGTAAAAAACACAAACTTTTGAAAGAACTTGTATTATCGTAAGAAAAGAAGCACTTATGTGGGAGAGTGAGAGCCTCGTACCCATAGCAGGTTCATTCAGGGCACTGTATCTTTCTCTTAAAGCCAGCGGGGTCAGAGTTCGCCTCCGGTCTTCACTTCCAACAATCTATTGGTCACAAGCAAACAACATTGAAGTCTGACATCTCAGGGAAAAAATTCTATAATTAAATTTACATGGGGTGACTGATAAATTCATGCCCTAATGTAGAAGGTGATGTGTTATACAGCTCTCATTACACACACATGCAGTTCCAATCTCTGAATGATTATGTAGAGAGTTTGAAATTACTAACTTTTGAAGTTTCTCTGTTTCAGGTAATTGAAAATTTTTTAAGTCAGCGCTACATAAGAAAATGGAAATCGGCCTTTGAGCAGTCATCCAGGAATGCAGATTTGAACTCATCCAACACCCACCATACCTTCCACCATACCTTCCTCCCCTAGGTGAAGAAGGAGCTCAGCGTTTACCACTGACGACATCAATTCTACTGTGGACAACTTTCTAGAGGTCAGGATACAGACTTCTACAAAGCAGGGATCTTTATGCTGTACAACCGCTGTACTAAGTGCGTAAGTAT
The DNA here is from genome assembly GCA_029783665.1 of Naso thynnoides. Classification (NCBI taxonomy): domain Eukaryota; kingdom Metazoa; phylum Chordata; class Actinopteri; order Acanthuriformes; family Acanthuridae; genus Naso; species Naso thynnoides. Next base: position 4,971,866 of record JAQLOL010000022.1, on the reverse strand, counting down.
AGGAGGGGACTATACTGAACAATTAATTTACTAGGTTTTCTAAAATCAAATCATTCTAAGTTAGGCCATGAATTTACCAATCACCAGTTGCATTTGTCTTGTCAAGCTTACCTTGATACAAGGAGGCATGGTAATGTTGAGGTTACAGAGCACATGCTGGTTGTCTTCATACTTGGTTGACTTGCGCAGGAAAGACAGAAATCCAGTGGGCTCTTTACTGCTGTCTCTCACCTTAGACACACAAAGAACATATGTATAAGTAGAGTAGGGTGACACTGAGTGACACAGAGCATAAAAATAAGAGAAAGAGGAGGTCAAACTGTGATACCTTCACAGAGACAGGAAGTCGGTTGTCTCTGAAGGCCTGGAAGCTAAAGCAGCGAGGTTGCTGGGTGGCCTTCCTCACTGGTACCAGATTCCCCGAACACTCCAGGTGAAGTGGCATTCCTTCCATCACCTGCAAGATGTGACAAAGCCATCAGCCAAAGTGGATAGAACACAGAAATACTAAACACAAACCTACAACTTCACCACAGGTGCATTATGCACTACCCTTGCTCTGGACTGACCTCTATGTCTCTGCTGCGAGCCACCTCTGTGAAGTTCTCATGTTGCTCCAGGGTTTTATCCATCTTATCGTCGGTCATGCAGTAGCAGCGCAGGCGGCCCTCACGCAGCTCGTTCATCTTGGCAAACACCACAAACTTGGCCATGTAGGGTACAGCTGACAGCTCTCTGTAGAGCAGGTTGGCGAAGGACACGGCCTCAGCTGTCCGAGGACAGTCTGCGAGCCAGAATCTGAGAGGAAACAATGACATGTAATTACACTCGGAGTCGAGCTGCTTGCTTGAATACTTTCAGATTGTAATGACTTACATTAAGCTGAGTTTTACACAGTGATGACTGACAGTGTTTGTGAACTTACCGTGCTGAAACATTGGTTGTGAAGCTGGCACAGTCATTAGCATACAGAAGCTTGGTGGTGCCAGTAATGTCTTCCCATTGTGCTGGAGCTGTACCACCTGCATATCAGACAGGATGAGAGGCTTAATTTAGCCTCATAAAGAAACATCCCGAAGAAACAGAAGTTTCATGGTGACAGTTTTTCTATATGAGCAAAAACTTTACATTCAGCTGTGACAATTTTTCATCATAATTCAGCAGTTTTGTCAAAAACTCTTTCGCTGCCAAGGAAAGGAACTGCTCTTGTCAACACAGACGCACACACACAACTCCCAGCCATAATGCAGTACCTATGACAGAGCAAAGCAGACGCAGGCTGGTAGTGTCACCCTCCCCAGAGTCTCGAGGGCTCTCCCTCCAGGACGGGGGCAGCGGTATACGCAGGCCAATGGGCCGGTGGAACTTGCGCCGCCGAGGCTCCACAGTGACCACGGGGCTAAAGTTCGCCTGGTTACCCAGCAGCTTTGCAACCAGCTCATCTGGAACTGGCTGAGCCTGAGGTTGACAGTAAGTGAAGGAGAGACGGGATGCATAACACAAGCACAGGTTTGATGATATGATCGAAAACGAAAGTAGGCAAAAGAGGAAAACATATGAACCGGCGATGGAGATGTAAAAAGAGATAATGGGGTAGCACAACAACAGGAAGGATGAGATGATGGAAGGTGGATGATTGGACAGCAGATGGGGAAAAACAGCAAAAGAGGAATAATTAGAGATGAAGAGAAAGAGAGAGACATGTCTACAGTCAATAACGTACTTCATTGTTCAAACAAAACATTTAAAAAATCAATAGCAACACAACTTGTTGTAGGACTCAGTAACTCTTTTTTATTGCAAAATGTAACAATTAATGTTAACAAGAGCTTTTACATTCATTAATACAAAGCTGATATCAACAAAAAAGGCATGGTGGCTGTTGTCAAGGCCGTTCATGACATGATCACTACAGCAACATTTTAGTTAAAGAGATATGTTTCTAAACTTATGAAATATAAAACTATAAAACTAGGTTCTGAAAGTGTCTAATTTACTTACATTCAGTTATATTCACTATTTCAGCTTAGAGTTACGACATGTGTTAGTTTACAGACTTTAATTTATGTGTCTAAAAACACACAGTAAAAGGTCCATTCACACTGTATCTACTTTTGATTTTGGTTTACTGAAACATATCTGACAAGTTTGCATCTATTGATTCAAATTCCCCAATTGCTGACTAATGTGATCATTGTTTTATCTATTCAAAAAGGACTTTGAATTAGAATTTAAGATTAGAAGTTTGTTTACAATGAATACAATGTCAGCCTTGAAATGGAATAGAATTCAAAGAATGGACTGCAGAACTAATAAGCATAAAGTAAATTAAAATTACATGCAAATTACACCTTGAAATCTCCAAATGTGAGAAAATACTTCATAGTGTTATAACAGCACAACATGTCTACTGCAATGAATTATGAAGGGGGGAAATAGGACACTGAATATATTTTCAGTGTAGAAACTTTAATACATATTTAAATTCATTAGAAACTGAAATGACTAAAAAAATGAAAAGCACCAATATGACAAAATAAATCAAAGGTTGTGATAGATGACTGAATTTTAAGTTTGGAGAAATTAAACAGCAATTTATTCAAATTTAAAAAACAGTTTCCCAAATGCTTTTATTCTGATCTTACAGCTACTGAAAAGATATCATTTAATTCCTTACATTGACATTTCCTTTGGAGAAATGGGGAAAGAATTAAAAACTGAATGCATGTATAAAGAAATAAGCTTTGACTGATGAAACAGGCAGAAATGTGGGATTTTTCAAGAAATTTGCACTGCAAATTTCATGAGATCCTTTAGAAAATAAAAACATGTATTTTGTCTTTGGTGTGTTTGTGAAAACTTGAAGACCTCAAAAGTGAAGCCATGCATACAAAAGGGGCTCAAAGCTCAGGTGCTTCATTCCTTTTAAAAAAAGACCTTTTAGGACATTTGACATTCATGATGCCTACACCACTGCAAAATAAGGATAAACTCAAACATTAAAGCAAAATGCAGATTTCCTATTGAGTAATATTTGACTAAATTGATTTAGTCAAATAATTTATTTATTTATGTGTTAAATATGCTAAAAACAGGGCTTTACCAGTGACATAAATACATTAATACGAAAGACATTGCTAGATATTAAACCAACAGAAACATATCAGCACTAAATGAGCAGTCCACAGTTGTAGGAAGGTGCAAAGTGCATGCACTGTGTGAAAAAAGGCAGAAAGGTTCTCTAATAATACGAAAAAGCAAAATAAACAAACAGAAAACCAAACCAAAAAAATCGGTTCAAGCACTGATATGATCAGGTTATTCCAAGATCAATCAGAGTACATCCAACATGCTTTTATTCAGGCAACTCAGGCATTAACGATTCTGTCTCTCTCCTCCTTCCTTCTCCTCATCGTCCCATCTCACCTGCAGCCCCAGACGGACTCGTTTGGTGACTGCTGTTTCAGGAAATGTGGCCTGGACCATTGGCACCAGTTTACTTGTCAGCGAGCCTCCTTCTGGTCCGATTAGGTCGCTCTCTTGCTGGACTCGTGATACCACGGCAAAGTAAAGCGGGAAGTCGGTGGAGATGATGCGACGGATTCGCTTCTTTCCAAGCTCCTCTTGACTTTCTAGGTCTGAGGAGATAAAAGAGTGTTTAATGCTCAACCTGTGACACCGTCCAGTGACATGTTTGAGATACAGCATGACATAATTATACTCTTACCCTCGTCCATCCCATTCAGGATTGTTTCTAGCACCTCGTCACCGTAGCGATTGCGATGTTCTTTCCAGACTGAGCCGTTTTCGCTTCTCAGCACCACAAGCTCCCGGTCGCCACGGCCAAGAGCAGCGAAGTGGGGGATCTCCACAATCACCGGTCTGCCACACAACACATATCGATTCATACATAAACAAATGTTAAATATTTACAAAAAATATGTAGAATCACAGACAAGGCAAAAAGGGACATGTGTATATCTGTGCCAAGCTTGACATTCTACTATTGTAGGAATAATGGACCTAAACTGCTGTAATGTAATATAAAAATAAAAAACTTATTGCATAATTTGCTTAATATTAAACACACAGTGTTTGTAGATAATGCACTGAAAGTTTCACATTATCCACTAAGTATGATATGAGGTTCAATCACAGATTTTCAAGACAGTTCCTGTTGTGCATGAGCGTGTCTCGTTACAGTAATGTACATGTGGCAGGTGCAGACAATAACTTTCCTGAGCCAGTATTTCAAGTTTTAAAACTTTAACTTCAAACTCATTTTGGAGAACAGAATGAAGTCACAGGGAGTCAAACCAATAAGCAGAGGATGTGAGTATTGACGACTGTGTTACAGCAGGTGAGAAATGTGCAATTTGCCAATCCAAAAGTTTTATATTCAGTCAAGTACAATAACAAACTGAGCGTTCAATGTTTTTGTCTATTTAGAGAAAGCTAAAAATTATTGTGAATATTTATAATTTTTCCAGTTCCAGTTGCTTCCTCACCCAAGAAACTGCATGCTGGCCGGACCCAAGGAGATGATCCTGCTGGCCAGCCCCTCTCCCTCTACCAGCGGAGGGGGGCTGGTCAGCTTCTGCGGCTTCACCAGGCGGCAGGTGATGCGGGTGGGAGCCGCACAGGTCCGCGGAGGTATGATGACACGCAGACCATTATGCCTGCTGCCACGCATTGAGCCGCCTCGAGCATCTACCATAAAACTGACCAGGAACCTGTTATTGGACAAAGATTGGGACAGTTATCTTACAGATCAGATGATAAATGGAGATTAACTAAAATTAAGCACTGTCCTCTGCCGACCCTGTGTGTATGGGACTGGCGACCGGGCTGACATTGTCCGACGTCTCAGTCGCCGGGCTGCTGGGAATCAGTGAGTCTTCATCATATTCTTTGGGCAGTGGAAGTGGAGTGTGTTGCTACAACAGACAGAAAGACAATCTATTTGTGATATTCATGAAAGAACATTGTTCATATGACTCCAAAAATGCATTCCTTACACTATCATCTGTTCAATGTGGTATAGAGGGGACATCGATGACAGATTATGCCTCTGTGCTCATTTAAGTGCTATTATTACAGTCGGTATTGAGAGGATCAATCATTAACCTTCATAAGGCTGCTAACGAAGGATTTTCATTTACAATGTCATATTACAAAATGAGTGAAACTACAATGACTGCATCATGTTCCGTGCTGTCAAAGAAAAACCACCTAGAAGTAATTTAAGCAATTTTATAACTTTGAATCAAAACTCTGTTTAGATTAAGACAATTAAATGTTACACAACCCTTCATATTGTTATAATCACCCTAAGAACAACAAAAAGATTAGGTTAGCATGAAATTTCATTCTTGACCTTGGAAAAAGTAGTTTGACTAACAATCTCAGTAAGACACCTTTAACTCACGACTTATGAGCTTTTTCTTAAAACTTGTAACAACACTCATGGTCTTCATCAACAGATGAAATTGTACAAGTGCAGTGGCAACCCAGCATTTTCATTCCACTGATGAAAACCATGAGATGCAGTGAACTTTAAAAAAAAAAGACTAGTAAGTGGAACATGAGTAAAAGGGGCACTCCACAGAGAAATTCTAGCTTCAGTTTGGAGGTTGAAAATGTATAAGATATATTTCAAAAGTCCCTAGTTTGCAATACTGAGGATGTCAAATTTGAAACACGTTAATGTGAAGGATCCAGTATTTGGAGTTGATCAATGCTGGGGACTGAAAGTCAACTTATCTCAGCATCTGGTGCATCAATGTTGACCATTCTTTTTACATCTGTCTCTTTCAAGTCCCCCAAAGTGCTGGATTTCCCATGCTATCTCTTTATCTGCTTTTCAGTACAGTACCTGATCTATCACATGTTCTTTGAGGATGACTGTCTCTGGAGAGACTCTGGGGATCCTGGGAATGGCTGGTGAGTAATTCCTGTTATATGAAAGAAACAAAACACATGTCAGATTGAAGGAGTTTCTTTACATCTCCTCCCAAGTGCTCATCCCTGGTGTTTAGTGAGTGTCTATGGTGCATCCCCCTCTATCCATCCACCTATTAGGTTGTGGCTACCAGCCTGGTTCTCTCGCCTGTGTCCCAACCCAGCCCCCCTTACGCTGTGCCCAGCCCTCTCTCGTACTCCAGTGATTTCTTGGGAGAGAGGAAATCGTCATCATGGTCTTTCATGTCATCCATCTTCATGTACCTGGCCCCTTCTGTCCCCAAGAGCTCCTCTCCTTCAGAGAACAACATGCCAAAGAGAGCGAACAGACCGAGGTCAGGTTGGTGAAACAGCACAAGAGAAAGAGAAAGAAAAGAACACGATGGTTAACCAGAAGAGTTAGACAACATGATAACCAAGGATTCAGAAGATGGCTCTGTGATTTAGGGGTTAGACGGGTGAGATGAGACATTAGTGACACTTACACTCTTACTGATAATCCACGGCAAAAAATTAAATGCAGCCACATCTACAACAATTTGAAAAATAGGGCATGAAAACAGGACCAACACAGCAGATCACTGAAATTAACTGTAGTCTCAGGCTGCTGATCCAACACACAGATTCAGAACTCCTACACAATACTACATCAAAAAAAGAGAGGACACCTTTAAAAATGTAGTCTGGAGTTTCCCAACTACAGACAACAGCATATATAGGTGTGCACGATCTCTGGGGAGAGCGTGCATCAGCAAATTCTTGCTCCTAAAAATATTCTGTCTAGTGAATAAACAGATATTGAATCGGAAGGCGCAGAGGGTGATGTATGAGGAGAGATTTGCTGTAAAACATATAAATGCAAACACAGAGACAATCACACAACTACAACTCAAGCTGCTCTCTCTTGTACAGAATATCTTCATGTGCGCAGAGGTGGGTTTAGCTTACTTACCCCCCAAAACATGCAGCAATTTTCAAGAATCCCCCAGCAACAAAAGTGAGTCTTCCTTGCACGTATTAAATTGTAATCGTACCCACACAGCATGTGTGAGTGGGTGTCTGTAAGCACTTCAGAGCCAAAGTGATGGCGTAGGTGTCATTACTCTCTCTGAGTGCACTTCCCACATGTTCATATGAGGCAGCTCACGCTCTCGATATTCTCTGTTTTGTGTACCAGGCATGTGTGCCACGTTGTGTAGGCGAAAGTGATGCCATATTCAAGCATGTGCACGAGATCACATGCCAATATTATCTTACATTTACGGATGCGAGATGTGTCTTTAAGACGGCGACTCGGCTACTGTCTATATTTAGAGCAACGGCGACAATCCGTCAGGTGAATTATCAAAAGACTAAAAATATCGAGACATAATGTCCTCTGACATCATTGTCATCTTAATGTTTGAACTGTGAACTTGAGGCATTATAAGTCAAACCTGCAGTTTGTTTTTCTGGCTGTAGAAACAAGATGTGAGCTGTTGATATGTGAACTTGCTAGCAACAAGCTGCTAATTTACACAGATCCAGCAGTTACGTAGCAACATCATCCCCTTTTTTGTTACTTTTTCTGGCTACCAGATAAAAGTTTTGATCAAATATCCACTCCCCTCTTAGCTCTTTCTGCTCTCCACCAGTTCCTGAGGGAAATATCTTGCCTCTTCAGCTGCTGAATGCTATGTTACAAAGCTACAAGCTAGCTAATAGCTAATTTGTCTATCTACTGTTTGGTGCCATAAAGGTAGCACACAGTGACTTTTTTCAGCCTTTCATTGGTGGAATTCTATGAGAATGTTGAGAGGAAACTATAAAGTAAAATAGCAGGCAAGAGGCCAAAACAATTAGCTGAAAAGCTGCTATAAGCCTCTGTATGCTAACTGCAGAATCTGGTGATAAATCCCTGTGGGTTCATCACTACTACTGACTTCTATCAAATACAAGTTTTGAATATGTGATCCAGTACAAACATGTATTCCCCTTCAACAAACACAGTTCACAAGGCAGGAACACAAAACAGCTAAAAATGATGGCGACTGCATAATGGGTGACTAATGTGATTGTGATTCCAACTGGAATGTGGATTTTTGTGTTTAATTTTTCACACATGCACACACACACACACACACACACACACACACACACGTGTGTAAAAGTGATATGATTTTTGCTCAGGTCTTTGTCAATCAAGTATTTTCCTAAGGTCTCTAAAATATGATTTGTAGGCAATAGCATCTCTTTCTCAATGTTATATGTATGTTGAGACTTACTTCAATTGTTTTCAAAACAAGTGTGAACTTGCGATAGCAGAAACCAGCGGTCTACAACAAACTGTTGATGAGTTATAGAAGGGGGTGGGGCTGAAGTGTAGGAGAGGGGCAAACCATGACCAATTAATGTATGCTTGTGTGTGTGTTTTAAAAAGTTTAGTAATGTTACATGAATCTGTGAAGAACTTATACGCCTTTTTTTTTTCACAGGCCACTCCCATTGACCCACCCCCTTTTAGCCAATTGGCATTAAAACAAACACAAACCTTAAAATACAGACACAAACACACTTGACCTCCATGCCAAATTTCATCCTCATAGGGTGAAAACTATCGCCGCCAAAGAATGGGGAATTTTTGTGGACTGATCAACCAACCAACTGACGAACTGACAGACAGAGCGACCTACAGAGCTGCTGGTCGAAGCTAAAAATTGCAGCTCCCGCAATATCAATTACTGCAACTGGCCATATTCATTTCGATAACATTTTGATTGTAACTGTAAAAATAAGAACTGTGGTCCTACCATAGAGGAAAGAAGGCAACTAGAGAGTTAGAGAATGAGGGTGTCATTGAATGAACATGTAAAAGGTTACAGACATGTGCTATGGGTGCATGCCAATTACACCAGAGCCACCATCACAGTGAGCATCACTACAGCGGGAACAAGACTGAGAGAGAGAGGTAGGGAGACAAAGATGGTGAAAGTGAGCTTGAAATGGAGCCACACACTTTTTTACAACCACCTATGAATGTCGCACATAGGAAGAAAGAGACATTCATACCTAATGTTAGCTGTGCAATTCCTAAAAAAGGCGAAAAAAAGGGAATTGGGAAGAATGAGTATTTATGATACCAGTTCAAACATAATAAAATCATCCTTGAAAAGAGAATGTGATATTCAGAAAACATCATTACAGTCGATTGTTTTCTACATAAATAATTTAGGTGCTCTACCTTCATCCTCAGACACGTCTAGTATCTCATCCACTGTTTCTGGAAAACTCATGCGATGTTTCTCTGTGGTTGTCTGCAAGGCACAGAGAGATTAAAGTGTAAATAGTATTTCCATGTGATTATTTCGGCCACTTAATGCCAGTGCTGCATCCAGAGGGTAAAGCGTATTCCTAAACTTCTCACCATGGAAACCGTCTCCTCAGTGACGAGCTTTAGGACATCAATAACAGAGATGTAGCCCAACCTCTTGGCGATGGCCAGAGCTGAAGTGCCATTCTAACAGACAGACAGAAGCAGATTGGATCAGATCTCTAAAGATTGAATTTTATGGATCATTTTAAGAAAGATGGTATGTTCATGCTCACCGTTGTTGTCTCGTTGGGCTGAGCTCCATGTTTCAGCAACAATGTTACAATGTCTGTGTGTCCCTGCTGGGCTGCCTGGTGCAGAGGAGTGTAACCAAGCTGCAGGACAGACAAAGACTACAATATTAAATCCATTTCGACACCAATATACATCTAAATAACATTTGTGTCTTTGAATTATGGTCACTTTCACGCAAGTTTTTACAAAAATGTGTTTATTAAACTACAATGCATGTAAGTAGAGTTCCTTCAGATCCCTTATATTTCTGGCAGAGGCACAGCACAACAAGCTGACTGCATCAATAATATTACCAGTGCAATAGACAAGAGTAATTTGAGAACAGCAGAAACAATAAGTTGAAGAAGAGAAAATAAATCAGCAACAATTAAAATAATTTTCTCAACTGTTTAAGTCATTTCTATTTAAAGCCAAAAAAACCAACTCAAAAATAAATAAAAAAATCTACATTTTCAAGCTAATGTCAATAGTTGCTGTTTTTCAGTCCTCGATAATAATAAACTAAATATTTTTGTAACGTGTGAGCTTGGGCTCTGGGACCTTGCGAGGGAAATTTTTACTGTGTTGTACTTTTTGTAGTTTTATCTCAAACCAAAGGGAGGCACTCACCCTGGTTTTGCTGTTGACATTGGCCTGTTGCTGCAGGAGGAACTTCACCATCTTGATGTTGCCATAGTGACATGCGACATGGAGAGGGGTGTAACCCATCTGACAGCGAGAGAGAAATAGTCTTAATCACAACATCACTTCAAGTGTCATGATGACCTTTTAATTTGACTACTCTATGTAGATTTGATCCTATTTAGGATTGAATGGTTCATGAATATCACATAAGCTAATGGTTCACATCCACACAGTGGAATCATTTTGAGAACAGAGCAGCGATAAAAACTGCATTTAGGCAGCAATTATGGAAGAAACTGAGGAGATAACAACAGTAAAAACAATAATAACACTTTGACATTATAATAAATTCTAGAATAAGATCCCCAAAACAATTGCTACCTCCAATAAAAAGTCTGCAATGCTCAAATCTTGTCAGGACTGTCAAAAAATTGTAAATTCAACACTTTGGTCATTCTTCAGACTAAAACCTTACCATCATTTGTCTTTATTAGATCAAATCTATGTCAAATCACTGCTGTAGAGTTACTCTAAGCTCTGGAAGTCTCAGAGATCTGAACCCCTTTAGGGTCAGCCATGTATTGATGGTAACATAACCCTGTGCTATGAGATCATCAGGCTATTTATGCCACATCACTTAGACACTGTCAGCTTTGGCTCCAAGTGAATGGCACTAGTGGTTTCTACTCTGATAAGTCTGTGATAACCCTCCAACAGCTCAAGGTGAAGCTCTCTAAACTTGCCCAGCTTCAACTGAGGGTTTGCCATGAGCCTGTAGAGCTCTTACCCGCGTGGCAGCATAGACTGAAGCCCCTTGCTTAACCAAAATATCTGCGATGCCAACATGCCCCTCTTGTGCCACCAGATGCAGAGGGGTTAATCCACTCTGAGGGCAAACAAATCAGAAGACACGGGTCAAATATATCAGAAGAGGAACAAACCCAGCCCAAAAATGATTTTCAATAAAAAAGACGCAGTTACAGACAATTATTTTTTTTTTTTTCGTTTCTTGCCTTGTTTCCGAGGTTGACGTTGGCCTGTTTGGAGATGAGCAGAGACACCATGTCGGGTCTTCCTTCCTGCGAGGCCAGGTGGAGAGGTGTGACTCCCTGCAGTGACTCAGCATTGGCTGAAGCTCCATACTGCAGCAGGCTGTTAGCCACCTCCACCTGGTTCTGCTTGGATGCTATGTGGAGGGCAGTGTAGCCATTCTATAGCACAAACATGAGTTGAGGTTAGAAAATAATATGAATGATACAGCATGAATTCTGTCTGTATCTATTTTTAGTTACCCTGGCTGCACTGTGTGGCGACCCTCCTTTGCTGACAAGCAAGTTAACAACATCCAGGTTGTTGTGATGGACAGCAACATGCAGCGGAGTCAGACCATTCTGCAAAAACACAATCAAATGTTCCTCAGACTGTTGTAGAGTCAATTAATCTCAATTAATCTTTTGTTTCCACACAGTCGGGACCTTTATGTTCTTCTTACCTTCCCAGCAGCATTGGGGTTGGCTCCTCTCTCCAGCAACAGCTCTGCTACATCCACCTTTCCGTACTTTGAAGCCACATGGAGAGGAGTGAAGCCTTTCTACAAAGCACCAACGAGGAAGTGGAAACAATGTCAAGTTGGGGAACAAAGATATTTGGGCTAAAACGTTTGTGACAGACAAAAGTTGCAGCAAAACGCAGCAGAAATTAAGCAGCCAGCCTTACCTTGGTCATCTTGGTCTGCTGAGCATCCATGTCGAGCAGGATGCGCACGGTTTGCACATGACCTTCCCGGGCAGCGATGTGTAGGGGTGTGTGGCCTGCTGTGGTTGTGGAGTTGGGGTTGGCTTTGTGATCCAGTAGCAGCTTCACTAGCTCTTTGTGGCCCATTCGAGCAGCACAATGCAGAGGAGTTTGGTCGTCCTGGCCAAGAGGGGAGAGTGATCATCGTAAATGAGGTTCTGGATGAAACTCCAGCAGTAAAATAGCTTTTCTCATGACCTAATCATTCTGTTTCTACTTATCAGCTTCCCCACAATTATCTCCACTTTGAAAAAAACAGTGAAAAAGCTATTGTTACCAGGAGGACTTTAGCATGTAGATACCAAGCTCTGTTTGCTGTCCATATTTCTGTTATCGCTTTGTGTTTTTATCTCTTTGTATGACTTTTTTTTAAATTAAATCCTGTATGATGTTTTTATTTCCTCTGTGAAGCACTTGTGACTTGCTCTGTGCAAGGTGCTACATAAATAAATGTTACTTACTTACTTACTTGTTACTTAACTGCCTTGAATTTATTGCTGAACTTTCTAAATGAACACTTAAATACATCACATAAAGATGCTTTTCAAACAATCCAATTTTTGTCTTCACTGAGGGATCTTGAGTGGATTTTGCATTGTGTGTGTCTCTACCTTAGCCTTTGCATCCACTGGCGCTGTGTTCTGCAGTAAAAACTCTGCCACCTCATAGTGTCCGGCCCGGGATGCCATATGTAGAGGAGTCTCAACTTTCTACTCGCACACAAAAGCAAACCACACATCCAGATTTAGATTCTGTGACAACACAAGAAGTCCAGAGGTGACTTGGTTATGTGCTGTTGCGGAAGATTCAGAGGAAACTCACCACATTGGAGGCGCTGGGGGAAGCTCCTTTCTGCAGCAGGATCTTCACAATGTTGAGATGACCCATAAATGATGCCACATGCAAGGGGGTCAGGCCAGACTGTTCAGAAGAGGACACAAACATTACAAACATATTTAATTTAAGGGTGAATTGACAACCCTCTGTCCTGTCTCCTCACCTCAGTCACAGCTTCTAATGATGCAGAGTGTTTGAGCAGGAGATCCATCACACGCATGTGGTTCTTTTTGCAGGCAATATGCAAAGGAGTGAAGCCATTCTGCAGAATACAAACAAAAAAGAAAAAGAAACAAAATTGTCACTACAGGACTAAAAACTTTAAAGATGCATTGGTATTCGTGTCAGTGTTTGCTTGTCACTGACCAGTGCCCTAGAGTTGGGCTTGGCCCCTTTGTCCAGCAGCACTTTGGCCATGCGGTGGTGGCCGCAGTGTGCCGCCACATGCAGAGGGGTGAGGTGGTCCAATGTGATGTCATCAATCTCCGCGTTGTACTGCAGAAGCTGCTTGACGCAGTCCATGTGGTCCCCCTGAGCTGCCATGTGGATTGGGGACAGGCCATTCTACAAAACAAAGACCGTGTTGACTCTCTCAGCTCTTGCAAAAAAACAGCAAATTGTTTTGTGGTGGAAATAAACAAGCAGAGCAAGAAGCCGCAGCAAGAAAATCTACGCTTGTGTTTGGCCAATGGATCAATGTTTCACCATGATTTACTTAAAACAATCCACTGATTTGCATTCATTCCAAAACCAGATGCTGTTCAGTTCATTTTTAAGAGCAGTGAAAACTTTTCTTCACTAGCATCTAGATGGATTACCTTGGTCTTTGCCTGGATGGGGGCTCCATGGTCCAGCAGGATCTCTATAATCCTGACATGACCATTTCTGGCTGCACAGTGCAGAGGAGTCAGCTCATCCTGGAGAAAGAGAGGATTGTTAATGGTTTAGTTAATGATGCATCAAATTAGAAACAGTGAGGGAATCAAAGATTTAGTGAAATGACAGGAAGGTTGTGTGCTGCACCTTGGTCTTGGCATCAATCTGAGCCCCTCTGTCCAGCAGGAGCCGGACCATAATCACATTCCCCCGTCTGGATGCGATGTGCAGCGGAGTGATACCATTCTGCAGAGAGAAACAGATGCACTAAGACAGGCAAACACGAGGAGAACAGACCCCAAGGACAGATATTAACCTACCAACAACATTAGTTATTCCTACCTTTGGGGTAAAGTTGACATTGGCTCCTCTATTGAGCAGCAGTTGAGCTACGTTCAAGTTTTCGTAATGTGCAGCAATGTGGAGGGGCGTGAATCCAGTCTGCAGTGACACATCAGTGTGAATATGTGCCACTTTCGTTAACTTTGAATTTTAGAAAACAAGGAGCTGCTCAATAATATCTGCATCCATCCATGCAAACACACGCATACCTTGCTGAGTACATCAGGATTGGGGTCGTTCTGCAGAAGCACTGCAGCTGTGCGTGTGTCGTCGTTGCGTGCAGCAATGTGCAACGCAGGGAGGCGGACCTTCCCCTTGGTGCCATAGTTGATGAGCAGGGCTACGACGTTCTCATGTCCCTGCTGAAGAGCCACGGCGAGAGGAGTAAATCCATCCTGCAACACACAGTAGAGAGTTAGAAGACTTGTTGACCCATGGAGAGAAAAAGAGAGAGATGTGAGAGAAGAGGCTCATGAAAGCGAAACAGAATGGAAACACAGCGAGTTTGCATCAGCAAGGATGGGATCGAGTAATTTGGGAGTTGCTGCTTAACAAACTTCTCTCAGATCCTCGGTACCTCGGTTGGAATGCTCTGATTGGCTCCGTTCTCCAGAAGAAACTTCACAACCTCTAGATGGTTTTCTTGTGCAGCCATGTAGAGCGGAGTGAAACCCTTCTGTCTCAGAAAGACGCACACACACGCACACACACAGCAGCAGAGGAGACACAAGCACAGCAATAGAGAGATAGGAAGACAGTCACAGATGCACGCACAAGGATGTACACAAAGAGGAAACAGCAACACAGAAATATAGGAACAAAGACACATGTTAACAGATGGAATTGCAATAGATACTACAATGGTTTCACAGTAAAGCAGACGTTGTGCGACCTGTGATCACCCCTGTGAGAGCAGCTCAGAGTCTCACCTGGGACTGAGCATTGACATTGGCCCCGTAGTTAACCAGCTCTGTGACCACCTGCTCCTGCCCTGCCAGGGCTGCAATATGCAGGGCCGTGTTCCCTTTCTGTTGAAACACAGATACGCAAGAGCAGAAGAACACAGTCATAAAGAGCACTCGCAAGGATTATAGGTGAAACTACAAATTTATGTTCAAAGTGCATGTGGCATTCAGATCTTACATGTTGTAATTTGACATTACAAAGATCTTGATGAGTAGTGCTTTATTTACATGTGACCTTTTTAAACTGGTCAAAATGACCAGAAAAAAAGTGAGGTTGAGTATCATTTAAATTTATTTTTTGTATTCTTCTTTTGGCAGCAACACTTAAGTTAGGATTTAAATCAGGCACTATCTAAGAACAAGTAAAGATATGTAAAAATTGGAGTAAGCATTACATGCGGACTTGAAGA
The DNA here is from genome assembly GCA_029783665.1 of Naso thynnoides. Classification (NCBI taxonomy): domain Eukaryota; kingdom Metazoa; phylum Chordata; class Actinopteri; order Acanthuriformes; family Acanthuridae; genus Naso; species Naso thynnoides. The sequence continues at coordinate 4,956,453 of JAQLOL010000022.1, read as the reverse complement.
GGTTTTGCATCTGGTTGCTCCAAAAATTGAGGTTTGCTATCCAGCCACAATAAAAAAAAATAATGGTGTTTTGATGTGGCAAATGTGGAGAAAAAGTCAAAAATTTGGAAAAATAAATTGATTTGCTTGCTTGCAGAGGATTAGATGAGAAGATTAAAGCTGGGTTTGGCAACTTTGGAGTAAAAAGCAAAAGAGCAGTTTCAGCAGAGATTTTGAACACAAATGTCACCATCCCTCCCTACTTGTCTCCTCTCAGATCCCTCCTCCCAGAGCCCATCTGTCTGAATAAAACTTGTGTGTGTTCATGTGAATTCGTCATAGTAGGGGTAAATGAAGACTGGCGTTCTTCTCGTCGTATATTCAGGTGTCGACATCGGAGGAACTGAGAGTAAAGAAGTTGATCTAGGTGATGCTGGAGTTTCGTTGTCAGCCATTTTTTCAAACTGCTTGTGAACGCTTGTGAAACTGAGGAAGCAACACACCCCTCAACCAACCAGAGCAAAGAGGCCGAGAGTAAGTCTTATTTGTAAAAGCTTACAGAAGCGGGAGAATTTTCAGACCACCCCAAATATAGAGGGCGTAATGCCACTCTCATGTTTGTACACTACATATGGAGCTAACAGCTTAGCTTAGCACAAAGACTGAAAACAGAGGGAACAACAAGCTTTGGCCAGTCAAAAGGTAATAAAATCCATCGACCAGCAAATCTAAAATTTACTGAATACTATGTTCTGTAAACATTCACATTGTGGTTTTTACGGGGAATTTTACCTTTGTGGTGGTCTCCAGCACAATTCCATTGTGGAGTAGCTCCAGCACCATTTTGACGTGGCCTTCTTTCGAGGCCAGATGCAGCCCGTTGAGCCCATTCTGAGTGAGAGAGCAGAGCAGAGCTCATACTGAAGGGTCCTAAAACACACTGAAATATCTCCAAATGTGGAAGTAATAACCACACATATACACACAAACACGTAGCCCATGCCAACTGAAACAACTGTTTGTTGTTGTTTTTTTTTTGTTTTTTTTTATCACAGTCACTAAAGCATTCACACACTGAAGCAGGCAAAATACTTACAATGAACACCACACATGCAGAACTCTCAGAGGGGTCATTAGCAAAAACAATGTCTACAGGGATGAAAATCAGGGTGTGAACATTTTCATTCGATTAATGATGGTGAGAGGAGGAGGAGGAGGACGGGAGGGGGATGGCAGGCCGCTGGTCTCGTGGCTGGGAAGAATACGAGCCGTGTGGGATAGGTCTGACCTCACACAGCCTTCCTTCAGCCGCACAGGACATGTGAGGTTGGACCTTTCCCACACCACTGATATTATTCCTCTGAGTGGGGAGACCACAGCACACCATCACTCTACTGCAGACAGAGGAGAGAGGGAGCGAAGGGGAGGGGAGGAGAGGGAGGCAAGAGATGAGGGAAAACGAGAAATTAAAAAATAAGCGAGTCGCGTTAGAAAACAGAACACGGACAGGAGAAGAGAGGGTCGTGAGGCAGATGTTAGGTTGAGAGTGATAACGGGGAAACACAATAAGGGGAGGGGCAGGAGTGAAGCAGCATCCTGTGTGTGTGGCAGACGGATCCACTCAGACAAGGACACACAACTGCCGCAGTCAAGCCTCCACCTCCCTTTAGACTATACAGACAGCATCAGGACAACAGGCACACATTCAGGACAACAGCGGTTCAAGTGAGAATTCACAACTTTTCACTTTGTATCACTTTTAGAATTTGAAAGATAAGTAAACAGTCCCATTAATCTACGATACTGCAGAGATCCACTTAAAATCCATGTTAATAATAAATATAAGAGGCTATTTATTAGTTCACCTTGCTTATGTGTTGATTTTTATAAAATTCCTAACTTTGCTGCCTTCAGGTGATGATAAAACAAGACAGTGTAGTTAGAATATAAGATGCAGTTACAGCAGACTGCACCAATTTCCACAAGAAAGTTTTTCATAAGCAATAAACTACCAGACTGATTCAAAGATGCTGTATTTCCATAGAAAATCCAAATATAAGTGTTAAACTACAAGGCAATATGTGTGCAAAGATCAGTGTCACCCAACTCAAGTGAAGACAATATTGCTGCAGATTATCACTTCAACTCAAACACAATTGACACCAAAGAGTGAAAATAACACAATTTCATATGATGAATGTCAACATCATCAATGAAATAAAATGACGTCATTAAGGAGAAGTCACACTGGAAGTCAAAAACTTTCTGCTGTCAGACTGATATTTCTGCATGTAGTTTTATTTTTGTTCCATAAGGTGTCTCCCTTTATTATTGTGAAGAAGTTTGCCAGAAATGGCCACTGTACAGTGTCACCTCACATGAATAAATCTGTTGTTATGTGGGTTCTGTTATGAGGCCTTTGAATGAGCCTCATAGAAGTCCTGACAGAAGCATTACCAGCAATAATAACAAAATGTTGAGGACAGCAGAAGTGAATGGAAGGGAAGCCATGACTAAGTTAGATTAATGAGCCAGAGGAATCTCTCTCTCAAACACACACACACACACACACACACACACACACACACACACACACACACACACACACACACACACA
>JAQLOL010000022.1:4920930-4953757 GCA_029783665.1 Naso thynnoides | reverse complement strand
TCTCTCTCTCTCACACACACACACACACACACACACACACACACACACACACACACACACACACACACACACACACTCTTCTGGCCAAGTTTCATGGCCTGAGGGCAGTGGTGCTAGCTCACTAATGCTGCCTCTTCCTGGACACTCTGGGAACAACCGTCAGAGTAAAGGAGGCAGGATGGAAGAGACCGGGCTGAGGAGAAGCCCCTGCCCCATTTATCCCCTCCCTGGAGACCCTGGAAACTCTACCGGCACCTACAGTCACTGATTAAGTCTACCTGAGCATGCTCATACAGTAAAGTGCATGACTGAGTGCACGGGCAAGGGGAAGGAAGGAAGCATAACAGCACAGTCTGACAGATCATGCACACTAGACACTTAAAACACACAGATAACAGTTTTCGAGGTTGGGTGATACGGTCAAAATCTACCATCATGTATGTAACTTTATTTCACGGTAACGGTATCACAGTACAGTAACTGCTCTGTTAATTCAGTCAAGAGATGGTTTAAAATAACTATGCTGAGTTAGATTTTCTAAATGCAAACCATGTCCACACAACAGAAGTTGTACATCTTTTAGTAACAAGTTCACTCTCTTCCTCCATGTTTGTTTTTTGTCACTCTCTTCTTCTGCGGAGTTTGGCAGCCAGCTTGAGTTGTGTTACTACAACCAATTTGCTGCCCACATAACATTACCATCACAAGGCAGCTGGATATGTGAGAATCCCAAATGAAAGCACTCATTTGCTGAATATCCTGCCTTAAATGTATAGCAGAGGAGTTTTATGGATCCCACTGCTTTCTTTTACACCCCTTTGGCTTGCCATACTTTGCCTCTGATTGGTTTACTGTTATATGATCCTCACTAATCTCAGTCTTCATGCCTAAATCTAACCAACCAAACCAATGAAGACAACCAGTCAGAGGCAGAGGAGGGCAGGTCTCAGCGGGAAATTTAGTGGGATCTACATTAGAACTGTTTTGTAATATATCATCATATTGTCCAACCCTGATGGTAAACATGGTTTGTGAAAATTATAGGATGACTGTAGAAGTGCGGCAGGTCACTTTTCTGTTTGGAAATGAAAACCAGTTAATTACTTCACTGACTGTACAGGCCATCTACAAAATTGTACTTTGTTTCCCATTCATACATTGCTGTTTTTTCTGAATGAGAGGTGGGCAGTCCATCCATCTTCCGAATTTTAATTTAATAAGTAAGAAAGTGGACAGGACGACAGAAGACTGAACCCTGGCAGGATTCAACTGTTGGCTATCAGCAGCACATGAATACTCATATATACTCAAGTATTTCTGTTTCTCTTCTTGGCAGAAGGTACAACTGAAGACCAGTTTTGCAGATAAGCAAAACTGCCTGGTGTGAATAAAAAGCCAAGAATGGTATAAATAAAAATCAGTGGCTTCCAGTTAGATGATCTTGCCAGCCGGAAGCTACGGCTTCAACCTATCTGGGGAATGTGCAGCTCTCTCACCTGATTGGCTGTATTTATATCGATGCCATTTTTTATATGTTCCAGGGCCTTGTCCAGGTTGCCAGAACGGGCCGCTCGGAGAAAACTGTTGCCAGCATCTGCCTGCAAATGGAGCAGAGAGAGGGAAAGAGGAGGGGGGATGAGGGGTATAAGAGAAAGTGACAGACACATAAAGTAGAGGAGCAGAGAGGGAAAATGGAGAGGAGATAGAGCTTGGTTAATATTTCTTTAGAGGCGTTTAAAGGACCGAAACCTTTCAGAAGCAATCCATCAGTTTTTCTCTCATGTCACTCTCCGCCCTTGAGATTTTGGACAGTGCAGTTTGGAAATCTGCCGCTACACTTTAAATGTGTGTGGCGGGCACACTGGTGACGTGGTGGAGTTCACAATGCCCCCCTCTGATTTGTCCATAAGTCTTTTCACTGCTCTGTACTAAGGTGATAAGGCGAGTGAGATAATACCGACAGCCACTGGAGTGTCTGCAGAGCCCAGCAGACTGTTGTCTCTTTGTCTGGACTCTGAGTGTGTGTGTGTGTGTGTGTGTGTGTGTGAATGAAAGAGAGACAAAGAGACACAAGGTGAATGGGGAAAGGAGAGAGAGTTTGGTGAGTTCTGGCTCACGGGCCGGCACATGGCACGTCTAGTGTTTTTGTCTGTGTTTTGTTTGTGTCTGAGGGCTTCGTGCCTCTCCCAGGCAGGCAGGGGTGCTGCTGAAACAGGATCACTCATGCGGCACGGGGGAGAGCGAGGGAGAGGTGAGGAGAGGATAGGAGAGGAGGAGAAGCAGGAGCAGCTGAGGGAGAACCACAGGGAGAAACTCGACTGCGGCAAACCCTGCACTTTTTCATTTCATTTACATAATCTCCTCTTTTCCCCATCGCCTCCCTCCATCTGACCAGCTATCTCAACGTGCTGGTCAGAAAAAACAATCAGCCACCCAACCTTCCCATGTGTGCTTTCACACTAACGCACAGAAGAAATTCCTTTATAATCCTCACAATTTTCTGATGCAAGTGCCACCATTACACACACCAAACAAACTGCTGTCCTCAACTTCATAACACACTGCTTTAAGCTGTGTTTTCTATTGTCGTGACAGGATTGTTGGTCCTCTTTTGACAGCAAGGGAGTAAAAAAGAGAAAGGAGCCACATGCCTGAAGTAGAGGCATAGCAACAAATGACACAACACACCCTCAGCATGACACCAGTGGCACAGCGCAGTGCAAAGAGAGAGGTCACTTGAAAGAAAAAGGAAGGGGCGATGGCAGGGAGATCGAAAACTTTGAAAAGAATGAGTTTTCTTCCAGCTGATCGAAGAAGCAAAACATTATCAGACAGTCTGTTTGATAATTCTTGTTCCTTATTTCTGCTTCAGAGATGAATTTGTAGTTTAGCAAAATGTCTTCTCCTCACACAACATGCAGCTTCCTGCGTGTAGAGTAATAAATCCTGAGCTCTTGTGTGAGAGCACTGACTCATGTGGAGCACCACTTGCCTCTGAGTCATTGTAATTATCTCCATAAGATGCTTTTGTTTTTAGCTTTTGCTCACAGACAAGCAAGAGGCTACTACTCTGCAGCACAAAGCCTCTGAGTCACACTCACACACATGCTGGCAGGCTAAACAGTAATTAGACATTCCCACAAACGCGCACACACAAACCAAAACAACACATTGGGCTTCTGTAAAGCAAAAATTGATTTATAAAGCCACTACATCATTTTTGGATAACTACTTTAACATGATCCTGTAAAAAAGATATAAACATATAAATGAGAACTACAGCCTAACTGGAAATTCTTTAGTTTGGTCTGTTCTGTCTCAGTTACGAGTTTTATTTACTCACAGTTGCCAAGCTGTCTTGGTAAGCCATGTCCCCCCCTCACACACAGACTCTCTTATTCACTTTGAAGAAGATCAGAAACCCACAAACTTCCTCCCTTTTAGACTGCTGCACAGCAACTAACTGACCCCAGGACACCTCCCATGCTTGTACAGATTCACACACACACACACACACACACACACACACACACACCTGTCACAGGAGTTATGATCACCATACTGAGATATATCATCCCAAAACAGCAATGAAATGAATCTTAGTGAATGTCATAGTGCTGTGTTGTGTTGTAGGTTCAGTAATTCCAAAGCAGTGTTATTTGGGTTAAAAAGCTACTAAATCCAACACAGTACAAGGCTCCCTGTTGCATGCCTGGCCAAGCGCATGTGTTAGAGTTCCTCCAGCTTGAAAGATGAATCCTGCCTCCCTGTCTTAGAAGTATCGAGCAACGATAAAGAAGACCTGGATTATACCACACCAAGCTGTTGAGATTTTTGAATGGACTTTTTTAGATGCTTTTGATGTTTTGAAACTGTACCTCCATAGACTGCCAGCAAAAGCAGCGAAAGCGAGTGGCTCGCATTTTTGGAAAGCATCTGTTTATTGTGGAATAATACTGAAGGAAAAAAAAAATGTTATATTGAGTAATTAATACACATGAAATCAGTTTTGTGGTGAAATGTCACTTTAAAAATGAGACACAATGTAAAAAGTTTAAAAAATTAGATAAGAATTTTCTGGAGTCAAGCTATTTGAAGATGATCAAATCAATGGTAACTATGTTATATGCTCATCTAACATAAATGTAGTTGAGTCTAATAAATGCATAGTGACTGTCTAACGTAGAGGGATTGTACCCTGTTTTATTGTCTCTTTGTGTACATGTACATACTTTCTTTTACATGAAATGTTTGCAGACTGTCATGGCGACACAAGAAACATCCTTTCATCACAAGTCGGAGCAAATACAGCTGATGCAAAGACACACAGAGCTAACACAATATACATGGTCCCACAGTGAACGGTGGCATGGTAACACCATGGTGAACCCTGACTGAGGCCCCTCTGCTGGCTTCCCACCCCACCCACTGGACTCAGTTCACTTCCCCCCAAAACAAGCTTGGTGAAGTTCACAAGACTTCAGAGACTCACGCCAGAATCTCTGAGAGGCTCAAGCACGATGCCACTGGTTACATCACATTTACTTTCCCTGCGGTCAGTCCTGCATTTTTATGTTTGTGTGTATCTGCTTGCGTCAAGAAGTGAGTGTGTGGCGTGGTGAGATAAGGATGCAGGGGAACCACACCCATCCACTAACTCAGACATAAACAGGTGCAGCGGACATATCACATTCTAAAAAATGGTCTGTGGTAATTTCCTCTGCTGTATCTTGCCGGACTTCAGTGTGTTTGAGATGAATGTGTGTCTCTCTGATTATTCCTGTTGAGAACAGACAAGCTTTGGGCTCTCTGGCTGAGGAAAAACATGAGCGAGCACATTAATCAAACTGTTAGGTGCCACAGAAACAGACAATAACCTCCTCAGCAGCTCCACTTTTAACATTAGCAAGAGCAGCACACACTGTCATGCAATGTGTGTGCAACTGTCCCCCGGCTGAGGCAGAGCTCAGCTCCTCATAATGAAGCTCAAAATTACCAAGTCAAATTATTCCCCTATCTCATCACAGAAAATCCTCTGCCCTGAACTCCCCTCTCCTCGTCTTTATCTCCGCTTTTCTTTCCCGCTGCCGTCTTTCCCTTCTTCATCCCTTGCTTCTTATGTTTCTCTCTCTCTCTTCCCTCTCGCTTGCCTCCTCTGCTGGCGCTGCAGCAGACAGAATGACATCACCATACTCGCCAGTGGACTGCAGTGTTCGAAAGCTCAATGTATACGTACCGTATGTGTGTGCGCGTGCAAGAGCAGCCATGTCTGAGATCAACGTCCCATCGACGGCAGACTACACCTGAAGGGTCATCATTTTAACAAGAGACTGATTGCATGTGATGATTCTGGAAAATCAGACTGAACGTGTGTGTTTGCATGTATGAGTGTGTGTGAGAAAGAGAAAAAAGACAACATGGGGGATGAATGAGAAGGCATGAGAGCAGAAATTAGGCCGTGCCTGTCTGGAAACAGTTTTTATCTACGTAACTGTAAAGACGAGGATTTGAGAAACACTGTTTTGTCCCCACACTGAGCTTGAAAATCTCTGTTTTAACTTCTGCACGCGATCTTTCTCCAGCTGAATTCAATCTCTGTGCAAACTGTTCCCCTTCTGTGTCTCTGCAGTATTTGTATGCACACTGTTGCTGGATTACCTACAGATACTGTAGGGCTGTACTGCAATCACAGTAACACTGTTCGCATCTGCTTTTGTTGATTGAAAACAATATGCAAAACAATCTAGCTTTTAGCATTTAGCTATTTCTGTCATGCTGTGCTTTTTAAATAGACACATTTCAAAGGAATTTTATTGTGATTTTAGGTAAAGATGCTTCTTATAGTGACTCAAAGCTCAATGAATGGTGTCATAACATATGTGTAGACATTTTAAGTTATAACTACTATTATTATTTACCTATAGATCCAGCAGAAGTAGGCTTGTTGGCCACTTTTAGCTACTGTTTGTGACCCCTTAACATGAAGCAATATCTACTTTCAATGCCTGATTACAGGTTAAAGCTTAAGTTATTAATGTCAGATATAATCACTTCAATTAAAAAAAAGAGTTCTTCTCAGGGTGTTTCATTTGAAGGATTTTTTCAGGCCTGGAGCTGCACAAGTTTGAAGTATTTCACATGCAAGAAGAAGTTGCATCATTTTAAAATGGCCTATGTATACTTCTCTTTTCTAATCCCTACAATCAACTCTTAACCCATCAGATCTAAAACTGCACCTCTGCTTTAAGTATGTCATGTCCTTCCAGACAGTCTAGACAGGTTAGTCTACGTCTGAACAGGTCTCATTGCCACCGAGAAGCGAGCCAAGCCATTGCTAATGCAATCAGGAGACAAATCCTGGAGCCTTTCCACCGAATGTCAGCGGGAGAATTTCTCTGCCAAAATCCAGGGTCATTTCACTTTGATACGGAGCATTTATCTGCCTCAGGAAATCTCAGCATTTCTATTAAAAGTTAACATAAAGGAAACTGTATCCCTCTCTCTCTCTCTGTCTCACAAACACACACACACACACACACACACACACACACACACACACACACAAACAAACATGAATCTGCAGACACAGCACCAGGTGCAATCATAAATATTTTAGGAACAACTACAGCTGTTTGTACAGCCAGTAGAGAGGTGAAAATAAGGTACATGTGTATGTTCAACGTGTCAAAAGTGCTGCTTTCTTTGCAATGACAAGAAAACCAAACTCTCTCATTTTCTCCCTTCTGAACTTATATCATTCAATGTGTTTACAGAAAAGTAAGAGCACGATTGGACAGTTTCTCCGCATTTTAGGGGAATTCTGAGCAGTGGATATGGAAATCACTGCAGAGTGCTCAAACAGCTGTTTCATCATCCTTTTTCTGCTGACTTGCATTTGTTCTAGAAATTGATTTTTTTTTCCTCTTTGCGCTCTGCTCATTTTTTTTCTTAGGCCTTCATCTCGCCGGCTGCTTGAGGAGGTTGAGGTTGAGAGGTTTCCGGCTACAGAGAGATGTAGTAAATGCAGAGACAGTCAGACTGAGACCTGAGGGAGCGTTCAGATATGGACACATTTACAGGAAGCAAGCGAGCTGTTACATTCCCCTACTCAACGCTGTCTGTATGTAAATCTGACTGTCTGTCTGCTTCTGTTCCCTGAACGTAGCGAAGCGTCTTGTCCCATTTTTACTGTTTACTTTCTCACACTCCCAGCCTCCCCCTCTCTGCATCCCATCGCCTGTCCCTGCTGCACTCATTGATTGTCTCTTTATATCTTGCCCTGCTGCAGACTCTGCGCCTGAAGATGAGATTGTCATGGTTATTGTAATCTTTTGTGGATGGTGACAAAAAGGGTGAAAGCTATAGGGATGAGTTGCAGTTTGGAACCTATGGAGGACAGGATCAAGATATGGTAAACATCCTGTGTTTTACTGCACAGCAACAACAATAGTGCAGAACAGAATTGCTTGGACCGACCAAAAGAATATAATTAACTTAATCCAGAGGGGACTACATTATCATAAAAAAAGTTTTTAAATAAATCATATGTGATGGTATATCTGCATTGTAAACTGACTGATGCCCCAGTAATATTAGTATTAGTGTATTAGTTGTGGAGAGTGACTAAGTGGGCCTACATTTATTTAAGTGCTGCACTTCAATGAAATACTGATGGAATTGTACTTTATTAGTTTTTTTATTTTATGATACTTTACACGACTGCAACGCTATACTTCAGAGCGAAACATTTTACTCTACACTTCCTTTATGTGATATTGTATATTAACTACTTCATGACAAGCTACTTTTTAAAACTAAGATGTTGCCTATAAAACGTGATAAGTTTATAAAATGTTGTTTGTTGAAGGTTAAACTAACCAGTGGTATATAAAGTTGTCCAAATTAGCTCCATTTTGTCCACTTTAAAATTCTGTTTACAAGTGAAGGCATCAGAGATAACAGTACAGTTACTTTTGATACTTTAAGTACTTTGTGATACATCTGTTGCTATTTTTACTTAAGCTCAGGATGAAAATACATCTTCTATTACTGTTCATTGTTTTTCTCAGCTACATGAGAACGTTTCGGATGCCTTTATTCACCATATGACACTTCTTTCATTTGGACAGTTGGTCTGTTTAATTTCTCTTATCTTAGAGAGTAACTAAATGATGCAATGATGAAACAGTGCAGGCCATGAAAAAAGACACTTACTAACAGCTTTGTAAACTGACCTCAGTTCTTCGTCAGTAAGACATTAAACCATAAAAGGGCACATTTCTACAAGTTGCATCATCTACAGTGAAACCTCACAGCCTATTCTTGTTTGATCTCAGGTAAACTAAAAAAAATTGGTGCTTGTCCACTTCCAGGCAGCAGGGCCTTGCGAGTGTCGTGCCCTCTGCTGGCTCAGTAGATCAAATAGTCTATAGTCTCCAGTGAAGCCACAATGAAAGAATCCCTTTAATTGACCCACTAATCAGTTTACTGACCTCCAGTTTACTTACCACAGCTAATCCTGGTTGACATCCTACAATCTGAACATCAAACAGGGGAACAAACAGAGTCAAAAACAAGATTAAGAGAGAAAACAGGGCAGGTTACACGCCCACACATATACGCACTTACACTAATCTCAGATGCACATGCATCACAACTCTCACAGATACTTGGCTCCCTCCCATGCTGCTGTGGGAGGCTCAGTCTGATGAGTCTGATCAGGACATGTTATGTTTTGGTCTGCAGTGACTTGCCATTTGTTATTAACACTAATAATTCCCAAGAGCGTACATTAAAACCATAACAAATTAGCCTGTATTTTACAAGAGACCGAACACTTTGTTATTAAGCAGGATGGATGTTTACATCTTCACGACCTGCATTTCTTCTTCTTTTACTCTTTCTGTTTGACTTTACTACTGTCATTACTTGAGACAATGGGTCCATTCAGGATAGAAAAGAACAAGCAGTAAAAGCGGAGACAGGGCAAAGCCTCCAAAACAGTTTATGTAAAAGGACAGAGAACGTGAAGCGTAATAACCGAGCAGAGAGCAAAGGCAGAGAGGCATGTGCTGAATTAAAAAACAAAGCTTGAATCAAGAGGATGAAGAACAAAACATCAATATTCATGTGTAAAGATGAAAGAAATTGATTCAAAACTAGTAGAAAAGCCACTAACAGAGGTATTGGCACATTACTACCTGAAGTGAAAGAATAAAAACAGGGAGTGTTGGCAGGTGCATTACATCTAAGAAAAATACAACCAAGGATTTTATAAACAAAAGAAAACATTGGGAAAGGAACAACAATAAAATAAGAGCAGCAGAGAGGCGCACAGATAGAGAAAGATCATATGAAGGGACGAGAGAGAGTGACAGGAAAAGAAATGAAGTGAGAGCGCAGAAGAAGAGAGAGAGGTGAAAAGGAGACAGAGAGCGGCAGAGATGGTGGTACTCACTCCAAAAGTGACGGTCTTGACTGGCATGCCTGTTGGCCCTCCACGCTCGCTTTCTTACGTTTTCTGCTTCTCTCAAACACACAGCTGTCTTTTCTGTTGCCCCTGCAAGTGCCGCCGTACAGGGCACGCAGACCCCCTCACAACGTAAACACCAACTCACACACTCACACTCACGCCCCAACACACACACACACACACACACACACTTGAGTAAGCATAGTGGGTGGAGAGACTGGGGAGGGTGCGGGTGGGGGGCCCGGGGGTTTATCTCTGGAGGAATGCTGCCTGTATCTAAAGACACACATTTCACACGCAGCCAAAAACAAATGGGCGCACCACACTCTCACCGTGCATTTCCTGTTCATATCCTGGCTCATTTTGGCTACTTTCAACTTAACTTAATTTTTTTTTGTTTTTTGCCTCAAACTCCTTTTATGTTTTCCACTTCGTCTCCATCTTTCTCTCGCCCTTCTTCCATCCTCCATCACGCTCTCTGTTCTGCTCTCCACCTTTCAGGTTTTGTTGCACCCAAACACTTGGTCTCCCTTAACTTTATCCCTCCTTTCTCCTGTCCCTTCTTCCCCACATGTCACGCCCTTCTCTGTGTCTCCTGTATGTTTTGTGACAGCCAAACAATCTTTTATTTTCACGGACCAGTCGATACCAGAATAGCGTAGAGGTACTGTGGAGAAAGGGTGTGTTTTTTTCGGAGTGGGTCTGTTTCAGTCTGTGAGGTGACTTACAGTGACAAAGCGCCTGGCGGGGGGGTTGCTGCCACCGCCCCGTGACAATGGGCCAGACACACGGGGTGGGGGGGGAGAAGCGCGGAGGGGCCAGCCTCTCAAAAGGCCCTGCCTCTTTTAATAAAGCGTCCGTCATTCCCTGCTTGAAAAGGCCTCCTTTTCTCTCACTCTCCCCTCCTCTCTCCCTCTTCTGGCTAAATGCTGGGAAAAGCACATCGCTGCCAAAAGCATACAGAGAGATAAATGCTTGTAGGAGAGGAGAAGGAGGGGGCAATGTAGAGAGAAGGCAACGCACCACTCAGTGCCACTGGACCGTGACCTGGGCAAAAACATCACATGGGATTTCTCTCCTGGCCACAGTATTAAGTTTGGACAGTGACGAGATCTCCGCTGCCAAAGAATGTGGAGCAGGGGACTGCGGACACTAATGTCCATGAAGACATGACAAATTATCCTGTGGTCCTCCACAAACTCTTTCCTGACATAATTTTCCTCTCAGCCTGCAGAAAGAAACTGAACTCCTCTGGGGGAAAGAAAGACAACTTATCAGGTCCTCACTGATAAGACCTCCTTAAAGTGTGACAGAATCAAGTGAGTGGTGACAGAGGTTTTCTCCAGAGGTGTGTGTCAACTAACATGGATTTCTTTGTGCTATTTATTCTGAGCTTTTTGTTCAAACCTTTACTTAACCTAACTTTAATCCTCCAATGCACACATAAGGGACAAATAGATTTAAAAATTTTAAACAAAGTAAATTATTCAATTTATTATATATCTTCTATCATCTTTATCTATCTATTATCTATCATCATCTTTTTCTACCATTTTTAAATTCTGCAATAAAGGTATCCAACCCCAAACTATCAAAAGTGATATTTTCTTTGCTTTTTGATCTTTTTTTCCCCTCAGAAAATATTCAGGTGAGATGAGGTAAATGGGACAAAGGAAGTCCTCGGGCCTGCATGCAATGCAGGTTATGTGAGGATGCACAGTGGTGTACTATGCAAAACTCTTGCAGGGGCAGGACTCTCACTGAGTGTCACAGCGTGTGGCTCAGGGAGCTTGCAGGTCATTTTAAAGCATAAGCCACACTCCAGTTTTGTCAGAGGGTTGATTTAGGTTCGGGACAGACGTGCCCTCTGCTCCCTGTGTCGAGCCCCTCTTGTTGGCAGGATAAAGGGCTACAGCTGTCCACGTGTGTTGCTTGTGGTTTATTGCCCATGTCTTGATGTCTCAGGGAAAAGAGAGTTGGGCTGAAACAGTGGGGGAGGAATCAACATGAACACAGATAGTCTGTCAGCTGTCTTTCTTAAGCTTGTCACACCATTGGCCCTTGTCTGGCCTCTATTCTTATTGCCTCTCACACAGCATCCTGTGGACGAACAGCTATACGTTCATGGTTTAAAGGCATAGTTCAGGTTTTTTCTGAAGTGTGGTTGTATGAGGTATTTTTCCAGATGCAGTGTATTACCTACTGTAGATGGCAGTCAGCAAGCCTCCAGTTTTGAGAAGCAGACAGGCGCTCCAGTGCAAGAAGCAAAGTAACATATTACTTAGATGGGAGCAGCAGCAAAACACAAATCCACCAGACTCCTCTGACAAAAACTGAAGTTTTACTTCACAGAACACAGGAGCTGCTGTTCCTTTGGGAAATGCAAAGTGAACCTTAAAATCACCAAACTTACACAATTACAAAAACAAAGTACACCAATCATGGCAGCAGTAGACCAGTAACTCCGGTTTTCTGCAGGTTAAAATTATTGTTTTAGGTAAAAGAATATAGTGGCTTTAAAAACAGCAGCAACTCCAGTTTACTGTCGGAACAGGCTTTCCCATGGCAAAGGCAAGTGGTAAAAATATTTTAAATAAACATACAATAAAGCTAATGTTGATTTTTTAGGTAGCTAATGCTAGTTTTGCTGCTGAGCCCCTATCCACAGCTGTTTATGCTGAACTTCCTTCACAGGTACTTTTGTCCCCAAATCTAGTGGTAAAGATGCTAAATTGAACAACTGAATTAACTTTGACTCATGCTCCATTTCTAAGCATGCATGAAAGGCCCTTTCTAAAGCAACTGTTTGTACACTCTTGGACACCGTAGGAAAACGGCTGCGCAACATGACGACCTTGTGGGAAAGGACCAGCTTCCTCTGTAGATACAAAACGCTCGTTCTAAGCTAACATGAAGACTGAGATTCTTATTTTTAACTGATTATAAACGTATGAAAACATATTTATGGATATTAAATTTAATTTCCGTCAACGTCTACAGTTAGATCCCCACAGTTAGTCCTACACATTCTTTAAGAATAAAAAAAAACCACTGACATTGAGGAAGCACAGAAATCAGACAGACGGACAGAAATCACTCATCAGATATCTCCCTATCTGAGCTTGCTGCTTGTCCAATCTCAAGCTTCGATTCCTCACGCTTTGCTTGATGAACCCAACTGACAAAGATCTTGTGTGGGAAGCCAGCTAGGGATCACGTTTATTATGCTAAAATATTCATGCTGATAGGAAAACGTGTAGCTTTGGGTGCACTTTTGCCCTGCTGGTCAAGGTCCTCACTGCTCGATCAAAAGACCCACACAGGAAGTGGTAGCCAAGCAGCGCCTGGGACTGAACAAAGACGAATTTGAAGAGAGAAAGACCTCAGGAAGTTTTTTTGTGCGTTTTAATATACAAAACTATTCTAGAGAGCATTATTTCCAAAGATAACAGTAGTAGTGTTATGACTAAAAAATAAAATAGACTGTATGCTTCTAGTATTCTGGCTTGTACTATTTCAATTTGGCATAGCGGCCCTCTAGTGGCCGCCTGAGGCTCAGCAGTATCAGCGTGCAGCAGCTTCTGGGTTGGGTTGGGCTGATTACTGCAGCCCTGGCACAAAGCTTGCACTCAACCACACACACACAATCACACACAGACTTTCAACTCCTCATCCTGTGCTTCAGCTCCTCGTCACAAGCTACACTAAGCTTGCACAGCCTCTGAACTGACAGACGAGCGGTTTAAGTTGACATTAACCTCCGTGTGTTAAAACTACCTTCATTTGCTGAAAGATTACACATCACATGTCACAGCCCATGTACTGGCTCACTCCCATATTTACAAATTGTAATACATACAGAACATAAAGACATCTCCGCAAATGCATCTGTGCCTCAACGTGACTTACTGACCTGTGGAAGACAAAAACAGCAAGTTAGAAATACTCAGACAATGGAGGAGACCGGAAAAGATGAATGCAATAGAGAAGAATGACAGCAGCAATATGTCAGCAGGGGGCCGGGCTGCCATTAATCTTCATAAGCGCAGAGGTAGCGATGTGGAAATACAGAGTGAAGATGTGCAGGAGGAGGAGAAAGAGCATCACTGAGGGCAGAATCTGTCCCCACAACTCTCCATGTCGCCCGCTCTCACTGACAAAACGGACTTTATAATTTAAAACAAAGACTTTAAACCATCAGTCACCACTTGGCTCGAGTCAGAGTCAGAAAGGATCCGAGCAGCCAGACCTTAATTCAATCAGTCTGGTTAACAGACACAGAGTCGAAGTTCTCAGACTCTATTCAGACCTAATGTTCTTTCCCCAAACTACAGATACAAACTCCACCTGCCACTGTCGACATGACTTTATTAAAGTTGGACATAATGTAGTGCTATTACAAACCCCACAAGATTTTAAATGCACTCTGATGGAACGAAAAATGTCATCCTATTGTTTTACTGGGTACACACATTTATTCTCATCCATCTATGTCTACTTTTAATTCGATTATTATTTTTTAATTGCTTGCATTGAATGTGCTCACTTAATCCTCAAACCTAAAAGAAACAGTGGCAGCAATATTGGAAATATTTTCCCGCACAGAAACAGTGAGGGTAGCACTCCTTACTCCATATTAACATTTGCTTTACACTGAATTATTAAGCAAATCCCATGTCAGCGGAGAAATTAATGGAACTAAGCTATTTGGCTCTTTTACACTAAAATTATTAAACGATCACTGATGTGTGTAAGGAGGAACAGCACACAGCATAATGTACAATAGACGGAACCACTGAGACATCACACATTGTTTTGTGAAGTACCGTTCTGAAGCCTTGAGGTTGGCATTATGGTTCTTGATAACTTATTTTTGTTTGGGGCCAGAAGTGACCATATTTGGACATGAGGGTGGAGCTCTAGAGGACACGCACTGCTTACAATGACTTTGTGGTGTCTTGCAGGCAGCCAGAGCATGCTGTCACTCAAAGCAGTCACTCTCTTAATAATGTATGACTTTGAGTCTTAATATAACTAAAACAAGTGAGTCATACAGGAATTTCTCTGTCGCACAGCTGTCGTGAATGGGAAAGATTAGAAGTAAACGTGGTTATTTCAGAATTATTTTAATATGGAGGCAGCCTCAAGTGGCCATTTAAAGAACTGCAATTATTGGCACTTCCTGCTGGATTAATTTTGTAAGCCCTGGAGTTTGCTGCCTGGTTTGCAAAAAGCCATGTAGGTACTATTTGTACCGGCACTGTTTTTCCAAATATATTTCAGCAAAGCAAGCACCATTTAAGGCTGAGTCCTTTCAGCAGCAAGTTTGATTCCAGCATGGGCCCTTTGCTACATATGATCCCCTCTCCCTGTCTTTCCTGTCTCCTGCAGGCTGTCACTATCATAATCAGAGCAGAAATGCCCAAACAAAGAGCAGAAGTGATGAGAAAACAGGCTGCTGAAAGAAAAAACAGATGGAGAGAACAAGAGGTACACGGTACACAGCTCAAAGAAGGGAGGGTGTCTCGGCTTTGTGGTTACTATGATGAAACATAAATGCACCTGGGGAGCTTCACTGAACGTGTGCTGCAGTGGATGTATATACCGTCATTTGACAGAATAATGTCGTCTTCATCTGCACAGCTTTGCTGAGTCAGACCCTCCTGCGCTGCACACACCTTCCATCATTGTGTTATCTACACTGAAGCCACAGAGCAGCCGCCTGCAGCAAAAAGGTATTAACTTCAATGTATGGAAGCTTTGTCTACACACAAATAAATACAAATTTGATGTATCTGCCATAGACTGTTCCAGTTGAACAGTTTACATCTGCTTCCTCAGTGACCAGTGAGGAGCTGCCTGGCATTTTGAGATTGACGTGTTCAGAAATATTAAGCTATTAAGGGAGATGCTCTCATCAGTCGCGGCGTAGGCAGTCAAGAGTGAGATTATAGAACTGACGGCACTGACTGCCTAATGCTGCACTCACACACACAGATTCAGACACACACAAATTCACACACACACTCACGTACTCATCAACACACATTCACCTACAGTGCAGTACATGCAGGTGCATCATAACACACACGCTCACTCGCATTCAACGTATGTATGCAGCTCGGAGCAACCTTCCATATGCAGGCGAGCGGGCAGACTGGTCAGGCAGCGGTATACTCAAACTGAACAAGGTCGTGCAACTCGTTGTCCGACCATGTGGGGGGTACAAAGTGTTTTGAGCTTTCTTAAAATAATCAATATTGATATGTGTAAAAAATATTATTTGCATTGAACACTAGTAATTATATAGTAGCTGCATAATAGATCGACGGCGTTTACAAACAAACATCATTTGGGGTTTATTTGTATTGGGTGGCATGAAATTACACTTGGATTTTAAAAAAATAAAAATAAATATTAAAGATGGAAAAGAAGAACTGTGCTTGCCCTTTGAATTTACAAAGTAAAAGCATGGGTTACACTATTGTTCGAGGGTTATTTTTTAAAGAGACAATATCACGTCGAAGATGGCTTACTGTTAGATTTTTAAATGTAAACGCAAAATGCCTAATTTAACTACTGATAATCAGATCAAAATATAAAAATTCTATAATATTAAATCTACAAGAACATTTGTGTTTCCTTTTTTGGTTTGTGCAGGTTAAGTTTAGAAATGTCGAGCAGAAAGAAACTACCACTGTGCAGATCTGTCCTCCACATTGTTTGGTTACTTTTGAATGTCTTCATCCGCTGACAGATGACCAGGTCTTCCTTACTGCCTTTGCTGACTGTGTGAAAGAAAGACCGTCAAGTTTGTGGAGGACTTAATACTGTGAATATTTCTGTACTGACTGTATACACACAAATTCAGTGTTGGCAGAACAAAGTTCTCCATTGCAAAGGAGTTTCCTACAGCTTACAGACCTCCCGACCAGCATTTCTTTTGGAGTATACTTGCACCTTTACCATGCACTCTGCGCATTCACCTAAAACACATGCACATGCATGCATGCATGCACATTGATTGTCAGTTTCTCTCTCTCGTTCTTTCTCTTTTGGTGAAGTAAAAGAACACAAAAAATTAAACTAATGCTAACTACAGTGCTCAAGATCAGAGTAGAAAAAAAGCACAAATGGTGTGCTTTAAAAGGTGAACAAAAAACCCAACAGTTTTGTAAAAGTGAGCAAAAGAACACAAGTTACAAACACATGACTTAAAAATAAAAATGAAAAGCTGAATTTAAAAAAACTGACTGGAAGTGTAAATTAATTTTGAAATTAGGAAGGGTTACAAGGGGAAAAAAGGTTTTAACAGATTTTTAAATATTAAAAAGTCTCAACATGGCTTCCATAAATCCTTGAGTGTAACAAGCTAAACATGGATTACCTATATTATACATGTATGTATGTTTATGTTTGCAAATGTATGTACAGTATGTATGAATGTATTTACATACACATTTATATAATTAATATTTCATTTATTAATTCACTATTTTATTACCTCTATACATGCTATACTGTATATAGTATAATACATTCATTTCTTCCTTGTTTTTTCATAATTTCTGTTTTGCTTTAGCAACACATATTATGCTAATAGTCTATTATATTAAAAAGAAAATGAAAGTGAAATTGAGTGGTGGGAGCAATGTATCATCATGTTGCTTTGAGACAAAATAAGCATGTTTTCGCTCCTGGTGACCAAGTCACATTTGTTTATTTTTACTTGTACTAATCAGGAGTTTACAACCCAATGTAGTGAACCTGTTCTGTAGGTGTGGCCTGCTTTTTTTTGTTCAAAAGCCATTTAGTTTATAGTTACTTGGGATGGCTCCATTGAAAGTTGCCTTTGTAGGCCAGATTGTTCCCATGAGGTGTCTCACTGTTAGAAAAAGCCAGAAAAGATCAGTTCTTAATGGGTCAGCAAGATGAGGAGAATCCGGCTCTCCTGCCCTCTTCCTGAAGCTGGTGTCTGGCCAACTGAGACATTATTACACGACTTCTGCAGCAAAGCTTTCTCTCCCCTTAATCTAAATTCTGTGAAGCTGGTATCAATAACCCTGGGACAAAAATGAGAGTTACAATATTTGAATACGCCGCGGCCTTTCACATGTAAATTAAACTCTGCCCCCCTAGCCGAAACAAATTACAGCCAACTGCTGGTGGCTGGACATGAATGGGCTTCCAAATGTAGTCTGCATCTACAGTGGGCCGGGGAGCAGCTGGAAAAGACAAACTGAGACGGGGGAGAATTTATGTGACAGTGCAGAGTGTGACAGTTTGCTTTTTTTTCATATTGAGTCTGGCATGCAGCCGCACTGTGACGAATGGGGCTTGGCTCCCGGAGCATCTGTCTCGAAGGACTCACTGAGGTGTAATTAGAGCTGTAGGATGATAAGGGATATTTTCCAGACCCGCTAAACATTAATGGTGGCGAAAGGGACGGGGCCTTTACACAGACCTCTGACACCTCAGTATTCTGCGGGAGAGGCGGGGTGTCAATGAAGCGTTAGATTTTGGTGTAAAATAAATCAGCCCTCAGGGAAAGAGTCATGATTTGTGAGCTTTATGTCACCGAGCTGCTGACCGACCAATCTGCATGATTCAGCTACGCCAGCTGAGAGCAATAAAACTGAATAACATTGTTAGTTAGGTTGCTTTCCGCCATCGCTCTATCAGTTATGATAACACTGTTATCCAGGTTTGACTTGCAGAGATCCCTGAACACATTTTTCATTAAACTAGGGTAACCAATACAAGCAGTCAGACATTTAGGATGTAAACAAAGTCCCTGAATGAAAGTTAAAACATTTAAAAACAAAAAGAAAGGCTCACAGACAAATATTTAAACAACTGTCTGATGTTAACATTCATTATAGTTTACTGTGGATGTATTCTCTGAGCCGAACCCAAAAATCTAAGATGGCACCCACTCAGTTGAATAAAGTTCTCTCTTATTCTAATTTGTTGGACCCAAACAATTTACATTGAGATGACTTCATACCTGTTAAAAAATTACTTCTGTATTTCTCTGTTAAAAAATAAATAAATAAAAATGAATAAAATAAAATAATATTACCTTCTTGGATTAAAAATTACGAATATAACGAATAATAACTGATGTTGATATTCTCCTGTCATCAGTTTTATAGACAACTCTGTTATAATTTGATATTGTTGGTCTGCAGGGATGTTTATGTTGCAGTACCACACTTGGATACTGGCAAAAATAATCAGGCATAGTTGCATCAGGTCCCTTTATGCATCCAGGCAGCTCATAGAAATTTGTGACCTACTGTAACTGCTGAAGTTGTGTGTTGTGGAGTTTTTCTCTGCAATGAGGGATTCATAATGATTTTACAGGTGCAGTCACTTATAATTTTATGTCCAAATTAAACAGATATCTGGGGCTTAACTGCCAGCTTGTCCACAAGCTGTGTGCTGACCACTTCCATTTGTTGCCCTGTTGTAGCCTTTTATTAGCCAATTTTCTGTTATTTCTTTTTCAGATCATAAAATCTGTGACAGAACCAATGGTGGAAGCTCCATACAAGGGAAATTAAAAATTGTAATAAACTGCAGCACTCCTTTAAGATGCAGCACTGGGTCAGTAATAGAAGAGGCTGCGGGCGGAAAGGGACACTGTATCACTTTCGAGTAAACACCAGATGAGGAAGCAGACACCCTGTTGCAGGGATTTGGTTTATGCTGCTGCTGGTTTCCACTGCTGTGCTGGCGAAGGCCCAGTGAGGGGGCTCTTCAGAACGATCTGTCTCTGCGACACTCTCCTCTCTGTACTCGGGGACATATAAGGTGTTCAAGTACCTCTGTTCCCACTCAGCAATCACATTACCTCACGTCCCTCTCTCTGTTTTAAATCATTTGTTATTTGTAAACCATCAGTGGGTTTTTATTTGCTGAGCTGGTTGGGTTTTTTGAAAAACCTGAGGAACATAAATGAGTTTTTCGTCCGTCGAGTCTCAAGTTCAAACAGGACGGTGTATTTAGTTCAAGCTAACAGATAAAGACAAACAAACTAAAATATCTTCTTTCACTCATTCACACTGAAGGTAAAAAAAAAATCAAAATCAAAAATCAAAAATACAACTGATCAATGCACACGCATTCAAGAGCATCACCGAGGGAAAAACAATACTCCATATTGTTGTGTGTTGGGCCAACAGCCAGAGAAACTGATTTAAAATACTTATTCAGTTGTCCTCTATGTATCACCTTCATTCTGTTTTATACGTGTTCACCCCACCTTTTTTTTTAGCCCTTTATTTTTTTGTCTCTGCGTTTTGAAATGTTCAGTACAGGTTAAACCTAATGATGCTCCAGTGTGTTTGGGAGCAATATGGAGATCGGGAGAGTAGGTTTAGGAATTGGACATGAGAGCAAGGGGGGAGCAAAGATTGAGGGGAAATCATCATGGGCAAAGAGTCGTCCGGAACAAGTTTCCCATCAGCTTTATTGCACTTAGATAATCTCTCCTCCACTGAGTGGAAATGGATTCAAGATCATCTACTATATTAGAAAGGTGCAATAAAACCTTTGGCAAACCTATCCCCGACTGTTTAAACAGATAAAACCAGACAGAACACAGCACAGCACATGACGGACACTTGCACAGGAAACACACCACAGCCACAATACACAACCACGACACTGACACATCAAAGGCACAGCAAAGGCGGGCTCAGGCACAGCATCTGCTGCAGCAACATCACAATGGAAAATACACAGACACAGACTGAAGCACAGACACAACACAGACAGACATTCAGAACAAATCTAATGCTAATACACAGTCTGAAGCCATGCACAGACGAAAATAAAGCATGCACACAAACACACTGATAAGATTGAAAAAGGTCATCCCCCAGAATACACACATCCCTCACTCACGTCCTCTGTTTCTTCTCTCTTGCTCACATACACACTCACACACACCCTGACTTAAACCTAAACATGAACACAGTGGTACAGATGACTCAAGCATATTTTATAAATCAGAAGAACCCACAGGAAAAATACTTGGACTGTCGTCTGTTATCTCTACTGTGAACCTGTGTTGTGTGAAGTACTTTGTGCAGAAGCAAACGCAGACGTGCTGAAACTTGTGTCGAGTCGATAGGAAATCTATCAAATCTATATTTTGCCCGTGGACTCTTGCCTTGTAATATGCTCTGATTGTGAACATTAATTCCAGAGAAATCACAGACACCGATAAAGATGTTAATATCCATACAGATACACACTCATGTTATATTCAAAAAATGTGAAACAGAAAACAAAGAAGAAACACAAAAGAAACAACAACCAAATTAAAAATTAAAAAATCAGCAAGTTAGTACAATACGTCAAGCACGGACAGGAACAAAGAAAAAGCTCCAGCCTGATCCCACGACACCTGACTGAATCAGCTCACAGCACAACAGCAACACTAGAAAGTCAAAGGAACCAGAACTACAATACCAATAAGCAACACACAACAAAAACAAGAGAGATAAAGATAAAAACAACAACAACAGCAGAGCAACAATAGTGACACACACTTTAAGTGACAGATACAAGATGGTCATAAATACAGAATATAAATACATAAAAATATATAGAAATAGGAAAAGCCAGATATACGTGTTGCAGATATTTACTTCATCATCATAGTGCCATACTCCTTGGCCATCCGGCATCTCAGAGCTCACACTACTGTCCTGATCGATTAGCCAGCGATGCACAGCGTGGGCCTAAAAGAACATACGACATAAAGACAGAGCCCAGTTAATCGCAACAGTGAGGAGCAGAGAGGTGGAGAGACAGGAGAGAAAGAGGGGAGGAGGAAGAGGTGGGGGAGAGGAGAGGGCCGGGGGCGGACAGAAAACAATGGCAAGGAAATGAGAAAGATTCAAAGAGGAACAGGCGAACATTATATTGAGAACACAGGTAAAAAACAAGGTGGGGGAGGGAGAGGAGGGAGAGGAGGAAGAGAGCAGGAAGAGGAACCACCCCACCCTCACCCGCCCTCCCCGAAAAACTCTCCCTGTGGGAAACAGGTCAGGTTAGGATGAGTGGTGGCATAAGTGTGAGATGTGGCATGACACGACACAAGGGCGTCACACATACAGTGATGAGCGCCAGGCGCTACTACACTGATGGCGATGGAGGAGGAAGAGGAGGAGGAGGAGGAGGGGGAGGAGAAGGAGGAGGAGGAGGATCTGGTGTTGATGGTCTGTGACTCACAGATGGATTCGGCAGTGTCGTGGTGGAAAGCTGCGACCTGCACGCTGGAGTGAGTTGGGACTCCCTTATGTCACACTTGTGCATGTGGCATCTACACACAAAATGTTGTGTACTTACCCAAAATTTAACACAGAGAAATGTGCAACCACATATGTGCAACAAAATACAGCACAGAGGAGATATTTAGCACAGTAACACAGAGAAAAAAACATTCAGTAAGGCCGAGTTAGCAGTGAGAAACAGTGTTTATACTCCTGTATCAGCAATGTCTCGTAGCAAAGAAGCTTTATCATATCATAGGTACAGAAGAGGAGTGATATATGTGGAGAAATGGCGAGGATGGTTCAAACAATTCCTACCAAAAGCCGTTGACAAAAAGCATCAAACGACACTTTTTTTGTCATTTCCATAATTGCACAAAACTGCCTGCAAAAAGACGGCAAACAGACAATCAACCAAACATCTTCCTCCAGACAGACAGACTGAGGGAAAGCTGCAGATCTCAACCGCTTACATTTCCTCTGTTGAGATTCAGATCAAACACACACTGTCGTCAGCTCTAGTCTCGGTCACCCTGAAACACACAAACACTTGCACACACGCACAACAAACCCCATCTGTTACTCCTGACTGTTGTCGTGTCAGCACAGAAAACAACCCAACGCAGCTCCTTTTGTGACGCTCGCCGGCCCTGTGCGCCGGAAAGACTTGTCAAGATTCGCACTGGGGTGAAATCACAGAATCGCAGGGATTAATTATCCTGTCATGGCTGCTACTGCACATTTACTACTTACTATTTACGCCAGCAATTTCACAGGACTTGTGTTGTGTTTATGAGATGCAGTGAAGCGGGCTGTCATAGCATGACAGTGCAAAATAACATTTATTTTGGAGCAAAGGGCCATTTAGCCACAAACTGTTGCCTGAAGGAGAAAACTGTGGATTGGCAACTTTGAAGACGGACACGATGAGACAGTGAGGAAATCTACTCATGTGTATTACTTTATTTGTGAGAACCAACTTCTTGCCTTACTTCAGATAAGCGATGAGAAGTTTTTGAGACGTGTTGTCAGTCCACTTCCTGAATGAGAAACATGATGTTGCACTCGATTTTTTCTCAAGAAAAGTGTCAAGAATGAAAAAGAGCCACTGTAAAGAGAGTTCTTTCCTCAACTCTGCACAGCTGACCAATTGGGTGTAAAGTGGGTGTGAACTGGGTGTGAACGTTGGGTTATCTGTTTTGAACATTACAGAAATAGTCGGGCACAGTAAAACATGTTCCAGCATAGGGGATGTATGGCAGGAAGGGGTTCAAAAGCTATTTGACCATCCAACAAGTAGCTTTGGTTGAGATATTGGCTCCCTGAGGTAAACCTGACCATAATGTAAAGCCCAAATCCTGAGCAACCACTAATTGTATCTTCTACTGTAACCTGAAGATTATTTTAACAGTAACTATGAATCCTAACCTCAGAAATTTCACTGTTAATAAATGCAGAACAGACAAAATGGCCTCTTGCTTCCTTCCTTCTTTGTGTGTTTGTGAAGACATTTGATCTCCGTAAGGACGGAGATAAAACACACACACACACACACACACACACACACACACATACACACCTACACAGACGGGAGCAGGCCTTTATGTGTCAGGTGGTGTGTCTGTGAGGACAGATGCATTAGCTGGTAAACACATAGCAGGGACGTGGAGGACAACACAGAAACAGACGGAGTCACCTCAAGGGTACAGTGAATCAGAGGGTGACAGCAGAGGCCAGAGCTGCTGTTAGGACACCCGAAAAAACACCAAACAAGCAGAGGGGGGCAGATAAAATGTGCAACCAGAGAACTGTAGCATGTGTGCAACACTTTGCCCTTTAACTCTTCTTCTCTTAACAAAAATGTGCATTTATATGACCTTCAATTGAGAGAAACATTTGCAGTATCATTGCAACTGTCTATGCATTGTGTGTGTGTGGAGGGGATTATATGTGTGTACATGTTTATGTGTGGATGTGTGTACGTGATGCACCGGGGCGTCATCCACAGAGTTTGTGGTGAGTTACAGAGCGTGTCAGCTTAAAAGAATAATTGGATTAAGTAGCAGACGGCAAGTGATGACAGGGGAAAGAGGGGGTGAAGGGGTGGAGGAGGAAGAGGAGGAGGCGTCGAGGGCAGAGTGAGGCAGAGGGGGAGAGAGGTGCTGATAAGAGTAACAGGCCATTTGCCGCGGAGCCTCTAGGAGCCTCAGGGCTGCAAACAGACACGCAGAGGGAACTTGAACCGTTACACTGTCGATTAGCGGGATAAAGGGATAACACTCGTAGTCTCTGGACAACTAACTAGCAGCCTCTTGGCATTTGGGTATACTTACATCAAACTCCGAGACAAGCATAAGACAACCAGTATGAGTCATGTTCTGCAGTTAAGAAAAATGACACATCATTTAGTCTCTGTTTGCTTTATGGGCTTTTAAACCTCCCTGATGGCCTTTGGAGTAAGGCCACTCTGGAGCATGGTTCCTCTCCATCCATTTGCAGCTTAGCCTTCAGAGTGGCAGCTGCAGAGGCAGAGCTGAGCATAAAACTGAGGACAGGAGTCAAAAAGGGGGATGAGTGCAAGTCAGAGAAGGCTCATATTTAAGAAAGAGGAGTGTGGTGTGGAGAGAGAAGAGGAAGAATGATTAGAGAGTTATCCACTGAGACAGGTGCACAGATCAAACAGGACATAAGGCCTCATCGGTGCTCAATTCGTCACAAGCATCATTTATTGTATGATGGCTAAACAATCTCAAACGTACTGCATGCCACCATGAAATGTCAGAATGGCGTGAAAAAGGAGATACAGCCCAATACATACATCATCAAAGTACTGGAAAATAAAATAAAATAAAAGAGTGCTTCCACTGGATGCAACTGCAGAACAATTATAGAGACATAAATGTGAAATTAAATTACATATTTGCTGTATATGCAGCCAGGTCACTTTTTACCCAATCATATTAAATTTTGAAACAAACTCTGTCCCACTATCCACTCGCCACCACAGATCATCACATGCCAACCTGCTAATCTCCATCACCAGGACCAAGCACTGCACCTTGAGGAGTAGCACCTTGACCATCGCTGCCCCAGCCCTCTGGAAATCCCTCCTTTCAAACGTCCTCAGCTCAGACTTACTCCACTGATTTAAAAATCAACTGAAAACTCATCCTTTCAAAAAAGCCTACAACATCTGACTCCCATTGCCTCCCAAAATCTGAACTGTCATAACTTCCATATTTTTTTATGTTTGTATTTCATGTGAAGCGTCTTTGAGTATTTAGAAAAGTGCTATATGCTGTAAGTCCTATCCATTATTAGAATTATGTTTATTTTGTTCCTGAAGGTGCATTAAAACAAATGTACTGTATATTTCCGCTGCACTTTCTTGTCTCTTACTTATCAGTCACGTAAAAACACAGCGTCTGTTTGTCATCTACATGAAGTGGGACGCGATAAGAATTTAAATTCACTACACATATTGTTATACTGACAGTCAACAGAACCTGCTGTGGCCAATTTACAACAGACTCACCAGAGAGGATTACAGTCCACCTCAGATCAGCCTTTCTGAATTTTAAATTCACACACAGTAAATATGCCGAGATAAAAGAATAAAATACAAAAGCAGTCCACTACAATATCACATCAAAATACATCACGCATGTCCAGACTGATTAGCTATCCTTTAGGTACTGTACAAAGACATGCATGTTTATGTTACAATATTTACAGCTGCTTCTTACAGTGCCACCATCTGGCAGACTGAAGGCAGTTGAAAGCAACAACACTTTAGTAAAAACCAACAAATTCTATGTTTTCTGATTGTTTGTGAAGTCCAGGTTTTTTCAAAGGTAGAATGGTTTTAGACATAGGTGTATAATAATAATTTCAAGTAAAATTTGAGCAGTGAAATACTCAAAAATCTGCATAACATAAAGAACTGTTGACATCTGGAAATACAGTTTGGATTTTTCCTGCACTGAAAATCAAATCCAGAAATTCCTGATTTATGAATTGTGTCAAATTTAAGGTATCAAAGAGGAAAAACCTAAAACAAAGCAGCTTTGGTCATTTTTGTTTGGACTTTTTAACATTTAATTTATCAGTATTTTGCTCTAGGATATGGTCTTAAAACACCGTTGTTAAAGTAAAAAATAAAGTGTTAAACAGTTGAAATGCATGAACATGAGCTAAAAATAAAATTTCGAAGCTACATGGCCTAAATTAAGAAGAAGAAGAAGTAACTTTGGTGATCCCCTTGAGGAAATTGATCCTATGCATTTGACCCATCCTATTCATAGTTAACCTTAACTACACATACTAGGAGCAGCGGGCTGCCGCAGCACAGGGCCCAAGGACCAACTCCACAATTAACACATGGAGGTCATTTCTGATTTGATAATTGATCATTTCTAAACAATAAAATGACTTTTTGTCCATACTGTTGATGTATTTTGTTTTCTTTTGTAACTAAAAACAACACAATCCAAAAATTTATAAAAAGGGCATTGAGAAAATCAGTGTAAAGATGTTCTTAAAAACCATTGCATGCTCTTGTATTAGCATGTGGAGTGGTGTGCATGTGCGCGCGGGGCTTTCATTAGAACAAGCACTCCTCAGGGAGAGGGAAGCTCTCTGCTGCTCAATGGACCTGCACTGCCTCAATAACTCAAACTCCCCCTGTGAGAACAGTGAGAACAAAAAGGTTACAGAGGAGCTGTGATGTACAAATGACCGTAGCATTAAGAACCAAGCGCCTTCCTCAAAACACCTATTCATCAGTCCAGTTTGTTTTCACCCTGCAGTGCATCAGCTCCTCTCTTCATCGTGCACCGGCCCGTCCATTATCCTCCAGTTCTGGATATACATCAAGTAATCAAGCTCTAATGCCGCGAGTTAAAGCAGGCTGATGTTCCCTGAGAAATGCTGACACAGTATCTAAACTAAGTGGACTCATACTAAATTATTCAACTCCTGAGGAAAAAAAAAACATCAACTGGAGTTAAAACAAGACAGCATCATGAAGGTGCTAAACAGTAAAGAGCTGCTCTCAATATGTCACCAAGCACATGATTGGTACTGACTGCAGATCTTATTTCAACAAAACATAACTGGATTCATTACACGAAAATGTGGCCTTACTTGATTAAGTACAAAGGTAGTAAAAGAACAGAGACAAAAAGATAGTAAACATAGTCCAGGTTAAAAAAAAAAAAAAAGTGGATAAAAATTCAAAAAAAGGGGTAAGAGTGTATTGGCATCCGGGTTGAGTATTGTTGCGCAAATTTCAGCACTACTGCCAGCACATAATCTATGGAGTCTGAGATATAAATGTGCTTTCTATGAGAGCATTTTTGCAGCAAAAATTTTTAAGTATTATATGTTTTCTAAACAGAGGAATCAGCATAAAACTATAGTGTGGCCTAACAATAAATTGGTTTGCTGATTTTATCAGCTGATATCAGCCTATCGCAGATATCAGCATCGCTGTATAGGTTCTCCAATATGCACCAATATTTAAAAAGTTTTATAAGGCCAGAAGAAATGCTTGGATTACTAATTTAAAATGGTGTAATTATATAGTTTGTTCAGCAGAGGGTGGTATGTTATTTAATAGGCTAACTAATAAGTGATGTGTTTAATGTTCACTGCACTGATGTTTGGAATAAAGTTCGTTCAAATGGAAGATATCCTGCCCCAATTACATATCTTTGTCCCAAGTATATTATAACTATAGTTAGCTGATGTTATATATACATTACATCGGCCAAAACAAAGGATATCAGAATTTTCTTGCTCCCTAATATCAGCATCGGCCCAAAAATCATATATTGGTTGGGCCCTCATATACAGTAAACTGTCAAGTCAAGCCAGCGCACAAGTAAATAGTCTCACAGACTCTGTCATACTGCTAGTTGCTGTGGCCAACTTCACTGCTGCAATTGCTCCTATCTTCATCCCTGGCAACCAGTCATTGCTGATAGATGTATGAATACCAGCCCACCACTGATCCCAAATTTTACAAATTTTGATATTCTGGCATAGTAAATTTACCTTAATGGTGACAGGGTTAATCAGCATTGTGTGAATGCACGTGGAAGGGCTTGAGTGTGATAAAAGTTCATTTCTGTAAAAAAAAGTCTTGCACTATTTGCAGGAACAGCTGGAACTTTCTTTGTTTGTACTCAAAAAGATGTGACTAAAAAGGAGTCCAAAGAAATGAGAGAAGAATGATCCAAATGTTGTCTTGATATGTGAACTCTCATTTTTAACCCGCTGTAGATGTCATGATATCTTTATGAAACACTTCAATCCTTGCATGGAAGGACACTAAGCTTAAAAAGCAAGAAACACTTTGCTGCATTATAAAAAAAGACATCTTGTAACTGTCTCTGAAAAATCCAACAACAAATAAATAAAACACCACTGCTTAAAACATTTCAGATGGGAGAGAGGTTTTACATGTAAGCAGCATAAATGAGTGCAGATATGGCAGAGGAGACTTTTAAAGCTAGTTTAAAAAGACAACAGAGTGAGAATGAGCAGGAGAGCTCTGCAGATCTCAGCCTGATTAATAATGCATGGCCGAGAGATGCCAACTCTGTGCCCAACAGCAACCAGCCAGAGCTCCATCAGCAGAGGAGAAGAGATTTTTCAGGGGGACACAGGTGGAGCTGCCAGGTGGGATGAAAGGGACGGATGGTGCAGTCACCTCCACCCATCACCTTCATGCTCTTTTTTCCCTCTCTGTCCAACTCTCCATCTGGGCTCACGTTTACTCTCTACCTGTTCAGTCCACACTTGCTTGTTAGCATGTGCAGAGTCATTGTCTTCATAAACTGTTATATTTCAATACACATGGTATGATAACATTTGGATGGTTTATAGGTTATCACTATAAAACCTGATGTGTCGACATGCCTTTTTCTGTTGTGCCCAATGAGGGACCTTGAATCAATGTGCAAAATGAATGATTTTATTTAAAACATAACCCAGACTTTCTTTATAACACCCCCATTAGAAAAGAATGGTACAACCTGTTGGCTGTGATTTGTTTTTCCGTGTTTAGACTCGGGAATGTGACATGTTTAAACAAACAAACTCCACAAGACTACATGCATTTAAATATCTTCTAAATTCCAAAAACGGCAGACATTATTTGAGCAAATGGACTTCCACAGATGTATGTCAAATCCCTGACTGTTTGCTTTCATGTTTACAATATTAACTTCTAATATGTCAGTGTTGTGTCTGCAGCTTATGCTTGTCTTCCCCCAAGTGGTCAAAAATTAGTTGTTGCATGGTTATGTAATTACAGCCTTCAGAGAGATTCAGTAAATTTTTGTGGGGGTCTACGGAGAATTTATTTCCCACGTCTGATGAATTATGCACCAGCATTTAAAATAATTTTGCCTCTTTTAACCTTAAAAACTTTAAAAATGGTCAGTCTGTCTGTGAAAGCAGACACAGCTTTCTCATCTTTCCGAGTTTTATTTTTAGAATTACAAAGGTAGCTACACATTCTAGCCAAAGTAAAGTCTTAAAAGTTGCAAAAAGACATCTGAATCAGGGCCCAGCCAACATATCGGTTTGTCAAGATTATTGGGGGATATATCTATTTAAGCTTTTATGTTCTCCTTTATGTGGTAATATTAAAACTGATTTTTAAGGCGGAAAAACATAATTGGACTACTGATTTAAAAATGGTGTAATTATATTGTTTGTCCGGCAGAGGGTGGTCCGTTTCTTAATTAAATAATAAGTGAAGTGTTCACTGTTCAGTGCACTGATGTTTCGATTGAAGTTTGCTAAAATATAAGATATCCTGCCTCCATTACATATCTTTGTCACAAGTATTTTTAACCACATTTAGCTGATATTCTACTAATGTATAATATCTGCTGATATATCGAAATTTTCTTCCACCCTAATACAAATATTGGCCCCAAAAATCCAATATCAGTCAGGCCCTAATTTAAAAAACGTAGAAAGCTGCATTGTCAAAAAGGCTCAGCCCTAAGAAGACAACCCTAAACAACACTTCACTGAATGACACTACAGCCTCAATAACTACAGCAAAAGGCTTAAATAGATGATGTCTGGCCCACTGTGTTGGATTGCATCACACTGTATAATAAGGTGTTCCTGTTATTTTGTCCAGCCCGTCTGATTCCTCCTGCTCCCACCCTCTGCTCTGAGCCTGTGGAGGTCAGAGGTCATTAAAGCAGAATGATTAACACAGCACACAGAGAGCAGAGCGCTTTGATGTTCACTGCAGTGGAGAGGCAGAACAACCTCTTCTGATCTTCAGCTCTGTTTGTACCTTTTTTTGTCCTCCTTGGAGGATACTTATCTGGGGATTGTCGAGGCAGCAAGTGGAGGAGTCTGTTTTTACAAAAGGACCTTTTGAGAGCTTGACTATGAGTGCCTCCTTACACCACTATACTTAATGTAAACATTGAGAGAGCTGCATCAAAACATGTTAGTGTTAGCAATACAGTCATCTTCTCACAAAAAACACATTAAAACTTCAATAATGTGAAACATTTACTGCAGTTTGAGCTTTCTAAAGTTCAACTGCAACATGAAACAGTAAAAAATGTTTTCATGTTTTGCATAAAACCCAGAGTTCGATCCTAAAAACTTAAAAAATATAGAAGAGATGAAAAGAGAGAAGACAGGAATGGACGATGGGATGGAGAGAGAGCAGCCAGTTTAAATTTCTTTATGTGTTTTATCAATGACCCCTCCCTCCTGTTTTTCTCCTCTCTCCATTGAAAACCGTTGCTCTACCATCCCAGACTATTTTTATCCAACATTTCATTACCATAATAAAACACACGCATGAAAAAAAGATAAACTCAAAGAGACAGCGCAGCCAAAAACCTGGATTTGGGAGGCTTATTTTCATCTTTCTTTCTTGTCTTCTATTCTTTTATGTTGCTCTTTTCTTTTCGCTCAGAGAAATGGAAAGAGACATGCCTTTTCTTTCAGCCGGTGCCTCATTATGGTGCTTTTCAGGTCTGCTCTTTTGTATGGGGCCAGCCCAGAGCCATGCACAGGCATAGCAGAGCAGCCGGTGGATTACCCAGACTCACGTCAACCCTTCAACAGAACCACCAGCCACTCTGGCAAAAAATGGCCCTGCCAAGTGTAGCATGAACGTTACATGCTTTAATACGTGTAGCCAAAGAGCCACACCAAGACTAAACCAACAGGAACAGCTGCTGTACCGCACACATCAGTGCGAACAATACATTAGGGTCTTAAAACCAGGGCACGGCTATCGTGATACTGGACGGAATGTTTTGCTGTGCACTGATAATCAGCGTGCAGTGTGACGTCCAGCCACACGGAGCATCACGTCTCAAGCTGAACGCCATTCAGATTAGACCTTCACAAGTGATAGAAGCTATTTTTTTGTCAGTGAAAAGCCTCAGGTCATCATCTGCTTTTGAAACACACAGCGTCTCTTTGCTTAACATTTGGCCTGTGATAATACACCCACTAACAATACATGCTGAAATGAATGCAGTATGAAGCACTGTAAAAGATGACCGGATAAAAATGTCGCTATACACAAAATTATTACATAAAGAATTGAATAAAATGTTCTTACCAAAAATTATGCAAAACTATGGCTTAAATAAAAGCAAATCTGCAAACATGAAGCTACATCTTTCACACAGCAGAGCATCCTTTACTTTTCATTTCTCTCCCCCTTTAGTTTGATCCTGTTATTTTCAGTCATCACAATCAATCTGCTTGTCTGTGTCTGCTTGTCTCACAGTTGTTGTGCATCAACGTGGCTGCTTGTTCTCTTCGTTGTTTAGGAGTACTTATTTGTAAGTATTCATGTCTGTTTGAGAGTATTTATCATGCTTAACTTCCTCAAAGCCTATATTCATGGCTTTGGTTGCACTTTTATTAGATATAACAAAGCCTACATGTATATCCTTGTTAAATCAGCTGAAAAATGAAAAAATAAAATACTTATTTTTTGCTATTTTTACTATTGCAAATATTCCCTCATAACACATACTGCAGTGTTTGTTAGTTAAAGAGATCATTACACATAATATCCATGCATTAAAACTGCTCTAATCCATATTTTAATATTTACAGTGGATCTAAGGACTACGTAAAATATGAAAGATGTCCCCTGTAACGACAACCCGACTCTAATTATCCCCAATTCCCCTCAGCTCTTTCAGGCCTTGTTGCCTCTGTTAACTTTCTGCTTTGGTTTAATGAGCCGCAACTTTAATGTTGTGGTTACATTCTTTCATCAACATTGTTTGCACTCTGAGCAGGCAACTGTTTTTCCAAAGAAAAAATCTCTAAAAAAAAAAAAGGACTGCACATGACCTGCTCTGCACCAGGCAGAGGACAGACACAGTTAGCGACGAGCTGGTAACCACAGTGAAGCACTTAGCTGAGATGTAGACACATAACTAGAGATGAAGGGAATGAATACTGGACTTACAGTGATGACATAAACACAACTTCAAACTGATACTGATCTTGTTCTGCATCCGACTGATGTGTAAATGTGCAACTGCATGTTGACAAGTGCGTCGTATGAACTTCATGAAAATTTAATGTGTCATTGTTGTGTTTAAAGTATATTTCTGCGGCCCTAAAATGCCCCGAGAAATCTGTTAATGTCGGTTTAATCGGAAAAATAACACACATTTACTTTCACATACACTCTAGGTTTAGCCAATATCCAAAATCTTATATCAAAAGACTGTCCCAGTTTAGTGATCGCCAGGTTGTGCCAGAAACAATATCTCCTTCGGCTCGGCATTTTCTCCTGCTTTAAACCCGAAATAATGCCAAATTGGTAAGCTAGTTTTCTACTACATCTTCCCAGTCTGTATATAAAAATGCTGCATCCATCCCTACATCATGCCAATCAACCTGGAATAACTTTGTCAAATAGTAACACACATTGCCTCTGCCCCTACGCCAGCTCCGCATGCATTTTCTTTTCAAAATAAAAGCCTGAAGATACTGTAGAAAACGTAAGATATATGATATTGTAAAAAATATTGCAAATGAC